>OZ021728.1:93435254-93797754 GCA_963978545.1 Linyphia triangularis
CTTCAAAGGCACCGAATTTTGAAAATTGAAGGCAATTTTTTAAATAAAAACACATTGCACTTTCGTCAATGCAATACGAAAATAAACTTTATTCTAGCTTTCAGACTTATAAATTACAAAAGCATTATTGATTGTAATCTTCTTTGGACTGTTTTTCTGGCTTTTTTTTTTCTTTTTTTTAATTCTAGCATGTGGTTTCTGGATCCTAGGGTTACTCCATCTCTATTCTGCTGTCCAACTGCTTTTTCGGTGGCTTCAGAGTTTAGTTTTACAATTTGCTTGCTAGACTGCTTGTGTGCGTGTAGGATATTTAATGAAATCCTAACCGCATATTAGGACCCTTACAGCTATACTGATTATCAAAGCAAAAAGCAAGGGAAAATAGCCCAGATGAAAATTGTGTTCGCAGATTAGCTTACCTGCTGTTAACGAAGGGAGCTACAAACTATACAGACCTCATGAAATTGTAAACTAGTTGTGTAATATTTCTATTGCTCTATTTATTATACTAAACTTCAACTTAACTAGACATCACTTAGACGGTAGATCGTGACAGTGCTCATAGGTATTTATTCCATTTTGGCGGCGTGAAAGCGTAATGTTCGCCAAACCACAACCCTGTAGAGAACAAAAGGTTATAAGGTTTGGCGAGAATTATGTCTTCACTCCGCCAAAATGAATTAAATACCTATGAGCACTGTCACGATCTACCGTCTAAGTGATGTCTAGTTAAGTTGAAGTTTAGTATAGAGAGATAAGTTTTTATGAACTTGTGAAGATGATACAGGACTGTGTGCCAATGGACGGCTAGGATTTTATTAAATATCCTTCACACACCCACAAGCAGTTGAGCAAATTCTAAAGCTAAACACTGAAGCCTCCGGAAAAGCAATTCGACGGCAGAATAGGGATGGAGCAACCCTAGAATCCGGAAATCACATGCTAGTATTTTTTTTTTTTTTTTTTTTTTTTTTTTTTAAAGCCAGAAAAACAGTCTAAAAAAGATTACAATCAATAATGCTTTTGTAATTTGTATACCTGAAAGGTGGAATAAAGTTTATTTTCGCATTACAAAGAGGAAAGTGTAATGTGTTTTTACTTAAAAAAAATGCCTTTAATTTTCAAAATTCGGTGCCCTCAAGGCGGCAGAAGATATTAACGTATAATTCTAAAAATGTTTCGCAGGTGTCTTTGTTGAAAAACAATGACTGTTAAGCATTATAGCAAAATGATTGCCGACCAAACGGTATAGTGGTTAGCGTGCTATCTTCTAGACCGCGAGGTTGCGGGTTCGAGTCCCGTGTTGGCATGGGTGTTTGTAAATGTATGTTGGCTTGTCTAATGACGAATGTTTCGGCGCATTATAGCCCTCGTGTTGCTGACGGCGCCAGATAATCTGAATACAACAAACCAAACAACCAAAATGATCAACAAAATATGTGATTATTTATTAATTTTTGAATTTTAAGCATTTATATCGCAATTTTCACAGCTTTCGACCCATTGAGGCGAAAGAAGATATCAATTCTGAGTTTCAAGATTTAACACACTTTTTAATAACGAGAATCCACAACTTTTCCGCACTACACTAAAAGATACAAGGTACTTCGACTTTTTCGGTCCTGGGAAGTCATTACAATTAGCTTCCTTATGAACTAAAGAGTTAAAAAAAATAACAAAATAACTTAAAGACACTTTTCAAAATATTACCCTATGTACATATATAATCAATAAATAACATAACCCATAAAAGAAGTTTTTAATATAAATCTTATAATTCATTGCCAATTTTTTTATTCATCAACAGAGCGCCGTTTCTGTTGCCAGCGTGTGCTTGCTGTTTGCATCAATTCTAAAGAGTAAAAACATTTCTATCAGCAAAATTTGCGATAAATTTCTTTTTAAAATGTATTAATTAAAAATAAATGTGAATTTATGCACTCACATCCAAATATATTTTATTTATTCTGATTAAAACAATTTTATTATTTATTTAGTAAAACATTTTTGGCAACAAAAAATAGTTTCTATAACGATCTGTTAAATACTATTTCAACGCGATTGGAGGAAGGTAAGTTGGTTTATTAGTATTCCGCAAAAGAACTCTTTTAGTGAGAATGACAACCGCCAAAATTTGATCGAGTTTATTGTCATCGACATTGAATCTATTTGCCAAGTTTCAGCCCCATTGGATAACGGAAAAGGGGTTCATTTGGTCGCCGCAGATTTTTTCGCCATCGTCATACCCAGCCACATATACACAAAATCGTATTTAATAGAAAGGATTTAAGGGGGTATGGTACCGAAATTTCTTCAAAAATCCCAAATTTTTTTTCTGATTTTAAAAAATAGTTCATACATTCCTGAAGAGAATGATGTTTTTATCTTATTCCTCCGGTGATTAGAACGCCACAAAATTACCTGTGATTTAAACATCACTAATGGGCGTAACACCTTGAAGCGTCTGCTTAAAGTGCGTTTTTCGAGCACTAGTGTTTTTCACAGATGTTGCATATTCAAATCGATATATCTCCAGAACCATTAACAATTGGCTATTCACATTTTTGGAGCATTTAATTTATATAGTTTTAAATATTTTGTCTTTGCAGAATTTTATTTTTTTAATTCTGTTTTAAAATATAACATTTAGCGTAAAAGATAACATAAAAAAAAGCAAAAATTTCAATATTTTAACTTTGAGAATTTTTTAAATTTTTTTTAGTTCACCTATCAAAATTCTGTGAAGACAAAATTTTCTTTATATAATTATGTATTACAGAAAGCTTTCACTTTGATTTTTCTTGACTTATATCAAAATACGCAAACATCAATTATTATGGATTTTTCTTGGTTTTTAAATTTTTTTTTTAAATAACTAAACACAATATTTTAAAAAATATTTTCTCAAAGATATAAATAGTATCTCATACATAAAATAAATTTTTGACATAAAAATATACATAAATAAAGTTTTTTTTTTTTATTTTCGGTACCGGACCCCCTTAAAAAGGAGAATATTATTACAAGATGGATGGAGCAACTCCTCAATTTATGTCTTGTAGAATCTTGAGTCACGGTCCTCACCCGGAGAAAGCATTGAAATGGCAAATTCACAAAATTCCTTCAGCAGCGAAATGATTTGATATCCCTCCTTTTTTTTTTATTAGTTCTTTTTTTTTACTTCAACCTGTTCCAGAGAGGTGGTTCTCTCACATATGTACGCGGGGGCAGGTGCTAGTTCACAAAGTCCTTCCTTTCCACTCCCAACCGGGAGTTCAACCAACCAACCAATCTTGTGTCACTAACCAAAACTTTTTGGGCACAGAATTATAAAAGTTCTTCAACTAATATGAGTTACTTTTTATCAAAAATTTCTAATTGAGTGCTCAAATTATTAAAAAGTAACTATTTTGAAGTACGGGTACTGCAAAACACCCAACTTCTTAAATTAACAATTGAAATTGTACAATTGACTGGTCATTATTTAATCATATGTTGCCTTGTTTATGACATTTTATTGCATTTCGGGGCGAGATAGTGGCATCATGAACATAACTACAAGTAATTTGTGCTAAGTTATTGAAGAATGTTCACCACTTTCTTTACTTCAGAATAAAGTTAAGTTAGTAGTTAGTAAAAAACTAACGTGTGTGTGTGTTAAATAGTTAAATATCTAGTTGGTAAATAAAGTAGTTGAAGAAGGTTCTTTCTTTTAGGCCATTATTGCAAGTGACGGGAAACTCACTCCTAACTTTGAGTATATTACAGAACTTAGACACATGTTTAAGTAAGTGGCCTTGTTTTGATATAAAAACTTACTTTTATTAAATTTCTTTTTAGGTTAGGTAATTAAATTTAGAGAACTTAAGGATATATATTTTTCAAATGAATTGTATGTATCATAAATCATCATAATAATGCTTATAAGTTTAGCTTTTCAATTTACATTAGCCAGTTTTTAAGTTTAAAAATTTTTTCATATGCATAATGATAAGAAAAATAAATTAAAACACAAGATTTACTTTTTGTTTTCAAATTGAGTTATAAGTAATGTAATTGTACCTATCTATCTCAAACCTATTTATCTTGAAAACATCTCTACCTTAACATTTCTGAAGTTCCTTACATTTACAATCTAATTGCAATGAATTTTGGTTTTTTTTATCAAGATTTTTTTTTCTTTTTTCTTCTAAACCTCTGTGTCCGGGATTCTGGAACAGTGCAAACTACAAAAATCGATGTCCGTAGATTATACAAAAGTTGCACACAAAGAAGAACTCCATCGCTACATGGGAAACAAGCATGGACAGGTTTGGGGGAGATTGGAAAGGGTAGATATTCCTTGGAATTTCAGAAAGTCACTGTCTATTTACATATCTTGCTCTGGGAAATAAATGAGGATTGATGAACAGAGCGTTAATAGCAAGGGTCAGTTTTTCCAAAGATAGTTCAATACTCAGAAAGTATTAATTTGTAGAATATTTATTAGGAATAATTAGAAGCTTAAATGGGAGGAGAGGGGGTGGGGGGGATAACCACACAACACAGCTGATCCGCAAGATGCCATTGATGAAGGATGCATCCTTCCCAAAGATCTCCTTCAATGAGGATGATGGACCACTAAGAAATGTGACACAGACGACTGCTCAAAATTGGTTTATAAAAGCTGGATTGAAGAATGAATGCAGCCGACCAAATGGTATAGTGGTTAGAGTGCTAGCTTCTAGACCGCGAGGTTGCTGGTTCCGAGTCCCGTGTTGGCATGGGTGTTTGTAAATGTATGTTGGCTTGTCTAATGACGAATGTTTCGGCTCATTATAGTCCTCGTGTTGCTGACGGCGCCAGATAATCTGAATACAACCAACCAATCAAGAATGAATGCAAAGGGAAGGAAGAGATAAACAATGAAGAGAATGAAAGCATCGAACAAGAAACAGAAGAATCTGTTGATGCCGCAAATTAAGTGCTGGAAATAAATTCCCAAGAGTGGAATGCTATAAAATCTTGTCAACATTTTTTTCCAAGAATTTTTTTTATATTGGACGATAGCAACATGCGGAATCCTGACAGATGCAGATATCTTTAATAATGTAAAGCCGACCAAACGATATAATGGTTAGCGTGCTACCTTCTAGACCACGAGGTTGCGGGTTCGAGTCCATTGTTAGGCATGGGTGTTTGTAATTGTATGTTGGATTGTCAAATGACGAATGTTTCAGCGCATTATAGCCCTCTTATTGCTGATGGCACCATATAATCTGAAAACAACCAACCAATTTTAATAATGTAAAAGTTGTTTTCGGAAAAAGAAGCCGAAGATCATACAGATGCCCTTAAAGTGACTTTAAAATAACTTTTTTCCCCTTTCCTATGAGATTCAAGATGGACTGATGAAACTCTACTTACTAATTGCTAAAAAGACACTTAAATCGATTATTACAAATGATGGCACCCTGTTTCAGATCTCAGATGAAGGGACAGTCGCTTGTGGCAAAATCGGGAAAGAAGATGTTTGTTCTAGGGACAGGATATGTAACCGAGTCCCTCGTGAATTATTTGACGAGGAATAAAACAATCCACGTCAAGATAGGTAAGTATCACTCTTTTAACAATGTATTTAGAAACTTCTTGTTTGCTTAAGAAGTTTTATCTATATTTTTAATTTAAAATATAGAGGTTACACATCTATATTTTAAATTAAAATTGGGATAAATAGTGGTTACGATTAATGTTTGGTAATTACACTAAGCATGCTCATGCTAACAGTTGTGTTGCTATGCAAGCAAAGGCGCTCTTCACTCTCTAAAAAGTTTCTCAAGAAAAGAAAAAAAAGGCATTTCTGTCATAATTTCTGCTATCTGTCACAGCCAAAGGAATTTATACACGACGTTGATTAAAACTTTGAAACGTTAAACAGTATTTTTTTTACTGTCAGATTCTGAATTGAGGGCAAACACTACATAGGCTTAAAATTTCAGACCCCTACAAATGCTGGAAGTTGCTTTTTTATCAACTCACTCTCAAACTCTTTTGTTTTATTTTCACAGATTTATCCTTACTATTTTTTTTTTTTTATTCCTACATGTTCTCAATTCTCTGAAGCTAGTTTATACAATAATTGGTGATTACTGTATTTTTTTTCTGAAAATCAAAAATTTCTTTTCCGGATGCTTCAAATCATTCATTTTTTTTTTTTTTTTTTAATTATATTTCCTGTTTCCTGTTTTCTTGTTGCAACATTTTGAAGTTTTAAGTGCCCTACAACAGATTTTTTTTCTTCAGATTCTTTCCTTCAGAACCAAGGAGTGATACTGGTGAAGGCAAACAATGCAGAACATATTGCCCTGGATGTGATAACTGGACGAAGGGTTCTCGAAAAGCTCATCGAAGAAACCAATCTCGTAGTCAGGTGGGTTGCTTTCTAAGAGATCTTTCTCTGTTTATGTCCATTTTAAACTTGAAACAGATTTTGAATCACAATAAATAGAGCTTAACGTCCCTTAATAAACGCTGATTTATTTTCGGCATTACACTTCTAAGTTTCTAGAGAACATAAGTAGAGAAAAGTTTGTTTTGAACTTCAGATTGTCTATTTCTGCCACACTTAAGTGCTTAACACAGTCAAATACGTCTCGTAATTTTGAGCATCTAGAACAGCGTCAACCACTAGGCGGCCCTGCGGACAGCTTTTTCTCCGGCCCGCCGGCAGTACAGAAAAGCAAAAATCAAATTTTGCGGAAATAATTTTAATTTGTCTACAATAGTATGTATTTACTACCAAAAACCATGCTTTCCATTAAGTGGCCCGCGTCAGTAAGTCTGAAAAATCCCTTTTTTTTCTGAGACTGCCAGAAAAAATAAAAATAAGCAATAGTTTGAATTATTACCAATGACACATTTCTTCGCATTGCTTAATTTTGTACTTGTGATACCCTACCCCTTCAATTCGTGAATGGCACAATTCTATTTCTGCTTTTCTGAATGTGATGGGCAGGAGTTGGGTGTTTTAATGCATACCTCTTTTGTTTTGACGTGAATAGAAGTATCGCGATCTCTATCACTCCAGATCATTAATGGCGTCGAAGACTAGTTATAAACGCAAAGTAGATAGTGAAAAGCGGACCGACCGTCATCGTCTCGCAATTAACATCTACTAAAATGGAAGATTTAGGAGGTATGGTTTAAATATCCTAATTGATTATGAGTTTATGTCTTCACATTGTAACACTGTCACTAAAGATTAACTTCTTTTATGACTTTGATTTACGATGTAAAGAAAATTATTTTTTTAATTGTCTGAAACATTAATCAAATATCAATTGTTATTTTATAAATATAAAAACAGTTCAATTATTGTTTCAGTTTTCAAAATTATTTTATATTGTAGAATCTTTAGTAATTATCACATTTCTGACATTGAACATATGTAGTAAAGCAATATATTTACTGGAGTATTCGGTATAAATCTGCGGCCCGCGGAAAGTTCCAACAAAAGTCATGCGGCCCGTCTCTAAAAGTTAGTGGCGAACGCTGATCTAGAAGAATACGAGATCGAAATCTTCTTAACCCGTCTCCCCAACCCCACCACACCAAAAAGAGGACATTGAGGCAATGACACATTTAATGTGCACCAGCCCCCATTACCGAACTCTGGCGGCTACCAAGGATCGAACCCACAACCCTTCGATCATAAGCTCGATACTCTGACCACCAGCCTAGCGGGGCCCTAAATAATAGTTTTTCTATAAAATGTGGAAGGAATTTTTGATATTCCAGGCTGGTAACAAACAGCGTATTCTATTTCACCCCTTCTTCTCATTCAAAGAGTTTTTAAAATCCTTCAGTACAATTCGACAAACTTAGCACTTAAAGTGTTCTGAGATTAGTTTGTAACTGCAGATAAAATGTGTTTTTTAATAGGAAATATTTTATTCAAATCAGAGCATTATTTGAATAAAGTTAAACTTTCAATGAGTTAATTGGCAAGAAATTATATGAGTCTCATCCAATCTTATCTACCCTGTAAAAATACTTAACATTTTATTAGTTGGTTGGTTGGTTGTTTTCAGATTATCTGGCGCCATCAGCAACACGAGGGCTATAATGCGCCAAAACATTCGTCATTTGACAAGCCAACATACATTTACAAACACCCATGCCTTACACGGAACTCCTCGTACCCGCAACCTCGCGGTCTATACTAAACTTCAACTTAACTAAACATCACTTAGACGATAGATCGTCACAGTGCTCATAGGTATTTAATCCATTTTGGCGGAGTGAAGACATAATTCTCGCCAAAAAATAGTATGAAAATTATGGATTAGAAATAGACTATGAATTATATTTGGCAAAATTTTGAAAAATTATTGATTAGCTCAAATCTTGCAAATAATATTGCATATTAAGTTAGCTTGGATTGTGCTCAAACCTTGCAGCACGTGTAATCTCCAAGACGTCCTTTTTATGTCACCAGCATTCAATTTCGATCTCAAGATGAAGGACACGAATTTCGGATGAACTGGGAACGTCCACGTAGGACTTCAAATGGAAGGCAACAACCAAAATATCCTGGGGGGGGGGGGGGGTTATTCGGTTGGTTGGTTGTTTTCAGATTATCTGGCGCCGTCAGCAACACAAGGGCTATAAAGCGCGAAACATTCGTCTTTGACAAGCCAACATACATTTACAAACACCAATGCCTAACACGGGACTCGGAACCCGCAACCTCGCGGTCTAGAAGCTAGCACGCTAACCACTATACCGGGCTTTTCATTCGGACTTCACATGGATGGTACAAACACTGCATTCCGAGGCCGTTCTAAGTATCTCCTCTAATTAACTGCATTTCAAAACGACCTAATGGCATCGTTTTCAGTGTCATGAACCCTATACTTAAGTTACGATTCTGCTTCTCTTTCTTGAAAGTAATTTGCCGCACTTCGTTCTACTATTTTTCTTTTAAAATAGCATTTAATTTATAGAATACATTTCAGAGAACTTTCAATTTTTTGAGAAAATTTTCTTTAATTGCAAAGAGTCCTGAATAACCATTAATTAAAAAAAAAACCTAAAAATGCTGACAGCATATCTATATATTTAATAGGCAATACGTTTTTTGGGGTTAGTCCGTCCGCCTAAACTACTCAACCAATTTCAATGATCAAGGTGTCATTTTAAAGGAAATAAGCTGTAGATTTGCCAAAACGTGCCAAAATAATTTATTAACACTTTATTAATTAGTTAAATTTCAATATTTTTCATCATTAAGCTACTACAAAGCCTCAATGATTTTGATTATATATGATTGGCAACATCCTTACGTATGTAAACAACAAACCGGCTGCTCAGGGGTTCAACCAACCAACCAATCGTTGCTAATTTTAAAACTATCCTTACGTATGTAAACAACAAACCCGTTGCTAATTTTAAAGCTCTTTTTAAACTCTTCGTTTCAAAGTAGATTTTTTCTGTTTTTCTGAAGCATTTTTGTATTAGAGTAATTATTATTTTGAAGTATTTCTATCCAGAAAATGCCTCGCTTTGGACGTCGTTCTCCCTTACGTATGTAAACAACAAATCCGTTGCTAATTTTAAAGCTATCCTTACATATGTAAACAACAAACCCGTTGCTAATTTTAAAGCTATCCTTACATATGTAAACAACAAACCCGTTGCTAATTTTAAAGCTCTTTTTAAACTCTTCGTTTCAAAGTTGATTTTTTCTGTTTTTCTGAAGCATTTTTGTATTAGAGTAATTATTATTTTGAAGTATTTCTATCCAGAAAATGCTTCGCGTTGGACTTTGTTCTCTAACGGGACGACTTATCAGAATAAATAAAAAATATTAGGACTTCAATGTAAGGGCATAGCTAATGAAGTTTTAAGTCAGAATGTTGGCGGATAGTATATTTAACTTTCTATTATGAAACTTGCAATTTGGGTGTTTTCTCTATTACGCCTTACATTAAATTTATAAAAATTTGGTTAAATTTTTTATGGCTGGCAAACCTATTCGAGCGCAGCAAGATGTTTTAACCACAAATTCGAGCGGCAAAGCCGCTCAATCCGAGCGCAGCGAGGCGTTTGGGGGTTGGCGAGCGTTAGCGAGCAGGGGGCGAAGCCCCCTAGTCTATATATTTAATAGGCAATACGTTTTTTGGGGTTAGTCCGTCCGCCTAAACTGCTCAACCAATTTCAATGATCAAGGTGTCATTTTAAAGGAAATAAGCTGTAGATTTGCCAAAACGTCCCAAAATAATTTATTAACATTTTATTAATTAGTTAAATTTCAATATTTTCCATCATTAAGCCACTACAAAGCCTCAATGATTTTGAATATATGAATGGCAACATCCTTACGTATGTAAACAACAAACCCATTGCTAATTTTAAAGCTCTTTTCAAACACTTCGTTTCAAAGTTGATTTTTTCTCTTTTTCTGAAGCATTTTTGTATTACAGTAATTATTATTTTGAAGTATTTCTATCCAGAAAATACCTCGCGTTGGACGTCGTTCTCTAACGGGGCGACGTGAACGAAACAATCACTCTCGGCGTAATACGTATGTTGGCGGATAGTATATTTAACTTTCTATTATGAAACTTGCAATTTGGGTGTTTTCTCTATTAGGCCTTACATTAAATTTATAAAAATTTGGTTATATTTTTTATGGCTGGCAAACCTATTCGAGCGCAGCAAGATGTTTTAACCACGCAGCGAGGCGTTTGGGGGTTGGCGAGCGTTAGTGAGCAGGGGGTGAAGCCCCCTAGTGTAAGCTTTAATTGAGATCCCATGAAAAAAGAGACCAACTCTGACGTACATGGGGCATTTACTTAGAACTTCATTGGGATGATGCAAACATGATGTAAGGAAATCATATGGATGGTACAAATTCGATGCTCTGGCGATATCCTAAAGATTGTTGTTGTTGTTGTTGTTTCTAATCTCCCTTTTGTCTGACGAAGTCAGACAATATCAGTGAAGCCATTGACATTAATGAAGTCTGACACTAGTTGTGGACAGTTATAAATGTCCTCCCAGTCCAGTCCAAGGCAGTCCAAAATGTGCTGAGGTGATGCCTGTTCTTTTTGGCATTTAGGGCAAAGAGGAAAATTTTTGCTTCCCCCAGAATATGTGAGGCCTTTAAGGTGACCACTAGCAAGTCGGGACAGACGGGTATTGGTATCACAAGGAAGAGATAGGGAGTGTCCTGGCTTTTTGGCTTTATACCATTCGTGAGATGGAGGTATATGCCGCTTTATTTTGAGCTATTTTCTTTGAGTATAACTCTTGATATGTGAGTTCTTGAGTAGAGAGGACAGGGAGTTCTAGTCCCTCCTTAGCAAGAGTGTCAGCCAATTCATTTCCGTGGATTGTCTTCTAATGAATAGTGATTTCAAAACATTCAAATGTTGTTGTTTTTTTTGACATCTCTAAGATGTTTAATTGAAACATTTTGGGGATGCACCACAAAGAGACATCGAATTTGCTGTTTTTAAGAAACAAAAATATTGCTGTACTGGAGAATTTGAGAAACAGGAAACATAAAACTTGTTCTAGTTTACCAAATATATAAAAATAGATTCAACAAAATTAGCCTTTTGTAATTTGTTACATTTTTCTGTAGATATTTGTCTTATTAATAATGAAGACTTATAAAGCTGCAATTGTAAGCAAGACGCCAATATTTTCATTTTTTTTTTTTTCCCAAAGGCCGACCAAACGGTATAGTGGTTAGAGTGCTAGCTTCTAAACCGCGAGGTTGCGGGTTCCGAGTCCCGTGTTGGCATGGGTGTTTGTAAATCTATGTTGGCTTGTCTAATGACGAATGTTTCGGTGCATTATAGCCCTCGTGTTGCTGACGGCGCCAGATAATCTGAATCAGCAACCAACCAATCTTTTCCAAAGTTACATCTTCTGATAGATTCCTTATTTTAATATTTATGATACCAATAAAGCTATTATGTTACTCTATTAAAAACGGCATCTATAACTAGAAACAACTAAATGTGGAGGCATTGCATGTAAAGCGTAAGGCAGCTTTCAAGGGCGACGGGGCTCGATCCAGGGACCATTGTGTCTCGAGACAGATGCCTTACCGCTTTGCAAAAGAGTACTCTACTGCACAGAAGTTTTATCTGTTATTTGATGTCGCCACACATGTTTAGTTTGAACAGAAAATTACTATTGACCATAACAGGCTGGCTCAAAATTGAATATCTGGAATAGTTAATGATTGTATGAGTTGAATATAGGATTGTTCAAAAACTAAGATGCACTACTTCATTTTTTGCTTCTGCAAACAATTGCTTCTAACGAACATTTGTATCAAAACCCTTGAAACCGAAGTTTCTAAAGTATTCTTCCTTTCGCATAAAATGAAATGGTTTTGTTTTCCTGCTTCAAAAACATTCTCCTTGTAGAAGAACTTTTGAAATAGGGCTGTTTTAATCTAAAATTATGAACTGAAAAGTTGCGCAATCATCGGGAAAACTTTAGATTTCAGATAAACATAACGCCGACCAAACGGTATAGTGGTTAGCGTGCTAGCTTCTAGACCGCGAGGTTGCGGGTTCCGAGTCCCGTGTTAGGCATGGATGTTTGTAAATGTATGTTGGCTTGTCTAATGACGAATGTTTCGGCGCATTATAGCCCTCGTGTTGCTGACGGCGCCAGATAATCTGAAAACAACCAACCAACCAGATAAACATAACCTTCCTACTCTTTGCTGTTGTCATTTTCTGAATCTTAACCTGTTCAGGACCGTGATCGCGTATATGTGATCAGACGATTCTTCCCTCACGGCCCGCGATATCGTATTTGTGATCAGTGTTTCCGTGCCAGCCGGCCCATCATCACACAGACGTGATTTCAGGTTGGAACGTTTTATTTGAATTTAACGGGGCAAAATGCTTAACCGGGAAAAATGCCCGGTCCCGTGCGTGCGTAGTCTCTTTGAGCGCGCGGGCCTGGGGAAGCGCTTCTTTCTCCTTTCGCCGGTCCTGAACAGGTTAACAAAGCTTTTAAATCAAGCTCACTTATCTAGACGAATCAAATAGGTTTTTCTCCTTTGTAATAATCAAATAAATTGTGGGGGGGAAAAAGTGCATGTTGTTTGAAAATTGACTTTTTTTTTCAGAACCTTAGACTCTGACATGACGATCGTGAACGAGGTCGCTCTGTACCCTGGGATTGATCTTCTTCTGGCAATGGAAAGTTTTGCTCAAATCAAGCTCAATGGAGGAAAAGTGAGAGAACACTTTATCTACCTTTTAATGTATTTTTTATTCATTTACCTACTTGAATTTCTTATTGATGAAAGGGCTCATGCCCATATCTTATACAGGGTGTCACAAAAGGTCATGTCCAAACGGCACACATGGTTGTGTCGGGTCATGAGGAAGCAGAATTATATAGGAAAGGGGGGTCAGAAACGCAATTTTGACAGTGAAATTTCATCGTAACCGTCACGCAAAGAAAAGATAACAAACGGTGTAAAAAATCTTTATTTTACAACAAAACAGTACCAAATAAAAAAGAAAAATGCTACAAATCATAGTAAGTGCTCAAAATTGGCCCCATCAGCTGCGATGCATGCTTCACATCTGCGACGCATGGAATCGCGAACTCGTTCGAATTGGCCTGTAGTCTCCCGGACACGTGCCGCCGCTTCAACGATACGTGCGATGAGGTCCATGTCCGATGGAACGGGTGTCTCGTACACCAGACACTTCAGGTATCCCCACAGGTAAAAATCCAGGGGGGTTAGGTCCGGGGATCGTGGTGGCCACGGTATTGTGCCGGCTCTCTGCAACTTCCGCGCTTCGATTAATCCGACTGCCCGCGCTTTCGTCTGCTAGCGCTTATTGCCCTCTAGCGGATTACAATCGCGTTTCCGACCCCCCTTTCCTATGTAATTCTGCTTATTCATGACCTGACACAACCATGTGTGCCGTTTGGACATGACCTTTTGTGACACCCTGTATACAAGAACTTTTTCACATTATTTGTGATCCTCACAGATTTATTTTAAAAGTTAAAGAGACCCAGTTATGAATGGGCTTTTGTCCTCTGCAAAATTTAAACAAGGCATCGTTAATATGAAAGGAACCCCCTTTACATTTCGCTACATAATAGAAACTTCTACCTTTTAGTCTCAGATCACCCCATTGTCTGAAACATTTCTTTCTGTGAGTTAAATTCAATAGTTTTTACAAATTCGATTGGTGTTCTTCTAAAGATAAAATAAAATCGGTATCTTTTTAATCAGTTTTCGATGGGGGGGGAGGTGTTTACACTCATCAATTTTTACTTTCAATTACCCATATGTATGCATAGGGTAATGAAAGTATAGCATTCGGTCAAAACTCGATGTTTTGGCATATCTCCATCTTTTGGAACATCCTGATTTCGAAAAAGTGATCTAGAAAAAATAGCTGTCTGTATGTGTGTCTGTTGGGTATGTGTGTCTTGGTGTACGTGGCCAGCATAACTCTCGAACTAAATTGACCTACGATGTTCAAATTTGGCATGCGGGTTGCTGGTTGCCATGGGACCTACCATTAAGGTTTTCGTCAAAATCGCGCATGCGCATAAGGTAGCTGCCATTAAAAAAAAACATGTTTTTCAATGATTGCTAAAAAACGGCCCTAACGATTTTGATAAAAAAATCGCTGTGCTAATGCCTCTTAAGGTATTCTAAACATCCCCACCTCCGAAATTCCTGTAAAAATGCTTTAATGGCGTAAAAAGGGGAAGAACGAATGCCTTCAACACAGAGTTCTCTTTCCTTCCTTCAACGATCGTTTTTTCACCTCTTCTCAGTTTCACCTATAATAAAGGATAATATAACGATTATCGAAAAGTATATCGCTAAAATCCCCATTTTGGTAAAGTCTTTTTTTTTTTTTTTTTTTTTTTTTTTTTTATCCATACAAGAATTACCGAAAAATATCGCCATACTTTTGCGATATATTTTTATTTGGTTTTTGAAACTAGCAATAATTAAATTTCTACACTCATTGATAATGGGCTGGTTTCTCACTCTTTGGGAAAACCTCGTGTCTTGTTGTTTGTTACAAACAGAAGAAACTTAGCACTAATTTAAATTAGTAGAATTTTTCTGAAGATATATCACTAAAATTTGGTCTTTAAAATGTTCTTGTAGTGAATATTTAGTGATGTTTTTAGGGATGTTTTTGTCAAATATTTCCTTATATGTCTGATATTCACTCAAAAAAAAATAAAACCATCTTCTAAGAGCCTGCAATTATAATTTTCTTTGTTGCCAATACTGTACTCATAACTGACCTCTGAGGTTTCTTTTTCAATGCATATTTATATACTTTCCAATTTATTCTTTTTATGTCATTTGATTAACTGTAAAGGTATGGATTTCAGTCCTGTTGAGGAAAAAAAAAATTGTTAAGGATAAATGAGAGATTCTAAGAATATGCATTTCCTAAAACTCAATCAGGACCTCGATCATGTTATGATGGTGGCCAAGAATATTAAACTTGTATTCTTCTAACAAGCTTACTCTTCAGTCAATGATTGTTTCATTTTTATTTTGCACTAATGTTTTACAATACGAATAAATGAAGGGCCACAGCAAAGAACGATCAGAAGTCCGTTTTTCTCAGTTCTCCAGAAAAGCTGATTTAAAGTTTCAAGCCTCAGAGCTTGTACCAAGGTTGAGGTAAATGGTTGCTCAAAATGTCACGTACCGTTATATTTATTTGCCAGAGTACTCCACGAAGTTAAACTATCCGCTATAAACTTCCAGATGGCGGGCAAACCTCGCTTTCGAAAATATTTAACTATGATCGTTCTTTGCCGTGGTCCTTCAAATAAGAAATTCTAAAAATATACATTTCCTAAAACTCAGTTAGGACCTTAATCACTGATTTCAAACTATAACTTCTGGATAGCTTATGAACGGTTTCTGCTCTGTAAGCAGATGAAGCCAACTGAATACTCCCCCATAATGCTATGAAATAGGTTGCCATGGTTACCTGCACATTGTAACTAGTTTGGGAGGAATTTACTATACTAAACTTCAACTAAACTAGACATCACTTAGACGATAGATCGTCACAGTGCTCATAGGTATTTAATTCATTTTAGCGGAGTGAAGACATAATTCTCGCCAAACCTTATAGCCTTTTGTTCTCTACAGGGTTGTGGTTTGGCGAACATTATGCTTTCACGCCGCCCAAAATGGATTAAATACCTATGAGCACTGTGACGATCTACCGTCTAAGTGATGTCTAGTTAAGTTGAAGTTTAGTATAGTATCGATCACTATAGTGGTTGTTAAGACTTCTTCGAGTTCAAGTCAATAACCAAGAATTATGCACTATCCAGAAGTTGCAGTTAGAGGCCAGTATCAAACTTGTGTTTCATTTAACAAGCTTTTTAATTATTAAGCGCAAAATAATTATAAATTATATATTTTCCGAGCTTGTGTAAGAAAAATTAAATATTCATAACTTTTTTAATTCACAAAAAAAAAAGAAAAAAAGAATACTAACGTCTGTGGCAGATCTGTCCGGAGCTTGGGTTTTAATCTACCTGATAAGACTACTGGCCTGATCGGACTGACTTTTGGTCCTTGACTTTACCGAGCTTGGACCAACTGGAACTGCAACCGAACCTGAAGATATTCTGTTACTGTTTACTTGTTATACTATTTAAAGAGTTGTTTTTTTCCTAGCAGCTTAGCTCGACGTGTGTGTCCACGTCCTCACCCGGAGAAAGCATTGAAATGGCAACTTCACAAAATTCCTTCTGCACCGAAATGATTTAATTTCCCTCCTTTTTTTTTTTTTTTTTTTAGGTTTTTTTTTTTTTTACTTCATCCTGTTCCAGAGAGGTGGTTCTCTCACATATGTACGCGGAGGCAGGTGCTAGTTCACAAAGTCCTTCCTTTCCACTCCCAGCCGGGAGTTCAACCAACCAACCAATATTTAAAGAATTCTCAACAAGTCTGCCAAGCTAGTTATGTACTGTCTGGAGATTAGTTGTTTTTACTTGTTTTTAATAAAAAATTTGAATTTTTTATGCTGGTAACGAGTTCTCTGTTTTATCACAGCCTTCTGTGATGAAAGAGGCTTGCCAAACGTCCTTTATCTCCTTTTTCCTCCTTAAGTATCATTAGTACTTTTTAAGCGTTTTTGTAAAATGTGTGTTTTGTTTCAGGAGATACATCACATTGTCCTTGTTAAAAATAAAAAGCGTAGCGGCTGCAGTACCATGGTAAAGGCGGTCGGATGTCCAGCAGCCATACCCTCAGAAAAAATGATGAAGAGTAAGTGGAGCATTTATCTTTGTTTTTTGTAAGCAGGCAAACTGTGGACTATACTGTTGAATCATCGTATCAAAGCGTGTCACTGGACAACTAATCGATTTGATTTTTTGAATAATAAATTAGAGAGCATATCACATCACATGACTAATAACTTTTTAGACATGCTCATGTTTGTTTGTTTTTTAAATTAATTTTGGCAATTTTTGTGTTATGATATTGGTCTTGCAAACGGAAGAACTAGGTCAAATAATCAGTAATGTCCCTTTATTTCAAAGAATACTGGCAGAAAACTTTTTATGCATCAACATAGCCAAGGGGTGCTCGAAATACTTCAATTCAGACGTATTCTACCGAAAAGGTGCACATACACTCCTCCTTGACTCAATTAAAGGCCCCTTATTATTGATAAAAACTCTCCCAACAACTACAATTTTACTTTGAACATACCACCTAGACAATTCTGTCGGTGCACCGATTAAACTTTTCCACACAACTTTGCATTTTTTAAGGTTGAATTTTGTGCCCATTGACTTGTTACAACCATTGATATAGATAAACAACTGGATAGACTGCTTAAAGGTGGGGAAATGAAACCGTTGCCAGATCGTTGGGTGGGACAAAAAATACAGATTGCTGAGGATTGAAAGAAAACTCTTTGGGTGTCAGAACTGTCAATAGTAGACCTTAAATAATAATAATAATAATAATAATAATAATAATAATAATAATAATAATAATAATAATAATAATAATAATAATAATGTGCTAAAAAAAAAATCTACTTTACATGGTTTCCCATATTCCCACCCACCTGCCTGTAGAAGTGAATCCTGATTGGATGGAATTGGATTGAATTACCTATCATCACCCAACACCATTAGTGCATTTTTTTCCCCTTGCATTGCCATCGAAACAGTCGATCCAGTCGTTTATCTATATCGATGGTTACAACAGTATGAAATGAAAATTCCCCTTTGTATCGAGCAGCCATTGAGTGAAAGTTCCCGTATGTTGTTTCAGGTGAGATCCGGACTCGTAGCATGGTGGTGCCGGAGATCTACAAGCCTATGCTAATGCGGCTGTGGCAGGAAAGTATCTGCAGCACAGAGCACGCAACACTCTTTTGACTTCTGAAGCAATTATCTTCAAAAGACAGTCCATCTGTAGAACAATTTCCCACCGTTTTGCCCATAGACTGAGAGGCGACTGCAAGTTTGAGTAACTCATAAAACTCCATTTTATAGAAGTAAGAAAAGTTTTTAATAAATGATTAATCCATTGGTCTGCCGATTCAAAAATGGCCGAATCTATTCAAAAAAATTAACTTTGAATGAGTTGAACTATATCCTATTGCCAAATATGTAATAACTTGCGCAAAAAATGAACATCTTTTTTTCTTTCTGGTAACCCACCACACTTTAATTTTCAATTCAGAAGGCTGCAGACGATTTATGTTTAATATCGCCAGTATATTTCATATTTAAATATCGGCCAAATTGGCAGTAAATATAACGTCATCAGTTACGTAATACTTATCGCCAACTTGGCTGACTTATAAAATATGGAAGTAATATTCGCCAGAGAATAAAATTGTCTGTTCTTTTCCTCATTGAAAATTAAAGAGCAGTGGGCTACCATATAAAAAAGAATGTTCATTATTTGGCAAGTTATGACACAATTGGCGATCGGATTTAGTTCCACTCCATTCAAATTCCAATTTTTTAATAGTTTCTGCCATTTTTGCCATGACAGACCAGTGGATTATTTAGAATGAGGTTAGATGATGTACTTAAACTTGCTGTCGCCTCTCGGACTACCAGAGAAGGAGAAAATATGGAATATGGTGATTTGTAGAGTGATGTTGTAAAATTCTAATAAATCTGTATGTAAGACAAATTTTCAGAAAAGAAACAATCGAAATAAATTTTATAGGAGTTGGAAGTCTAATGATCCCAATAAGAACTTGTCTATAATGTGTTTCACAGTTGCACAGAGAATGAATTAATCTGATGCTCTCTTTCCTATGAAAGACCCACTCGGAAGACAATTCCCTCCTTCGAATTTCAAATCCGTTTGATTGAAATTGTATCACTACAGTTGCCTTTGTGTTGTTTCTTCACACTGGACGATACAAATGCAATCAATCTCTTAATAATATATTTCCTACAGTCACATAAGTTTCATACATGTTTTTTTTTTTGTTTTTTTTTTTTTGTTTTTTTCCTTAATAAAAATTTGTTTTATTAAAACAAAGTAAATTTTTGTTAGTTTTTTTTTTTTTTTTTTTTCATACACTGCTTTATCCCTCCCAAATATCTCAAATTATTCCACTTTTAGTAATGTTGGTCTTATCATGCAAAAATAAAAATAATTTCTGATTGCATAAAGGTAGAAAACATAATAGACAAAAATGTATGGACCCATTAGGTTTTTCCTGCATATTAGAACTGAAAATTATCACAAGAGAATATTTCCTGGAATTCTTGAACTGAATTTAAATGTAAAAAAATATTAAAAAAAAAAAACTAGTTAAACTTTAATATTCCAACAGATAATAAATTACAAATAATCATGTTATTGTTTTCTAGTAATAACTTTTATTAATATAAAATGCCGATGTTTTGTTTGTTAAGTATTAACTACACCAGCACTATTATCTTACAACCAAGGAAATTCAGAAGGTCTGGGTTCAATTGTTAGATCATATTTCTATAAAAGTTCATAACTGTTATAAAAACTGCTTCATTTAATTCAAAACTATTTTCATTTTAATATATACTTTCGTTTGCAATAGCAATTTGTTAAAATGCAAGGTTATATTTTGTGTTAAAAGATCCAGGTTATATTTTGTGTTAAAAGATCCAGGTTATATTTTGTGTTAAAAGATCCAGGTTGTATTTTGTGTTAAAAGATCCAGGTTATATTTTGTGTTAAAAGATCCAGGTTATATTTTGTGTTAAAAGATCCAGGTTGTATTTTGTGTTAAAAGATCCAGGTTATATTTTGTGTTAAAAGATCCAGGTTATATTTTGTGTTAAAAGATCCAGGTTGTATTTTGTGTTAAAAGATCCAGGTTATATTTTGTGTTAAAAGATCCAGGTTATATTTTGTGTTAAAAGATCCAGGTTATATTTTGTGTTAAAAGATCCAGGTTGTATTTTGTGTTAAAAGATCCAGGTTGTATTTTGTGTTAAAAGATCCAGGTTATATTTTGTGTTAAAAGATCCAGGTTATATTTTGTGTTAAAAGATCCAGGTTGTATTTTGTGTTAAAAGATCCAGGTTATATTTTGTGTTAAAAGATCCAGGTTATATTTTGTGTTAAAAGATCCAGGTTGTATTTTGTGTTAAAAGATCCAGGTTATATTTTGTGTTAAAAGATCCAGGTTATATTTTGTGTTAAAAGATCCAGGTTGTATTTTGTGTTAAAAGATCCAGGTTATATTTTGTGTTAAAAGATCCAGGTTATATTTTGTGTTAAAAGATCCAGGTTATATTTTGTGTTAAAAGATCCAGGTTGTATTTTGTGTTAAAAGATCCAGGTTGTATTTTGTGTTAAAAGATCCAGGTTATATTTTGTGTTAAAAGATCCAGGTTATATTTTGTGTTAAAAGATCCAGGTTGTATTTTGTGTTAAAAGATCCAGGTTGTATTTTGTGTTAAAAGATCCAGGTTATATTTTGTGTTAAAAGATCCAGGTTATATTTTGTGTTAAAAGATCCAGGTTGTATTTTGTGTTAAAAGATCCAGGTTATATTTTGTGTTAAAAGATCCAGGTTATATTTTGTGTTAAAAGATCCAGGTTATATTTTGTGTTAAAAGATCCAGGTTATATTTTGTGTTAAAAGATCCAGGTTATATTTTGTGTTAAAAGATCCTTACGATTAGCATGGCTCACTCTCATTCTATTTGAAGCCAAGATAAATGAGTTTCACCAGGGCTACATTCGATCACGTTATCACAAGTTCACTTACACGGCTACAACAATCATTGTTATGAATTTTTCCGCTGAGGCAATGATGGCACAGTTTTTTAAAATAAAAACCACAATTTATTCACTCTTCAAAGGCACAAAATTTATTCGCAGGCAACAGTTTAATTACTCTCAAGCTTCAACAAAAATAACTTCGAATACAGCGATTATACAAGCTCACTCCAATAAACAAAGCGATCAGTTTTCATCGAAGTCCGAAGTCAATCTGAAAACTTTCCCGATCTCCGGTCTTTATATACTTGGCGCGAGAGGAACATTCGCGAAATTTCCAGCCAATTCGTCGGAAAAGAAACATCTCGAAATTTCTCGATTGCTTTAGGTGTTGCCACCTTTTTCTAACCTGTATAATCGCTGTTAAAAAAATAAAATAAGATAAAAATAAATTACAATAGAATTTTAAAATAATACGTCACTATTTACACTATATACAGACAATTTGTGCAACAATATTTTTTAACACAGTCTGGCACAGAGTCAGAGGTGAAATTCCACTCTCTCTATATTGATAGTACTGAGTGAGGTATTTTGTATTTATTTACATTTGCAAGTTCATATGTTTATTCAAATGAATTAAAGTGCCTATTTTTTAGATGGTGGTTTATTGTTATATATATGTAATGTACTAATCCTATCGACTTTTGTAATGTACTATTCCATTTTATTTGCAGAGTGGTCGTGGAGCCGTAGTGAAGAGTCAATTTTAAACAAGATAAAACATTTATTAAGATAAAAACCCGGAGAGAGAGAGAGTGTGAAAAGTTACATCTTTACTACATAATGCTAGGATTTAGAATATAATGCGTATTATTGTCGAACAGAGAGCAGCGTCGTGTTAAAACCGTGAGAATAGCTGAGTTAACAAGGGTATTTTATAAACATCGAAGTGAGAAGGCAAGTGTACTGGCTCCAGAATGGAATACTAATTATGGGATATGAATAACAAGAATGCTGACTCTGCAAAGATCTCACACATTAATTTGACGTGGGCAGTTATCATAAATAAGTTGTTGAATGATTTGGTCAAAGAGGATTTCGGGCTTTGAAAAGACGAATTAATTTAACTGTCGGTTCTAAGAAAGGATTTCTATTACATATATATATTTATTTTTTTCCCTCAATCACCTAGCTAATTTGTTAAAATAAGTTTACTATTGAATGATTTCACTTTTTTTTCTAAAAAAAGAAGTCTTACAAGTAAGCAAACATTAACCTAATCTAACGTTTAGTATCAATGTAAATGTATCGATTGCATGCATCATGCCTACGCATTTACATTTCTAGAAAATCTATTTCATTCTTGAAACTACTAATATTATATTTTTTTATAACGATCAGTCACTGTTTCAAAAAGTGGCATTGGTAAAGTGGAGTGGGCATTCAGCGCCACCTGGCGATTTCGGGTGTCACGTGACATCATAGGACAGGTTATTCGCTGCCCTGCCAACCAAAATCACGCCCAAATCAGCTCTTTTCAATACGATTTCGTCAAAATTCGATGCTTAAGAGTCATTAATAAATAAAAACTACAATTTGAACTAAGTCAAAATATGTTTCAGAATGTCTAAAATCTATTTAGAACGTCTGTTTAGTGAATTATTCGATTGGAACTTGATTATTTACAGTTTTATTGCAATACAGTCGCAAATTCCCATTGAATCTTATGCTTTACAGGCCAACTCCCTACCAACCCGGAATATCTAGGAACCGGTTTCTATCCCCCTCGGAGTTGCCTTGTTGGTAAACATGGCCCATGGGTATACTATACTAAACTCCAACTTAACTTGACATCACTAGACGATAGATCTTCAACGTGCTCATAGGCAATTAATCCATCTTAGCGGAGTGAAGACATAATTCTCGCCAAACCTAATAGCCTTTTGTTCTCTACAGAGGGTTGTGGTTTGGCGAACATTATGCTTTCACGTCGCCAAAATGGATAAATTGACTATGAGAACTGTGACGATCTACCGTCTAGTGATGTCAAGTTAAGTTGAAGTTTAGTATAGAAGACAGGATGAATTGAGCTCACTGAATAGACGGTAGGAACCGGTTCACCTGTGGTTGAAAAGCATTGAGTGAGCTCAAATCAGGTTGTCTTCTAGTAGAAAACTAGTACACAACTCTAGTATACAACTCACAAGTTATATACTTCTAGTATATAACTTGTGAGAAGGTGATCGAGTGCAGCCGTGGTTTCACAAACCAACTTACAGTTGACCGTGCAAGAGACAACGATTAAACAGAGATACCCCAAATTTCAATGTGTTTTTAAAAAAACCACGTTTTTCAATATTACCCCGTATAGTTTACATTCTCCCTGGGAGGTCACTAGTAAGTCATTTGGAGTCCCTGGAATGACTGGGGAATTCCTAGTAGAGGTCGGCCGACCAAACGGTATAGTCGTTAGCGTGCTAGCTTCTAGACCGCGAGGTTGCGGGTTCGAGTCCCGTGTTAGGCATGGGTGTTTGTAAATGTATGTTGGCTTGTCTAATGACGAATGTTTCGGCGCATTATAGCTCTCGTGTTGCTGACGGCGCCAGATAATCTGAATACAACCAACCTAGTAGAAGTCGGCGATATATCGATACGACGATATTTTTATCGATATTTCTAAAAAAATATCGATAAAAGTCACCGATATATCGATATTTTCAAACATTTTTAGTTTTTTTTTGATGATCGTTTTGTAGTTTCATGTGTTTTTTCGATTTTCTTTATTACCTTTTCAAAAACTTCAAAACTAAAGTTTGAACTTGGCTGAGAGACAGTTGAAAGAACACCAATATTCAATATTTTGCCATACACTTAAAAGCTATTGAAAATTATCTAAATTTTTCTTAAAATCACTGCACCAATTAAGCGGAAATATAAATTTTTTTTTTTTTTTTTGTAATAGATCCATTTCAAATGAAAAAGTACCTTACAAAAAAGCAATCATGAAAAGTAGAAATTTGCCCCGAAAAACTTTGTTTCTGGCAAAATTGAAAATCAGTTTTAAAAAAATCAAGTATCGATATATCGATATGTTATCGATATTTTTTTCTATGCAACGATATAGTATCGATATATATTTTGATCGATATTTCCAACCTCTAATTCCTAGGGACCTCCCTGGAAAGATGTGAGCTATATTGGATAGTATTTATTTCGGTTGTTACGAAGGTTTCTCATTTATTAGAAACTGCATAACCTTAAACTTAGAAACTCATGGCATAACATCATTTAATTATCGAGCTAAGGACTCGGGCCGGGCCAATTATTGTATGAACATCATAAACGATGATGCTCGGATTGGAAAGAATCGTAAGTTTCTAACATTTTCATTTACTACTTACATTGGCAAACTATACAACACTTAAAAAATTCGTTCAATATGAAATAATTAAAGATACAAGTATGACAAAAACGAGAAAAAATATACATTTGAAATACCATACCAATACAATCGTTACATTTTTCAAAACCTCCAAAATTTCAATTACACGGGCCGTTGGGCGGATATTCGCGGATGTATATAAAAGCGTTCAGTTAAGCATTGACGGAGCAGCTGTGCCCTGAATCTGCATTTGTCATTGGAGAGAATCCATGCTAAAAAAAAAAAAAAAAAAAGGGTTGAAAGGAGAAGAATTGAAAAAATTTGATATCGCCATTAAAAAACAAGTATTCAAAAAATGAAGGCGAAATTAACTTTCTCGTCCTCCCAGGGACGGAACTAGGTCACTTTTTACCCGGGGCAAGAATTCATTTTGGCGCCCCCACACAATAATTTTTTAGATTTGAAGCTAACTATATATACATTGAAAATTAACAAAGGTTTTTCCTTTGTAAAATTCTGTTTTGAAACAAACAATAAAAGAATTAATTAATTGAAATTTTAAATAAATATATTTGACAAGCCCTTATTAATGACCAGGGTTCATTCTGCTTGCATAAAGACAACAACAAAAAAAAAAAAAAAAAAAAAAAAAAAAAACATAATGAATCAATACAAATAATGTCAGTTACAATGTAATAAAAGAACATAGTTGAATGATATGTAACACTTTTTAACACAAAATCTGGTTAACCTGGTTTCAAAACGTCTTAGATCATAAACAATTAAGCTGTTTTATATTTCAAAAAATATTTTCTTCTGTAAAATACTAATACAAAAATTTAAAAAGCTTCCGAATATTACCAGAACTCATTGAACACAAAAGCAAATTAATTTAATGACTTGTCTACAAAAATCATTGAATAGATGGTAAACACATAAATGTTAATTTTAGAACAATTAATTTAAACTTATTGAAATTCATTTTAATAATAGAATGAATAATATATTACTTACTGTGCTATGTGTGAGTTCACCATTTTCTTGGAGAATTTAAAATTCTCACCAATGCAATGGACAAAATTTGACGAACATGACATCTGTTTGGTGAAAAATAATGTCGTCAAAATGACAATATAACTCTGTGCAAATGCAATGGCACACGCCTAGAAATCCTTACAATTTGGCGGGTTTTGTGGTCTCAACTTGGAGACTGGATTCTTTTTATTTTATTTATCACTTCCTGGAAAATACTTTCTTTTTCGTTATTTTTTATGAAAAATAAGACCTTGAGATCTATTTTTAGAATTCATGCCTTGATGTTTTATTATTTTTTCATTATTTAGGAATAGATAAAATGTTACACTTAGGCACTTTTATGCTTCCGTTTTCTCTTTTTACAAAACATGTTTGAATGCTTGTATATGATCAAAAAAGAAAAGTAGTAGTGTTAATAATTTAACCTATAAAAACAAATTTTTTAATCAAATCCCTTATAAGAATTATCAATTTATTAACAATAAAAGTTTTTTTTTTTTTAATGATTTATTAAATGCTTTCAAAACGCCGCGTCGATTTAAAAAAAAAAAAAAAAAAAAAAAAAAAAAAAAAAAAAAAAACTTAATATGGGATTTATGCCCAAACAATTATTTATCTTAATTGAAAAAATACTGGCAACAAGACTTCATCCAGTAATCAAATTATAACTGATTTAATTTATTCTGGAACGTACCGTAAATGCGTGCTATCACGCAAGCCAATTAATTTTTTTTATTTATTTTTATAATATTTTCGTTTTTGCATAAGGTAAAAGTCTTAACCAGCAATGGGATTTTATTTGCTAGTGTTGTGATGACATTAGATGGTAAAATCGACCTTTTGGTGACAGTTACATCCCTAAAAATTTAATACAATGTATTGTCATGGGCTTTAAGCTAATTGGCCAAGTTTCAGGATGATGGGAAGGGGGTTAATTAAGCATCCGCAGATTTGTACGCCAGGCTCAAACGCACACTCAAACAAAAGTGAAGTTAATATAAGGGATTTAAAAATATATAGTAAAATATATTGTTAAAAATATATAGTCACATATTTAGTCAGTGCATTTAAATTGAGATTTGGATAGGATGTAATTTACTGTTTTCGGGTTTTTATTTTTAAAAAATCGATATGTTTTGCGATAAATAGGAATTCTTGTGCTGCAGGCATTCATCTTTCAACTTTTTATCGCATAATTTTTTTGCATTTCTTCACGTTTCAGAACATCCTGAATCAAAAAAGTGTTCTAGAAAAAAAGTTTGTGGGTCCGTGTGTTGTCTGTGGTCAGCATTACTTTCAAACGGATTGACCTACTTTGGCCATTACACCTGGCGTTACGGTTTTTGTCAAAATCGTGCTTGCGCAAAGGGTAGCTGTCATTTTTTTACAGCCAAAATAATTGCTAAATTAAATAAAGGAAACAGTGGGAATTGAAAGTTGTTCAAAGTTCAACACCCCCAGTTTTTTTAAACTCAGCACAATTCAAAATGTGTAAAAATGAAAAAAAAAAAATCTGTTTTTAGCTGAAGAAATACTAAATTATTCTCTTAGAGAAAACGTTTCAATCGTTAATTATTTCAATTGTTAATTAACTTTTTGCTAATTAATTTTCATTAGGAATCGCAATGAACCTTTAAAGTTAACGATAATCAACCTCAAAAACAAAAGTAAACGATTTCTAAACAATTCAACATCTTGCAGCCCCCTGTAAAAATTCCTGCTGACGCCTAGAGAACAATAAATATATTTGGCAAGAGATATATCCCAAACGTAACCCTTGTCCTTAATACACATCTTCCAAAGTTTATTATGTTACAAATTTAAAAAAATTCTTACCTTCATTGGTTTCAGTCTCGTGAACTAGCCAAGATGATAAAAATAGCGAAGAATGTTGGGATATTCTTGCAGTTGCTTTTCTGCGATTCTGCGCCCCAGATAATTTCTTCGACATATTTCAATTTACGAAAATTTCAACAGCATTAAATTGTTGTAACGCTAAATTTTATCTAACTACATTGCGACTATATTACCAATGCGATTTTAAATTAGCATTTCTGGCAGCCTGCCATGTAGCACAAACCTATTCTTCACCAGGTAGGGAGAATTCGATGTCATTCTTTTGTAAAAGGATAGATTATTACTTTCTTTGTACAGAAATGTATTATTTTTTTTTTCTAGTGGATTTTTTCTTCTGTTGGATATCTTAAAGATCATCCAGAATTTTAAGAAAAAATGAAAATTTATTAATGAAAAATTATCTTTTTGTCCAAATATTAAAATTTATACAACAAATAGTGCTTGTTGGCTTTTCGGCGCCCCCTCTGGTTAGCGCCCGGGGCAGCTGCCCCGCCTGCCCCCCCTCCCCCAAGCTCCGGCACTGCTCCCTCCTAATATAATTCACTGGCTTTTGATTGTATCATTACTCGAGCTTCGATACAAAATAAAGATCAGTTTAAAATTTAATGGTCTTTTTTTTTCTTTTTTTTTTATAAATAATGGCACTATTGATCTGGTAAATATCATTTGAATGTTCAGATGCCCAACACTATCAACCTACAGAATACCTTTGTCTATCTTCATTGCTCCCCTATAGATGGCAGCACGAAATAACTATGCAACTCCAATCCACAATATTTGAATGATGAAAAATAAAGCACAAGTTGTTTAAGATTTGCATTCATTTCAACAGAAATGAATGTACGAAAATAATTGTAATCCAATCTACATACTAGATATTTTACAAATGATGGTTCAACATCGCGAAGATTATTACAGTTTTTTTTTAATTAAAAAAATAAGTTAATATTTCGTGACATTCTCCTTTTGCTTTATTAACAATACGAAGAAAATCTAGGAAAAGTAGGTCCATGACGCACCCCCCACCCCATAATTTCAAAATTCCCCCCCCCCCCCTCTCTCTTTTCAAATTTGCCGGATTTTAATATTTCTAATAATTTGCAACTAAAAGATGTTATCGTAATATTATGTTGGTTTTCAAATGAAAAATAATGATGAGATGAGGACTTTATTATGTATGTTGTTTAATTGGAATGCCTTCAACAAAATTTTTAAAGTCGAAAAAGTCACTATCCTAATTTCTGAAACGAAGGCTTACAAATTGAAACCACATCTAGCCTGCATTGAACTGTCTTGTTTGCGGTGAAAAATTTCAATAAATGTAGAAAACAAAAAGTGTAATATATACTGACACAAAAAGATTTAAAAAAACTTACTTAAATAATTTATTTTTCTGGGTGTTGGCCCGAAGGCGCTATACCCATTCATCTTATGTGGTTACAATCGCTGAGGTAACATATATCTTGTAATGACATGGAACAAGACAGTTGAAACTTAACACAATCAAACGTAATAAAAAACTTAACAACTACAAACTTAACAACTAACAACGGGGCCAAAGGCAATCTGTAGAACATGTCTTGTGTTGGTTTAACAGGCAAAGAATAAAATGAAGATCGCAATAACAGAGTCATGATGGTAACAAAAACTTAACAGCAAACTTATCAATTAACAGACGGGGCCAGTGGCATTGTCTTGATTACAGGTCGGGTAACTAAATGAACATATGGTGAGATTACAGTCAAGTTAAAATGAAAAAACATGAAGCACGGTGAAAATAAAGGTTGGGGGCACATATGAATAACAGTAAATTACACGGTGAATTAGAAGTAGAATGAAAATACAATTGGTAATAAGCACAATCACTTGGTTACATCAGAGTATGAAGAGATGACAAACATTTGTCAGTTGAGGATATGAATCACTTGGTTAAAACATGAATGAGACTATGTGAGTGAAACAGTTGAGCACGGTGAAAAACAGATAGGTAGAAATATACAGGTTATAATTATTTACAGGTGAGACTTGTTGAAGGCCCTGGAAAGGGGGGCATCTGACATCAAAAAGATTTAAAATATTGTATTGTATTAACCCTTTCACACCTAGAGATGCCAATTGGAATCACAACATTTACAATTTTTTTTTCTCCTCACCTAATACTCCCAGTGAATTCGAATGAACGTTTTTACAATCATCAAACTATTCTCTGCCCAAATATATTTTTCTCTTTCCCCAATATATGGCTGCAAGGGTACTGTTGCTGAATGAAATGAGTCTTTTTTATGTTTTCTCAATTCCGAAAAAGATGCCGAAATTAATTTCACTTTAAGTAATTTAAATTAAATAACTCTTTTAAATGTGTTCCTATTATTTTCTTTAATATTTAAAAATTGTATATTAATTATTTTTAACGAATAAATATTTTAAAATTTTAACATTTGCAACGATTGAAAAGTGATGATTCCATTTAGCATCAGTGGGAGTTAAGTACAACTCAACACCTTTTCCCGTATATATTATTTATTTTAGATTCGAACTGTTATTACCACGTTATTGCTATTTTTTTCTAGCAGTATTCACTACGTTAAGATATATTTACTACTAAATAGAAGATTTCAAATTTTATTTGATTTATTCAGAAATGCCGAAGCGAAATAGCTTTAGACTTGTCCTATACCTAATGCCCATTGATGCCATTTGGAATCATTTTTAATTTTAATTAAAAAATTAAACAAAAAAAAATTGCTTTCAACCCTGTTATTCTGGTTACCAAATGAGTATATTTTATAAATTTCAGATTTTTAAAATGAAAAATAATTGGGACTGAAAGGGTTAAATTTATAACAAAAAGAAATAAAAATGTGGATTAGCTCTTTTTCTTTCCGTTTTTCACTCCCCATTTTATTTTTCAACAAATCTATTTTAAAATAATGTTCCTTACTTTATTAATCTTTTCCAAAGAAATCAAAATCAAGAATATTTGACCTTATAAAACAAAGCTCTAAAAGTTTTATACGAAATACACCAGTATGATAAAGAATTTTTACTTATGATATGATAAGGACAATTTACTTACTCTACGTTTGGTTAAATATAATTTTATAAAGTTTTTAAGGACCATTTCTGCATTTGAAATAGATAAAATATGTGTAAATCCTAAATGATTTTAAATATATAAATTTTCTTCATAAATTGCATATAATCTAGACGACCTTGGGTTAGTTGGAAAGTTCTCTACAAAAAGTTCTCTACTACCTTGGGAAAGTTCTCTACAAAAAAGGTCCACGTGCCTCTTTATATGGATTTTAAACTATATATCAGCATATAAAATTTATAATTAACTGTTAAATAATATTTCAGTAAGATATATAATCAAGACTTAAAAAAATTAAATTTAAAAAAAAAAAAAAAAAAAATTAAAAAAAAAAATTAAAAAAAAAAAAAAAAAAAAAAACTTGCGTAGTCACACTTAAAATAATCCAATGGGTACCCATACTCTAAACGAATTTCTAAAAGAGAAAGCATTATATAAACCAATGGGGTAGCACGCACATACAAGGCAGCAATAGTTTTTATTTACCTTATTAATTTTCCAAACTAATTTTCTTTTCCCTTAAAGATCCATTTAAAATCCATTATATATAATAATCATAAAGATTTTTATATCCTATGAATTTTGCCGCTTTTCTCCAGTTTTAAATTTTTTTTAATAAATGAGGAGTGAGAAGGGGGGGGGGGTGATGCGTACTTCCATTGTACGTCTTCGACGGGCACCCGTGCTTATTATTTTTATTGATTGAGTTGAAAAAGCAATACTGCTTTAAATACATTTTGTCGAGTTTAAATAAGTCATATTTTAGTTTGACTTTTCAATATTTAGCAACTGGCAAGCCTATATAAATGTATAATTTGGTGATCTTCAAAAAACTTAAAACAGCCATCACAAAAATCATTCCTAACGTCTTGATAGTCCCAGCATTAGAGGTCGGAAATATCGATCAAAATAAATATCGATACTATATCGTTGCAGAGAAAAAATTATCGATAAAATATCGATATATCGGTACATGATTATTTTTATTTCCTTTTCAATTTTGCCAGAAATGAAGTTTTTCGGGGCAAATTTCGACTTTTCATGCATTCATGCCAAAATCGTATTAGTAAATAAATTACAAAAAATTTTCGAATAAATAAATGATAAAAATTGTTTTAATAAATAAATTATATTATATATCAGAATAAATAAAATACATTTGGATGCCAATGCAAATATATTCACATTTCTTTTTCAAGAGGAAATTTCGAAAAGTAGTTTACCGCATATTTTGCTGATAGAGATGTTTTAATATTTAAAATTATATGCAAATTCCAGGCACACATTAGCAATAGAAACGAGGCTATGTTAATGACTACTAGTAAATGATCTTATCTTTCCATTACATTATGTTTTCTTTTTTGTTAGGGTGCCATTTCAACTGTCGCTCAGCCAAGTCCAAACTTTAGTTTTGAAATTTTTGAAAAGGGAATAAGGAAAATTACGCTTTATTGGTGACCCGGACGTGATCTGAGTTGGAGGTTTGGGATGCTAGTTGCATCCGCTTGTTGCGGTGTTGCACGCGAGTTGCGTATCTGATCGCTTGTTGCGATGAAGTTTCTCCTTTCAGAAAAAGCCGATAGATGGCAGCATGATTCGTTTTAGTCCGATGTCACCAATAAAGCGTATTGCTGCTTTCTCTGTGGGCGATGGGTCTCCATCCCAAGACCATTGGAACTCGAGAGAGAGATACATTACCGCTGTGCAAAAGAGTACTCCATTGCACATAAGTTTTATCTGTTATTTGATGCCGCCTCATACTAAAGAGTTTGAAAATATCGGTGACTTGTATCGATATTTTTACTATCGATATATTTTTTTTTAAATATCGATAAAAATATCGTCGTATCGATGTATCGCCAACCTCTACCCATCACTGGCCAATTTATTTTTTTTTTCCCCTTTTTTTTTTTTTTTTTTTTTTTTTTTATAGGAAAGGAAATGATTGCTTTGTTTGCTTTTTTTAGATGGTTTAAAAAATGAAATTTCCCTATACTCATTCTTTAGTAAGGCGAGAGGTTCTCACTCAACATCCTTTCAATTGGTGTTATAAAAATTACAAACAAAAGAGAAAGAACTGAAAGTGCCAGAATACAATTTTTGTTTTTCAAAAATGAATTTCATATAAAGCGTAGTAGTTTTTTGCGGTCGCTGGGGATCGATTTTGAGACTTTTGGTAAGCTCATATTCTTTAACCCTCATCCACCTACTCAGTATTTCCTATTTAACTCATTTGACACCGTACTCAATCCCCCACAAATTAATTATTCATTCCCCTTAATTCTCGAACACAACTCACTTACTCAATAAGTTCCAACTCAATTAATCCACAACTCATTCAAACCTAATTCACTCACACAGGTTCCGCATCCACTTACTACAAATGAACTCATTAATTACTCGCCCACTTATACAATCCCAAATAAATTACCTACTTAAGTTCTACATTTCGCTAACCATGAATATATGATGGAGTTTCTAAGTCAACAATGTATCTGATGAAATCAATAGCATTGCAATCAATAGCATCACAATAGAATCAATGATCAATAGAATCAATAGCATCGCAATAAATTACCTACTTAAGTTCCACATTTCGCTAACCATGAATATATGATGGAGTTTCTAAGTCAACAATGTATCTGATGGAATCAAAACATTGCAATCAATAGCATCACAATAGCATCACAATAGAATCAATGATCAATAGAATCAATAGCATCGCAATAAATTACCTACTTAAGTTCTACATTTCGCTAACCATGAATATATGATGGAGTTTCTAAGTCAACAATGTATCTGATGGAATCAATAGCATTGCAATCAATAGCATCACAATAGAATCAATAGCATCGCAATAAATTACCTACTTAAGTTCTACATTTCGCTAACCATGAATATATGATGGAGTTTCTAAGTCAACAATGTATCTGATGGAATCAATAGCATTGCAATCAATAGCATCACAATAGAATCAATGATCAATAGAATCAATAGCATCGCAATAAATTACCTACTTAAGTTCTACATTTCGCTAACCATGAATATATGATGGAGTTTCTAAGTCAACAATGTATCTGATGGAATCAATAGCATTGCAATCAATAGCATCACAATATAATCAATGATCAATAGAATCAATAGCATCACAATAAACTACCTACTTAAGTTCTACATTTCGCTAACCATGAATATATGATGGAGTTTCTAAGTCAACAATGTATCTGATGGAATCAAAGCATTGCAATCAATAGCATCACAATATAATCAATGATCAATAGAATCAATAGCATCACAATAGCATCACAATAAATTACCTACTTAAGTTCTACATTTCGCTAACCATGAATATATGATGGAGTTTCTAAGTCAACAATGTATCTGATGGAATCAAAACATTGCAATCAATAGCATCACAATAGAATCAATGATCAATAGAATCAATAGCATCGCAATAAATTACCTACTTAAGTTCTACATTTCGCTAACCATGAATATATGATGGAGTTTCTAAGTCAACAATGTATCTGATGGAATCAAAACATTGCAATCAATAGCATCACAATAGAATCAATGATCAATAGAATCAATAGCATCGCAATAAATTACCTACTTAAGTTCTACATTTCGCTAACCATGAATATATGATGGAGTTTCTAAGTCAACAATGTATCTGATGGAATCAATAGCATTGCAATCAATAGCATCACAATAGAATCAATGATCAATAGAATCAATAGCATCGCAATAAATTACCTACTTAAGTTCTACATTTCGCTAACCATGAATATATGATGGAGTTTCTAAGTCAACAATGTATCTGATGGAATCAATAGCATTGCAATCAATAGCATCACAATAGAATCAATGATCAATAGAATCAATAGCATCACAATAAATTACCTACTTAAGTTCTACATTTCGCTAACCATGAATATATGATGGAGTTTCTAAGTCAACAATGTATCTGATGGAATCAAAACATTGCAATCAATAGCATCACAATAGAATCAATGATCAATAGAATCAATAGCATCGCAATAAATTACCTACTTAAGTTCTACATTTCGCTAACCATGAATATATGATGGAGTTTCTAAGTCAACAATGTATCTGATGGAATCAAAACATTGCAATCAATAGCATCACAATAGAATCAATGATCAATAGAATCAATAGCATCGCAATAAATTACCTACTTAAGTTCTACATTTCGCTAACCATGAATATATGATGGAGTTTCTAAGTCAACAATGTATCTGATGGAATCAAAACATTGCAATCAATAGCATCACAATAGAATCAATGATCAATAGAATCAATAGCATCGCAATAAATTACCTACTTAAGTTCTACATTTCGCTAACCATGAATATATGATGGAGTTTCTAAGTCAACAATGTATCTGATGGAATCAATAGCATTGCAATCAATAGCATCACAATAGAATTAATGATCAATAGAATCAATAGCATCGCAATAAATTACCTACTTAAGTTCTACATTTCGCTAACCATGAATATATGATGGAGTTTCTAAGTCAACAATGTATCTGATGGAATCAATAGCATTGCAATCAATAGCATCACAATAGAATCAATAATCAATAGAATCAATAGCATCGCAATAAATTACCTACTTAAGTTCTACATTTCGCTAACCATGAATATATGATGGAGTTTCTAAGTCAACAATGTATCTGATGGAATCAAAACATTGCAATCAATAGCATCACAATAGAATCAATGATCAATAGAATCAATAGCATCGCAATAAATTACCTACTTAAGTTCTACATTTCGCTAACCATGAATATATGATGGAGTTTCTAAGTCAACAATGTATCTGATGGAATCAATAGCATTGCAATCAATAGCATCACAATAGAATCAATGATCAATAGAATCAATAGCATCGCAATAAATTACCTACTTAAGTTCTACATTTCGCTAACCATGAATATATGATGGAGTTTCTAAGTCAACAATGTATCTGATGGAATCAATAGCATTGCAATCAATAGCATCACAATATAATCAATGATCAATAGAATCAATAGCATCGCAATAAATTACCTACTTAAGTTCTACATTTCGCTAACCATGAATATATGATGGAGTTTCCAAGTCAACAATGTATCTGATGGAATCAAAGCATTGCAATCAATAGCATCACAATAGAATCAATGATCAATAGAATCAATAGCATCGCAATAAATTACCTACTTAAGTTCTACATTTCGCTAACCATGAATATATGATGGAGTTTCTAAGTCAACAATGTATCTGATGGAATCAAAACATTGCAATCAATAGCATCACAATAGAATCAATGATCAATAGAATCAATAGCATCGCAATAAATTACCTACTTAAGTTCTACATTTCGCTAACCATGAATATATGATGGAGTTTCTAAGTCAACAATGTATCTGATGGAATCAAAACATTGCAATCAATAGCATCACAATAGAATCAATGATCAATAGAATCAATAGCATCGCAATAAATTACCTACTTAAGTTCTACATTTCGCTAACCATGAATATATGATGGAGTTTCTAAGTCAACAATGTATCTGATGAAATCAATAGCATTGCAATCAATAGCATCACAATAGAATCAATGATCAATAGAATCAATAGCATCGCAATAAATTACCTACTTAAGTTCTACATTTCGCTAACCATGAATATATGATGGAGTTTCTAAGTCAACAATGTATCTGATGGAATCAATAGCATTGCAATCAATAGCATCACAATATAATCAATGATCAATAGAATCAATAGCATCGCAATAAATTACCTACTTAAGTTCTACATTTCGCTAACCATGAATATATGATGGAGTTTCCAAGTCAACAATGTATCTGATGGAATCAAAGCATTGCAATCAATAGCATCACAATAGAATCAATGATCAATAGAATCAATAGCATCGCAATAAATTACCTACTTAAGTTCTACATTTCGCTAACCATGAATATATGATGGAGTTTCTAAGTCAACAATGTATCTGATGGAATCAAAACATTGCAATCAATAGCATCACAATAGAATCAATGATCAATAGAATCAATAGCATCGCAATAAATTACCTACTTAAGTTCTACATTTCGCTAACCATGAATATATGATGGAGTTTCTAAGTCAACAATGTATCTGATGGAATCAAAACATTGCAATCAATAGCATCACAATAGAATCAATGATCAATAGAATCAATAGCATCGCAATAAATTACCTACTTAAGTTCTACATTTCGCTAACCATGAATATATGATGGAGTTTCTAAGTCAACAATGTATCTGATGGAATCAATAGCATTGCAATCAATAGCATCACAATAGAATCAATGATCAATAGAATCAATAGCATCGCAATAAATTACCTACTTAAGTTCTACATTTCGCTAACCATGAATATATGATGGAGTTTCTAAGTCAACAATGTATCTGATGGAATCAATAGCATTGCAATCAATAGCATCACAATAGAATCAATGATCAATAGAATCAATAGCATCGCAATAAATTACCTACTTAAGTTCTACATTTCGCTAACCATGAATATATGATGGAGTTTCTAAGTCAACAATGTATCTGATGGAATCAATAGCATTGCAATCAATAGCATCACAATAGAATCAATAATCAATAGAATCAATAGCATCGCAATAAATTACCTACTTAAGTTCTACATTTCGCTAACCATGAATATATGATGGAGTTTCTAAGTCAACAATGTATCTGATGGAATCAAAACATTGCAATCAATAGCATCACAATAGAATCAATGATCAATAGAATCAATAGCATCGCAATAAATTACCTACTTAAGTTCTACATTTCGCTAACCATGAATATATGATGGAGTTTCTAAGTCAACAATGTATCTGATGGAATCAATAGCATTGCAATCAATAGCATCACAATAGAATCAATGATCAATAGAATCAATAGCATCGCAATAAATTACCTACTTAAGTTCTACATTTCGCTAACCATGAATATATGATGGAGTTTCTAAGTCAACAATGTATCTGATGGAATCAATAGCATTGCAATCAATAGCATCACAATATAATCAATGATCAATAGAATCAATAGCATCGCAATAAATTACCTACTTAAGTTCTACATTTCGCTAACCATGAATATATTATGGAGTTTCCAAGTCAACAATGTATCTGATGGAATCAAAGCATTGCAATCAATAGCATCACAATAGAATCAATGATCAATAGAATCAATAGCATCGCAATAAATTACCTACTTAAGTTCTACATTTCGCTAACCATGAATATATGATGGAGTTTCTAAGTCAACAATGTATCTGATGGAATCAAAACATTGCAATCAATAGCATCACAATAGAATCAATGATCAATAGAATCAATAGCATCGCAATAAATTACCTACTTAAGTTCTACATTTCGCTAACCATGAATATATGATGGAGTTTCTAAGTCAACAATGTATCTGATGGAATCAAAACATTGCAATCAATAGCATCACAATAGAATCAATGATCAATAGAATCAATAGCATCGCAATAAATTACCTACTTAAGTTCTACATTTCGCTAACCATGAATATATGATGGAGTTTCTAAGTCAACAATGTATCTGATGGAATCAATAGCATTGCAATCAATAGCATCACAATAGAATCAATGATCAATAGAATCAATAGCATCGCAATAAATTACCTACTTAAGTTCTACATTTCGCTAACCATGAATATATGATGGAGTTTCTAAGTCAACAATGTATCTGATGGAATCAATAGCATTGCAATCAATAGCATCACAATATAATCAATGATCAATAGAATCAATAGCATCGCAATAAATTACCTACTTAAGTTCTACATTTCGCTAACCATGAATATATGATGGAGTTTCCAAGTCAACAATGTATCTGATGGAATCAAAGCATTGCAATCAATAGCATCACAATAGAATCAATGATCAATAGAATCAATAGCATCGCAATAAATTACCTACTTAAGTTCTACATTTCGCTAACCATGAATATATGATGGAGTTTCTAAGTCAACAATGTATCTGATGGAATCAAAACATTGCAATCAATAGCATCACAATAGAATCAATGATCAATAGAATCAATAGCATCGCAATAAATTACCTACTTAAGTTCTACATTTCGCTAACCATGAATATATGATGGAGTTTCTAAGTCAACAATGTATCTGATGGAATCAAAACATTGCAATCAATAGCATCACAATAGAATCAATGATCAATAGAATCAATAGCATCGCAATAAATTACCTACTTAAGTTCTACATTTCGCTAACCATGAATATATGATGGAGTTTCTAAGTCAACAATGTATCTGATGGAATCAATAGCATTGCAATCAATAGCATCACAATAGAATCAATGATCAATAGAATCAATAGCATCGCAATAAATTACCTACTTAAGTTCTACATTTCGCTAACCATGAATATATGATGGAGTTTCTAAGTCAACAATGTATCTGATGGAATCAATAGCATTGCAATCAATAGCATCACAATAGAATCAATGATCAATAGAATCAATAGCATCGCAATAAATTACCTACTTAAGTTCTACATTTCGCTAACCATGAATATATGATGGAGTTTCTAAGTCAACAATGTATCTGATGGAATCAATAGCATTGCAATCAATAGCATCACAATAGAATCAATAATCAATAGAATCAATAGCATCGCAATAAATTACCTACTTAAGTTCTACATTTCGCTAACCATGAATATATGATGGAGTTTCTAAGTCAACAATGTATCTGATGGAATCAAAACATTGCAATCAATAGCATCACAATAGAATCAATGATCAATAGAATCAATAGCATCGCAATAAATTACCTACTTAAGTTCTACATTTCGCTAACCATGAATATATGATGGAGTTTCTAAGTCAACAATGTATCTGATGGAATCAATAGCATTGCAATCAATAGCATCACAATAGAATCAATGATCAATAGAATCAATAGCATCGCAATAAATTACCTACTTAAGTTCTACATTTCGCTAACCATGAATATATGATGGAGTTTCTAAGTCAACAATGTATCTGATGGAATCAATAGCATTGCAATCAATAGCATCACAATATAATCAATGATCAATAGAATCAATAGCATCGCAATAAATTACCTACTTAAGTTCTACATTTCGCTAACCATGAATATATTATGGAGTTTCCAAGTCAACAATGTATCTGATGGAATCAAAGCATTGCAATCAATAGCATCACAATAGAATCAATGATCAATAGAATCAATAGCATCGCAATAAATTACCTACTTAAGTTCTACATTTCGCTAACCATGAATATATGATGGAGTTTCTAAGTCAACAATGTATCTGATGGAATCAAAACATTGCAATCAATAGCATCACAATAGAATCAATGATCAATAGAATCAATAGCATCGCAATAAATTACCTACTTAAGTTCTACATTTCGCTAACCATGAATATATGATGGAGTTTCTAAGTCAACAATGTATCTGATGGAATCAAAACATTGCAATCAATAGCATCACAATAGAATCAATGATCAATAGAATCAATAGCATCGCAATAAATTACCTACTTAAGTTCTACATTTCGCTAACCATGAATATATGATGGAGTTTCTAAGTCAACAATGTATCTGATGGAATCAATAGCATTGCAATCAATAGCATCACAATAGAATCAATGATCAATAGAATCAATAGCATCGCAATAAATTACCTACTTAAGTTCTACATTTCGCTAACCATGAATATATGATGGAGTTTCTAAGTCAACAATGTATCTGATGGAATCAATAGCATTGCAATCAATAGCATCACAATATAATCAATGATCAATAGAATCAATAGCATCGCAATAAATTACCTACTTAAGTTCTACATTTCGCTAACCATGAATATATGATGGAGTTTCCAAGTCAACAATGTATCTGATGGAATCAAAGCATTGCAATCAATAGCATCACAATAGAATCAATGATCAATAGAATCAATAGCATCGCAATAAATTACCTACTTAAGTTCTACATTTCGCTAACCATGAATATATGATGGAGTTTCTAAGTCAACAATGTATCTGATGGAATCAAAACATTGCAATCAATAGCATCACAATAGAATCAATGATCAATAGAATCAATAGCATCGCAATAAATTACCTACTTAAGTTCTACATTTCGCTAACCATGAATATATGATGGAGTTTCTAAGTCAACAATGTATCTGATGGAATCAAAACATTGCAATCAATAGCATCACAATAGAATCAATGATCAATAGAATCAATAGCATCGCAATAAATTACCTACTTAAGTTCTACATTTCGCTAACCATGAATATATGATGGAGTTTCTAAGTCAACAATGTATCTGATGGAATCAATAGCATTGCAATCAATAGCATCACAATAGAATCAATGATCAATAGAATCAATAGCATCGCAATAAATTACCTACTTAAGTTCTACATTTCGCTAACCATGAATATATGATGGAGTTTCTAAGTCAACAATGTATCTGATGGAATCAATAGCATTGCAATCAATAGCATCACAATAGAATCAATGATCAATAGAATCAATAGCATCGCAATAAATTACCTACTTAAGTTCTACATTTCGCTAACCATGAATATATGATGGAGTTTCTAAGTCAACAATGTATCTGATGGAATCAATAGCATTGCAATCAATAGCATCACAATAGAATCAATGATCAATAGAATCAATAGCATCACAATAAATTACCTACTTAAGTTCTACATTTCGCTAACCATGAATATATGATGGAGTTTCTAAGTCAACAATGTATCTGATGGAATCAAAGCATTCCAATCAATAGCATCACAATATAATCAATGATCAATAAAATCAATAGCATCACAATAGCATCTCAATAAATTACCTACTTAAGTTCTACATTTCGCTAATCATGAATATATGATGGAGTTTCTAAGTCAACAATGTATCTGATGGAATCAATAGCATTGCAATAGCTCGCATTTTAACAGTTCAATTTTTCAAACTAAAGAATAATAATACATGAGATGTGAAAATTCTTATCAGATATAAGGTGTGATAAGAAAATATTTAATGTTGTATGTTACAAAAATCGGTAATTTTGACCTCATTCATGTCTGATTTCTCGAAAGTAACAACCCTTACAGTAGAGAACATAACAAATTCTGGTTCAGTAGGTTTGGAATTATAATCTCGAATTAGAGTAATGTAATCCCTTCGTAAAATGTCGTTTGAGGTACACAGAGAATAACTCATTAATAAAGATTAGTCTTTAGTGTGTAGGGTGCATACTGTCTATGTTGATTAAATCATCTGACTCCGAATAACAATGTAAACTTTAATAACCAAACTTAACAATTAAGGATTCAAATAACTTAAGAAAACATAATATCGAGATGCGAAGCCGACAATGATAGACTGCCTTCGGTTTTTATGCAACTCTGGAGGGGCGTGGCTTGCTCGACGCTGCCCGTCCTCAGTTGAGTGGTATAACTGAGATGTTGAAGTGTCGTACCGCCGCAAGTCCACAATATATATATATATATATATATATATATATATAAAAATATATATATATATATATATATATATATATATATATATATATATATATATATATATATATTATATATATATATATATATATATATATATATATATATATATATATATATATATATATATATATATAGAACTTCAGAAATTGTCTGAAAGTCAAACTGTTGAGTAACTTAGATTTTTTTTTTTTCATTTCATTATATATGGAGGACATTTTTGGTTTCTTAAAATTGACTGTAAATATGAAATAAAATGATTACCAAGTTTATGATTTTCTAGTTTAAGAGAATTTTTGCACATGAGATTCTGGCCAATACCAGAAATACTTTCTTCTGAATTATTATAATTATTGATACAGATATTGTATTAATAAGATTGTTCTTATCCAAGGACTCCGCTATTAGTCTCGATATAAAGTTTACTCACAATTAGATCTTCATAATAAATGGGCATTTCACGATACTCCCTTCTCAGGGCAAGATAGCAGGCAGGTTCCACTTCATACATCCACATCTATCGTATCACAGATTAACCGCTTGTAAAAATAGTTAAAATATTTAATATGACTTGCACAATGTAATAATTCGATCATAGCAAGATGGTTACATCTTCAAATGCAAAGAATCAACAACAATAGATCTATCAATAAATAGACTATATTAAAAATTTGTTGGGAAAATTTAAATGTAAACCGATATCATGGCTCATAAGTAAAGAGGTAAAAATGAATATGCAATAATAATAATGACACAGAGTAAGTGGATCTCATATTCATGTATTCATGTCTCAGATTCAGTATGTATAAATTACATACTGAGGTAAAATCCTAGAATATGTTACACTCTTGGCGCAATTTTGAAAAATATCGCCAATGCCAAAATGATGCGTTGACTCTTGTCGCCAAAGTGTTGCCAACGCCCAAATAACGTTTTTATGATTGTCGCCAAGAATTGGCGAAGAAATAAACATAAACAATCGTAAACTGAAAATAGGAAATACATAAACATACAATGAAAAAAAGCATATAAATTTTCTCCTATATCGCCAAATTCACCGTGTTACGTATACTAGGATTAAGCCCATACTGAATCAAAATTATATACCTCTGATTTCTTCAAGTTACGTTTGAGAATTGGAAAAGTTCTCCCTGGATTCTGTGGTCAATTATTTTTTCAAAATGGCGTTCAAATAAGTGAAATTGCAATAATGGACTCCAGAGATATTTTGTTCCATTGTTGGAAGATGACAATGAGGGATCGTTACAACACTGCATTTTTTTAAACGAAGATAAAAAAAAAATTAATTTAGAGCAGACATATTTCTAACAATGCGTCTGCAACAGTGTCTTTATTACTAAGTTTTTATGTAGTTAAAAAAATTTTAAGTCATGCATGCATGCAACTTGGAATTTTTGACAACGTTAATTTTCGAAGTCGAACTTTTGATGTCAGAAAAATTGCCTAATATATCAACTAGAACGCATATTCTAAGTGGTTACAGTTTTTTTTTTTTTTTTTTTATCTAGCCCGGCTTCTACTTAATTGAAATAGTTGTTTAAAAGTCTAGATTTGAGCAATTTTGTGGAAATTACTATTTAATATCAGTATTGATATAGCATGAAATATATGCTTAACACGTTGAACTCCACGCGAATTCTTAAGGAATTCCCGCCACGAGCACTACTTTAGAAGCGTTGGCATTGTGCAATGCGAAACTCACTAACAGATTGAAATTTACTCGATATAGCTGTGTAAATATATTAGGCCCATTGTTTCTTATCGCAGTAGAAGATATTTATGATAAGAATGAAATGCTTACAGACATTTATTCAACACATTATGCGCCAAGTGTGTTTTGTCTTGTTTATCGTTCCGGCTTGAGGCCGGAGTAAGTATGAAATACAATATTGTTGCGTAGGATGGGTTCGAAAGATTTGAAGCCAAAGCAGATCAAAACTTTCAGATATTTATTCCAATATCACTCTTCACAGATTCCTTTACAACTCCAGAACTTCTCGTTCTATTAAACACAATACAGCTCTATACACAACTATAGAGTACAAAACAGCAGTTAAAAACTTGACAACACAACTGTTAAAATCACTGCAAAAGACAATGCAATACAGTTCGCTTTCGGAACTCTCTGAATGCTCACCGAGACTCAGTATCAGTAATTCCAGTCAACTCACTCAACTCAGTCAACTCACTGACTAACCTAACTGACTAACTAACAACAACTCCATCTCCCGCTCTCTTGAGCTTTTATAGGGGAGACGAATATACGGGAAATTTCTAGAGGTAGATATTTGGAGAACTTTCCAGATCGTAGTCGAAAAGTCCTATACATGTACATGGGGACCGAAAATGTCGCCAAATAGTCGCCAACTTGGCTCTATCTCGCCAATTTGGCGAGATTGCCATGACTATAATGTTAAATGTGCTGCTCCTTGTAACACTCCTTGTTACCTCTGTAAAACCCGTTATCAAGCATCAAGACCCATATTGCCGGGAAGCCAACTTAACGACGAACTATTACACTGCCTTATGCGAAATGTACATAAATTTTACTATTTACAAAATTAACACTACGAAATATTTACAAATATACAAAAATTCGTAACAATATGTGATGAAAAAAAAAATGACAGAATATGGTAGAGCAATGGCCAGAAAAGTAATTAAACGAATTGTCATATTTTGCGATACCTGTGAGGGACAACCGTTTCTTATGTTTACCGTGTTTCAATAAAATTCATTAAAAATGCCTTTATGATATAATCCTGTAAATAAATAAAAATTGAGTTAATTTTAAATAAATTTTCACTAATTACATAAAACAATATAATTTTTTTAGTTTCGTATCATATTTTACACAAGTCTGCCATCTATGGCTGACGCGGCACTCAACGTCATAATGAGAATATGTGTGCCTAAAAAAAATTCATTAGAATTTTAGTAAATATATTTTTAAAGCCAGTAACGTCTATTTTGCCTTAAAAAATTTAAAATCATTGTGGAGCGTGACAAAAACTGTTAGGCTTATTTTGATTCCCATCCTCATTGCTGGATCTACCTTGCAGCAATACATTTCATTTGAACTTCAATTCATAACTCGGTGCAAAGCACGAAACTGTATATGAATTTATCAGAAAAATATATATTTGCATTATTGCAAACTTCCAGAGATATATTTATAAAGGCATATTTTAGACGAATGTCGCAAATTACTTTTAAACGTATAAAGCAAGAGTTGCGAAGCAAGTGTTTTAACTATAGTTAGTAATATTTTTCTATAACACAATAAACTAATTTGCGCGATAGTTAATGGAGATTTTCAGAAATAATAAATTATATCTCATAAAGTATAAAAGATAGCAAAACTATAAAAAATATAAAAGAGTAAGGTGTCCTCAATTTAGCATGAAATTATGTCTTCCATGTAAAATGCATTTAATTAGGTTTTGAGATATAATTGGATAACTTTATAAAGCGGAGCGTCAATTAAAGTCAAAATTAATGAAAATTTTGGTTGATAGAACTTAACTTTATATAATACAAAAAAAGTCAATTTTATATACATTTTTTGATAATATATTTTAGTTGAATTATCAAGCATAAATGCGAGTACATGGACAAAACAATTTTAGTTACCAACATAAAGAACATCACACGCAACTCCTAACAAACTTCAGAATATTATAGTTTCTCTTTTAACTTCTACAATGCACTCATTATGTGAAAAATTTATCACTGTGAGTGTTCAAATGATATTAGTGCTCTCAATCGGGTCAAATTCTAGTTGATACTCATTACACTAGATGGCAGCACTATCTTTTTAGAATTAAATGAAGAACTTGCACAAGTGAGGAAAATGACTATTTTTTGTATTTTCTAGTGTTATCCAACGAATATATTTGAGCAGTGCAATTATTTTTTTTATCTTTCTGCTTTCAGTTAATCAAAAGTAGAGTTTGAAATTAGCCGAAATCAAAGCAAAAGCCACGTGACCAAAAACGCATAAAAAAACCGTGACGTTGTTACGCAGAGATAAAGTCGCAAAATGAGGGAGAAATAAAACATATTTCTCGTCTACAAGGCTTTAAATGTCTACTATAGCACGAGCCTCTAGCTACAATGGACGTTGACAGCCTTGTAATTGGCTCTAATCCACTCCGCTCTGTCTGCTCTGCTCTGCTTAGCGATAGTGGACGCCAAGCTTAAGACTGGTTCATTATCTGCTCGTTGACGTTTCACGTAAAAGTGGCTTTTCCCGCCGAATCGCAAAGTGAAAAACTAAATTTTTTTTTTTAACTATCTATCCGAGCTCAAATTTTTGAAAGAATGGTATTATTTTTCAAGATTTTTTCTTTACTTTTATTTAAAAATAAAAAAAAAAAAAAACGTAAAATTTCCTCATTCTGTGTCTATGTTAAAACAACCGTTTGACTAATCTGGCAAAGGTTGAGTTTTCAGTCGATCCAGTTGTTTATCTATATCGGTGGACGTATATGACTGTGTTAAGCACTTTATCAGTGGCAGAAATGGATAGTCGTAACTATAGAGCCCAAAACAGCAGTTAAAAACTTGACAACACAACTGCTAAAATCACTGCAAAAGACAATGCAATACAGTTCGCTTTCGGAACTCTCTGAATGCTCACCGAGACTCAGTATCAGTAATTCCAGTCAACTCACTCAACTCAGTCAACTCACTGACTAACCTAACTGACTAACTAACAACAACTCCATCTCCCGCTCTCTTGAGCTTTTATAGGGGAGACGAATATACGGGAAATTTCTAGAGGTAGATATTTGGAGAACTTTCCAGATCGTAGTCGAAAAGTCCTATACATGTACATGGGGACCGAAAATGTCGCCAAATAGTCGCCAACTTGGCTCTATCTCGCCAATTTGGCGAGATTGCCATGACTATAATGTTAAATGTGCTGCTCCTTGTAACACTCCTTGTTACCTCTGTAAAACCCGTTATCAAGCATCAAGACCCATATTGCCGGGAAGCCAACTTAACGACGAACTATTACACTGCCTTATGCGAAATGTACATAAATTTTACTATTTACAAAATTAACACTACGAAATATTTACAAATATACAAAAATTCGTAACAATATGTGATGAAAAAAAAAATGACAGAATATGGTAGAGACACAAGTCTGCCATCTATGGCTGACGCGGCCTAAACGAAAAGTTCAGGGTCAGCCACCGATGGCTGACGCGGCACTCAACGTCATAATGAGAATATGTGTGCCTAAAAAAAATTCATTAGAATTTTAGTAAATATATTTTTAAAGCCAGTAACGTCTATTTTGCCTTAAAAAATTTAAAATCATTGTGGAGCGTGACAAAAACTGTTAGGCTTATTTTGATTCCCATCCTCATTGCTGGATCTACCTTGCAGCAATACATTTCATTTGAACTTCAATTCATAACTCGGTGCAAAGCACGAAACTGTATATGAATTTATCAGAAAAATATATATTTGCATTATTGCAAACTTCCAGAGATATATCTATAAAGGCATATTTTAGACGAATGTCGCAAATTACTTTTAAACGTATAAAGCAAGAGTTGCGAAGCAAGTGTTTTAACTATAGTTAGTAATATTTTTTTATAACACAATAAACTAATTTGCGCGATAGTTAATGGAGATTTTCAGAAATAATAAATTATATCTCATAAAGTATAAAAGATAGCAAAACTATAAAAAATATAAAAGAGTAAGGTGTCCTCAATTTAGCATGAAATTATGTCTTCCATGTAAAATGCATTTAATTAGGTTTTGAGATATAATTGGATAACTTTATAAAGCGGAGCGTCAATTAAAGTCAAAATTAATGAAAATTTTGGTTGATAGAACTTAACTTTATATAATACAAAAAAAGTCAATTTTATATACATTTTTTGATAATATATTTTAGTTGAATTATCAAGCATAAATGCGAGTACATGGACAAAACAATTTTAGTTACCAACATAAAGAACATCACACGCAACTCCTAACAAACTTCAGAATATTATAGTTTCTTTTTTAACTTCTACAATGCACTCATTATGTGAAAAATTTATCACTGTGAGTGTTCAAATGATATTAGTGCTCTCAATCGGGTCAAATTCTAGTTGAGACTCATTACACTAGATGGCAGCACTATCTTTTTAAAATTAAATGAGGAACTTGCACAAGTGAGGAAAATGACTATTTTTTTTATTTTCTAGTGTTATCCAACGAATATATTTGAGCCGTGCAATTATTTTTTTATCTTTCTACTTTCAATTAATCAAAAATAGAGTTTGAAATTAGCCGAAATCAAAGCAAAAGCCACGTGACCAAAAACGCATAAGAAAACCGTGACGTTGTTACGCAGAGATAAAGTCGCAAAATGAGGGAGAAATAAAACATATTTCTCGTCTACAAGGCTTTAAATGTCTACTATAGCACGAGCCTCTAGCTACAATGGACGTTGACAGCCTTGTAATTTGTTCTAATCCATTCCGCTCTGATCTGCTCTGCTCTGCTTAGCGATAGTGGACGCCAAGCTTAAGACTGGTTCATTATCTGCTCGTTGACGTTTCACGCAAAAGTGGCTTTTCCCGCCGAATCGCAAAGTGAAAAACTAAATATTTTTTTTAACTATCTATCCGAGCTCAAATTTTTGAAAGAATGGTATTATTTTTCATGATTTTTTCTTTACTTTTATTTAAAAATAAAACCAAAAAACGTGAAAGCTCCTCACTCTGTGTCTATGTTAAAACAACCGTTTGACTAATCTGGCAAAGGTTGAGTTTTCAGTCGATCCAGTTGTTTATCTATATCGGTGGACGTATATGACTGTGTTAAGCACTTTATCAGTGGCAGAAATGAATAGTCGTAACTATAGAGCACAAAACAGCAGTTAAAAACTTGACAACACAACTGCTAAAATCACTGCAAAAGACAATGCAATACAGTTCGCTTTCGAAACTCTCTGAATGCTCACCGAGACTCAGTATCAATAATTCCAGTCAACTCACTCAACTCAGTCAACTCACTGACTAACCTAACTGACTAACTAACAACAACTCCATCTCCCGCTCTCTTGAGCTTTTATAGGGGAGACGAATATACGGGAAATTTCTAGAGGTAGATATTTGGAAAACTTTCCAGATCGTAGTCGAAAAGTCCTATACATGTACATGGGGACCGAAAATGTCACCAAATAGTCGCCAACTTGGCTCTATCTCGCCAATTTGGCGAGATTGCCATGACTATAATGTTAAATGTGCTGCTCCTTGTAACACTCCTTGTTACCTCTGTAAAACCCGTTATCAAGCATCAAGACCCATATTGCCGGGAAGCCAACTTAAAGACGAACTATTACACTGCATGCAGTTCTTGGCAGTTCCAAGCAAACTGCCAAAAAGCAGATGCGTATATAATTGACTTGCTGAATTCCCGTACTTCATTACTAAATTTTACCATGTGTATTTTAGCAATCCAAAGACATTCCTGTATTCTACACTTCAGACGCTTGATCCCGTTACGATCCCGACAAATCGATTTATCAAAATAGGAATACCATACTATATCTAAGCTTGCCCTTGTTGAAATTTTTTCCAAAATTTATAATTGTGAATATATTGGAAATGAGACATTTGAATATACCTTGTTAAGAACGTTCAACCCTCTTTTGGCCATTTGTAATTAGTTAATCGGGATTGTTGCAGTTTATTGTGTTTATGTTTGCTTTTGGTTCTAAATTTCAAAGTTGTAACTGTATTGGAAGCAAGGCATTAAAATATTCTTCGTACAGTTTCAATGTTGCGTCGACTTTTCAACCTTTAAAAATTCATTAATCGATATTGAAATAACATATTTTTTCTAAATTTGCCCTTAACATTTGTATCAAATATCAGAATGGACAGTTCTCGCAATTTTTTTTTTTTTTTTTTTTTTATTAGTCAATTCTAAATGTTTCGAAAAGGCCATAAACACAAAAATGTCTGCTCAATGTGCTTTTTTTTTTCTTTTTTTCTTTTTTTCTTTTTTTTTTTTTTAATTTGCAATCAAAATTTTCCTGTTAGACGTTGGCGAGAAAACGATTCATTCGGCTGGAATTGAAACCAGTTTTGCAAGTTTCTCGAAAATCACCCCAAACTGTAAGGGATATGGCAATGATCTACCAACGCCAACTATTTTACAGAAACCTCACGATAACTACAGGAACCCTTGACGTCACAGATTTTGTTGAGTGTTTTGATCGGACTGGTTTGAGCTCAGTTTTGATGCATTTTCTTTTCTTAATATTTAAATAACTAACTTTTTTTTTTAAGAACTTTTGTTTAAATATTTGGAATCGGAAAGACATTCTTCATAAATATAAACTAATTTCACACGTTTTTAAACACTCTGAGAATTTTCTATTGTGACCTCATTGGAAGTGGGACATTCGGATATCCCTCGGTTGGAAAGTTTAACCCTTTTTCCACCCCTTAAAGTGGGTTAATAGAGATCGGAATAGCCTAATTTTTCTATGTTTGTCTTTGTTGATATTTGTACCACTTTTCAGAGTTGTGACCATATGGGAAGTGGGACATTCGAATATCCCTCGTTTGGAAATCCCCTTTTCGACCCCTTATAGTGGGTTAATCGAGATCGGAATAGTTTAATTTTTCTATGTTTGTCTTTGTTGACATTTGTACCACTTTTCAGAGTTGTGACCATATGGGAAGTGGGACATTCGAATATCCCTCGTTTGGAAATCCCCTTTTCGACCCCTTATAGTGGGTTAATCGAGATCGGAATAGCTTAATTTTTCTATGTTTGTCTTTGTTGATATTTGTACCACTTTTCAGAGTTGTGATCATATGGGAAGTGGGACATTCGAATATCCCTCGTTTGGAAATCCCCTTTTCGACCCCTTATAGTGGGTTAATCGAGATCGGAATAGCTTAATTTTTCTATGTTTGTCTTTGTTGATATTTGTACCACTTTTCAGAGTTGTGACCATATGGGAAGTGGGACATTCGAATATCCCTCGTTTGGAAATCCCCTTTTCGACCCCTTATAGTGGGTTAATCGAGATCGGAATAGCTTAATTTTTCTATGTTTGTCTTTGTTGATATTTGTACCACTTTTCAGAGTTGTGACCATATGGGAAGTGGTACATTCGAATATCCCTCGTTTGGAAATCCCCTTTTCGACCCCTTATAGTGGGTTAATCGAGGTCGGAATAGCTTACTTTTTCTATGTTTACCATTATTGATATTTGTACCGATTTTCAGAGTTGTGGATATATGGGAAGTGGGATATTACAAATGAGTGAGTCAGTGAGTGAGGGCTTTGTCTTATACACTATTTACCGATAAGTAATTGGACGCCTGTGATAAAAGCAATAAACCCAATTATTCAAATTCATACAACATACAACTATTCAAATTCAATGTGTGGTTGAGCCTCCACCTGAGGCAATTACAGTATTAGCACTCCGGGGCATGCTTTCCACAAGTGTTTGGATGATGGACAGTAGTATTTTCTTCCACTCGGCTTCGAGTGGACATGTGCTTTCTTTCATCGATTGAGCCTCCACCTGAGGCAATTACAGTATTAGCACTCCGGGGCATGCTTTCCACAAGTGTTTGGATGATGGACAGTAGTATTTTCTTCCACTCGGCTTCGAGTGGACATGTGCTTTCTTTCACCGATTGAGCCTCCACCTGAGGCAATTACAGTATTAGCACTCCGGGGCATGCTTTCCACAAGTGTTTGGATGATGGACAGTAGTATTTTCTTCCACTCGGCTTCGAGTGGACATGTGCTTTCTTTCACCGATTGTGCCTCCACCTGAGGCAATTACAGTATTAGCACTCCGGGGCATGCTTTCCACAAGTGTTTGGATGATGGACAGTAGTATTTTCTTCCACTCGGCTTCGAGTGGACATGTGCTTTGGACGTCTGCTGCATCCCTTAATTCGGCGATCCTACTCGTCCCAGAGGTGTTCCATAGGATTACCTTCTGGACTCTGAGCAGGCCAGCCCAGTCGGTTCTGCCCGCTGTCATCATACTAATCCATGGTGGACTTCGCAACATGACAAGTGGCGTTGTCATCTTGGAAGTAACAGTGATCCAACCCGTAAAATTGCCACAGAGTAGGGAAGCACATAGTTATCTAGATTAGTGTAGTAGTAGTCAGCGTTGAGCCTACCATGAATTGGAATCAAGGGATGACGTAGATCAGGACTGCAGACATCCTCAACTGCATGGGTGTCCAAATATTTATTGGTACACTGTTAAAAAAATTTGTTCACCATGCACCAAAATTTGGTTCCCATTTAGCTGCCACCAACATGTGGTGCTTAGTTTCGCGATTTAATGGTGCTTACGGTCCGAGGTTGCACCATTAAATCGTGAAACTAAGCACCACATGTTGGTGGCAGCTAAATGGGAACCAATTTTTGGTGCAAGGTGGAACAAAATTTTTAACAGTGTAGATAGTGTATATAGAGAGATGAAGATGCTGTTTTTAAAGTTTGCCATTTTGGGAACAACCGAAGTTTTTGTTATTTTCGAGTTAATTAGAAAGAACTGATACAAAGTGTTCGAATAGGGAAGTGGTACTAAAATTTCTATGTCAAGTAAAACTTGAAAGTGAATAAGTACTGGAAGCAACTGGTAACTGGCTGAAACGAAAAATTGACTACCCGAGGCTGTTTTCATTTCTTTTCCCATAGAGTTGAACATGGTGGTGCAGAAGTGACTTTTAGGTTAGTAGGTAGCAAGTAAGTACAATATTTTTTTTTCCTGTATATTTACAATAAAATGTATAAAGTAGGTATAATATACTGAAAGGCGACTTCAATTTTTGGACCCCATCGAACATCATTCTGAATTTTTTATAGAAATTGGAGAAAAGTTATTAGATTACGAATCCACTGGTGTGCCGTGGCAAAAATGGCCGAAACCGGTCCAAAATCAACTTTTTATATGTTGAACTAAATCCAATTGCCAAATGCGCCATAACTTGCCAAATAATGAGCATTTTTTTTTTTTATTTGGTAACCCTCACTCTTTAATTTTCAATTAAGAAGGTTGCAGACGATTCGGATGCGCGGCGATGGCTTACTTGCATCTTTCACAAATGAGCCAAATTGGCAATAAACATTACGTCACTGATGACGTAACTGAAGTCGCCAATTTGGCTTACTTTTAAAAGATACAAGTTTTCCAAGCCAGAGATCAGAAATCGTTTGCGCTTTTTCTCATTGAAAATCAAAACGCAATGGGTTGCCAGACGAAAAAGTTTGTTCTCTTTTTGGCAAGTTATGGCACATTTGGCAATTGGATTTATTTCAACCTATTAAAAGTTGATTTTTGACTAGTTTCGGCCATTTTTGCCACGGCACACCAGTGGATTCGTAATCTACTCACTTTTCTCCAATTTCTATAAAAAATTCAGAATGATGTTCGTTGAGGTCCAAAAATTGCAGTCACCTCTCGGACTATAAGAAACGTTACTTGTGAGTAAAGAGTTAGAACAAATAAGTAAACAAAGATTGGTACTTACGTATTATATCAACCAGGTTGGCGCGATTTGACGGCATTCAATTTATCCAGTAAGCAAAATAATTTCTTTACGAAAACCACGTATAACAGGTAGGGTTGCCGTAAGTAGGGTCGCCAAATTTGGCGATTTTTGCGAATTTTGGTTGCCGTAAGTAGGGTCGCCAAATTTGTCGATTTATGCGAATTTTGGCCTGGTTGCGTTAATACGTAAGTACCCAAAGATTTTATTCAATGTTGGGCAAGGAGCTAAGAGCATGTTTGAACAAACATCTTTGTTTTGAAAAAAGCGTAAGCTAAAATGGATATTATGTGGACCAGAAAAATTTTCTTAGCTGATTGCAATACAATAAAATAATAATGTTAAAAATGAAATAATAATTTACTAAATCAATTTTAGCAATATTAAAGAGTTTCTTCAACGATCTTCAAAATGTTGTTGCCTCTAAATATACAAATACAAGATTTAAAAAAACAAAAAAAAATTCTAAAAAAATTACTTCAAATGTTGTATTACTTGTATATTTCTAGTACTTATGCTCTTGAATAAGTTACGAAAAGGTATGTTGTGCACTTAAATCCAATACTTTCTGTATTTATAATTATTTTTTAAGATAATTCAATACTATGACAACTGAAGTTTGTCTGGTTAGAGGTGTTACGTGTTGATGACGAATTTTACTTGGCATTTAATAAAAACATTCTCAGAAAATAAACAAAACAATAATATATACCAAAAAAAATAAATTATATTGATCAATTATAAACTACACAATGCGATCTCCAAATGAATACTCCAATTTTATTATAATAGACATTCAAAATAATGCCAAAAGTCCAGTAAAAAACTCATTCCAATCGCAACGTAGCGTTCATCGCATTCCAATTAAGATTCCTGAAAACAAAATACAGAATTAAAACAGATAAAATGAAATATAATATCAAAAGTTACCCATAAAAGATAAATAACGTTTTATAAGTAGGCGTTCTTCTAAAGAAACAGCAATTAAATAGAAGTTATATAAATTAATATAAGTATGGTGTAGTTACTAAATAATCAATGTTTATAATTTTAGTTATCTCGTAAATCAGAAAAATAATTGAAAATCCAAAACAAATGAAGTAAAATTTTAAACTGTCACAAATATTGGCAATGTATGTAGGTGTGAAATCCACCAGATGACAAATAACAAAGCAATGAAATGGAAAATTCCCACATTTTTTTATTAAATTCTAAATGTTTCGGAAAGGCCATAAACACAACAATTTCTGCTTATTGCGCTGGGTTTTTTTTCTCTCTCTTTTTTTTTCTCTCTTTTTTTTTTTTTTTTTTCTTTTCCCTTTCTTCTTTTGCAACCAAGGTTCGCCTGTTAGATTTGGCGGGAAAAACGACACATTCAGATCTTAATGTGACGTCATTTGATCCGAAACAACTTGTCTTGAAACCCAGCAGTGGAAACCAGTTTTGCAAGTTTCTCGCAAATCGCGCCAACCCGTACGGGATATGGCGATTGCCTAAAAAACTCACATCAACTATTTGACAGAAACCTCACGATAACCATAGAAACGGAAGGATGCCTTGACGTCACTGCTAAAATGTAGCGTTTTGATCGGTAAGCGATCGCACACTGTTTTCAAACATTTTCTTTTACTTAAATATTAACTAATTTTTTTTAAGAACTTTTGTTTGAATATTTGGATTCAGAAAGAAATTCTTCATAAATATGAACTAATTTTACTCGTTTTTTAAAAAAAATGCAGGAATTGTCCATCGTCAGCTTACGCAAAACGAAATAAATAGTAAGATGCAAACCAATCATAATTTAAAATGTTATTAAATTTTTAATTTTAGCCTGTGCATGTGATACAAGGGCAAAGGGGCATTTGTAGAAATATTTATCGTCAGAATCACTAATTGAGTAGTTGTTCAAAATTTAAATGAAAATACGAAAAATCTAACTGTAGTTTATGGCAATCCATTTCATAACATTGACCAGTATTATGGGGTTTTTCAAAAATTGTACGATGTTCTACACCTCTAATTTTTATTTATAGTCATCTCTCTGTGGTAAAATTAGCAAAAAAATACTCTTCCCTTGATCTCAACACCAACCGTCATATACTTCTAGACCGCGAGGTTGCGGGTTCGAGTCCCGTGTTGGCATGGGTGTTTGTAAATGTATGTTGGCTTGTCTAATGACGAATTTTTCGGCGCATTATAGCCCTCGTGTTGCTGACGGCGCCAGATAATCTGAATACAACCAACCAACCGTCATATATGTAAAGTATTTAAATTTGGAAGTATTCTAAATGAAGGTATTCCAAACTTAACTAAATTTTGTGACTGGTCCTTCACAAAGTTAAATATTTTTATGAAAAATGTCAGTATTTTACTTCATGATAAACTTAATTAAAATAAAAATTGTTAAAACAATGTAACTTATAACTAAATATAAATCAGTTTTAAATTACCTCTATCTGAATGTAAAAGTAAGGTGAAAAATATTATAAGTCATTATTCTAACATAATAGATAGTTGTTGTTTTATTAAATGAAACTGTTAGATACATTCTTGAACATTATTTATAGTCTTAAGGGGACTGTTAAGGCAAAAATTTCAAAAATTTCTATTTTTATATTTTAGTGGAAATATATAGCCTGCAATTCCAGCTTTCAGTACATACCTTACTTTTGCTGATCCGAGAAGAATTAAGAATATTATTTGAGTTTTTGTAATCGCGCATATCAGAAATCGTATGTATTTCAGTTTCTTAAATTGCATTTTTCTCTTCATGTGTATTTTAAGATTTTTAGGTATTCGATTTGTTCCTTGCGATTCAAAAGTTGATGTATTTTTCTTAAATTTGGAGATATTGTTTAGTATACTATTTTGAACACAATTGTGCATAGATTTTGGAATCTGGTATTTTTTTATTGTTTGATAGTAATTTTCGTAATGCTTCTATTTAAAAAGTTTACATTTTTTGCCGTAGTACCAAAGTTTTACTTTTAAATAATTAACAAATGAGTCAAATTCAAAATCCATGCACAATTTTGTCAATATATATTCAATTAGCTTGTACAAAAAAATTTAGATAGATTGCAAAAAATTTGAATCACAAGGAGCGTTTTTAAAATTACGGAAAAAACGCTAAATTTTTCAATAAAAATTTAATTTCTTAAAAAAAATCAATATAAATTTTTGAAATTTTAGGTTGTGTTTCATCTAATTGCTATTGAACTGCACAAAAAATTTCATGAAACTTCATTCAGACAAAAATTGAAGAATTTTTATTTTTGACTTAACAGTCCCCTTAAATAAAAGACTAAACATTTCCATAACATCATTATTTTTAATACTGAACAAAATTACAAAATTAATAAAATGAGATGTAACTATCAATTTACCCCCCTTATCATTTCAATAAATTCTAAGAAATTACAGTGGAAATTTCAATGATTTGATATCAGGGATTAACAATGGTAGACTGTTATATCCCGTACAGTTTGGCGCGATTTGCGAGAAACTCGCCAAACTGGTTTCCGCTACCGCACTTCAAGCCAAGATGTGTGGGAAGCCTTGACATCACATTCAATTCGAGCAGAATGAATAATTTTCTCGCCAACGTCTAACAGCGGAACTTGGGTTGCAAATTAAAAGAAAAGACACATTGAGCAGAAAAATTTCTGTTTATGGCCTTTTCGAAACATTTAGAATTGAATTAAAAAAAAATGCGGGAATCGTCCATTACGAATAACGAAGCCTCAAAAATAAATCCCCAATATTTTCATTCATAAAATTAAGTTTCTACGCCATCATTTTTCACACATTGTGCCGTTTTGTCATTCAACCTCAATACTTGGCGGCTTCTCTTCAATACTGTTGCACAAATTGTCTGTATATAGTGTAAATAGTGACGTATTGTTTTAAAATTCTATTGTGATTTATTTTTATCTTATTTTATTTATTAACAGCGATTATACAGGTTAGAAAAAGGTGGCAACACCTAAAGCAATCGAGAAATTTCGAGATGTTTCTTTTCCGACGAATTGGCTGGAAATTTCGCGAATTATCTCACGCGCCTGCTATATAAAGACCGGAGATCGGGAAGGATTCAGATTGACTTCGGACTTCGATGTGAGCTTGATCGCTTTGTTTACTAGAGTGAACTTGTATAATCGCTGTATTCGAAGTTGTTCTTACTGAAGCTTGTGCTGAAGCTTGAGGGTGATTAAACTGCTGTCTGTGAATAAATTTTGTGCCTTTGGAGAGTGAATAAATAGTAGTTTTTATTTTAAAAACTGTGCCATCATTGCCTCAGCGGAAAAATTCATAACAATACCTTGATTTTCTTCAGTTCTTCTTTGAGTCGCCTCCCGAAGTCCTGATCTGCCTGCCTGAAGTTATTGACTGCACGCTCTTGGATGCTTTCCTTGGCATTAGACAAGTCAGCTGCGATGTTATGCACGAGGCGATCTCTCTCCTCATCGTCCAATTCCTACAAAAGTTAAGGGGGTCTGGGATTAAAAATTTTACAAATTCTCACATCTAAAAAAAAAAAAAAAATTATTATTTTAAATTATAATAAAAATATTTTTATATAAAATTATTTTTAAATTTTGTTTCTATCAGTAATAGAACTTGAAATTTGAAAGTTTTTGTGGCATGACAACTGTATCTCGGACGTGCTATCTTCTAACTTTGAAACTATTTTTCACAGTGATGGCTTTATTTTCAGATTAAATGGATACAACTTAAAAACTACTTGTTATAAATTTATGAAACTTTTCACAATTATTATTCATATATTTCTTCAAATTTTCTTCAGGAGTTGTGTGTTTTAAAAGTTTTTAGGCTCAAGCATAGTATGGGTTTAATACAGTTTTTGCGCAAAATACTTTTTTTTTTAAATATTTTGTCAAAAAATTATGAAGAAAATTTATGATATGACTGTTAAGAAGTAATTTAATGCAAATAATTAAGGTTTTTTTTTTATTATTTCAATACCACAAATTTCGTAAATAAGGTTTTTACTTTTTTTTTTTTTTTTTTAAATTTTAAAAATATTTTTTTTTTTTATTTAAAATTTTTATTTCAGTTTTAAAGCATAATACAGTATTGTAGAATAATTTCAGAAAAATATTCTTAAAAATAACGATTTTAGAATGTAACAAAATTTATTAAATCATAATTTTAGAATCATAGTGTTACTAAAAGGAAGTCAACCATGAATATTTATCTTAAGAATAATACTTATCTTACGTGTCATATTGACAATTTTCAGAACAAAAATAAAGTGAGCGATTATCTAAAGCAAACTATTTTAATCCATTTTCATTTTAAAAGTCGAAAGACAAGTCTATTAAAGACAGTTACAACTAAGAGAAAAGCTAGTTTGGTGTATGTATAACACTGTCTTATGTAAAGCGCTCTCTTTACCTAAAATTTTCTATTTACCTCTCTGTATCACACTGTATTATGCAAAATGCTCTCTTTACTTAAAATTTTCTATTTACCTCTCTGTGTCACACTGTATTATGTAAAAGGCTCTCTTTACTTAAAATTTTCTATTTACCTCTTTGTATCACACTGTATTATGTAAAACGCTCTCTTTACCTAAAATTTTCTATTTACCTCTCTGTATCACACTGTATTATGTAAAAGGCTCTCTTTACTTAAAATTTTCTATTTACCTCTCTGTATCACACTGTCTTATGTAAAACGCTCTCTTTACCTACAATTTTCTATTTACCTCTCTGTATCACACTGTATTATGTAAAATGCTCTCTTTACCTAAAATTTTCTATTTACCTCTCTGTATCACACTGTATTATGTAAAACGCACTCTACCTAAAATTTTCTATTTACCTTGTGTCACACTGTATTATGCAAAATGCTCACTTTACTTAAAATTTTCTATTTACCTCTCTGTGTCACACTGTATTATGTAAAAGGCTCTCTTTACTTAAAATTTTCTATTTACCTCTCTGTATCACACGGTATTATGTAAGACGCTCTCTTTACCTAAAATTTTCTATTTACCTCTCTGTGTCACACTGTATTATGTAAAAGGCTCTCTTTACTTAAAATTTTCTATTTACCTCTTTGTATCACACTGTATTATGTAAAACGCACTCTTTACCTAAAATTTTCTATTTACCTCTCTGTATCACACTGTATTATGCAAAATGCTCTCTTTACTTAAAATTTTCTATTTACCTCTCTGTGTCACACTGTATTATGTAAAAGGCTCTCTTTACTTAAAATTTTCTATTTACCTCTTTGTATCACACTGTATTATGTAAAACGCTCTCTTTACCTAAAATTTTCTATTTACCTCTCTGTATCACACTGTATTATGTAAAAGGCTCTCTTTACTTAAAATTTTCTATTTACCTCTCTGTATCACACTGTCTTATGTAAAACGCTCTCTTTACCTACAATTTTCTATTTACCTCTCTGTATCACACTGTATTATGTAAAATGCTCTCTTTACCTAAAATTTTCTATTTACCTCTCTGTATCACACTGTATTATGTAAAACGCACTCTACCTAAAATTTTCTATTTACCTTGTGTCACACTGTATTATGCAAAATGCTCACTTTACTTAAAATTTTCTATTTACCTCTCTGTGTCACACTGTATTATGTAAAAGGCTCTCTTTACTTAAAATTTTCTATTTACCTCTCTGTATCACACGGTATTATGTAAGACGCTCTCTTTACCTAAAATTTTCTATTTACCTCTCTGTGTCACACTGTATTATGTAAAAGGCTCTCTTTACTTAAAATTTTCTATTTACCTCTTTGTATCACACTGTATTATGTAAAACGCACTCTTTACCTAAAATTTTCTATTTACCTCTCTGTATCACACTGTATTATGCAAAATGCTCTCTTTACTTAAAATTTTCTATTTACCTCTCTGTGTCACACTGTAATATGTAAAAGGCTCTCTTTACTTAAAATTTTCTATTTACCTCTTTGTATCACACTGTATTATGTAAAAGGCTCTCTTTACTTAAAATTTTCTATTTACCTCTCTGTATCACACTGTCTTATGTAAAACGCTCTCTTTACCTACAATTTTCTATTTACCTCTCTGTATCACACTGTATTATGTAAAATGCTCTCTTTACCTAAAATTTTCTATTTACCTCTCTGTATCACACTGTATTATGTAAAACGCACTCTACCTAAAATTTTCTATTTACCTTGTGTCACACTGTATTATGCAAAATGCTCACTTTACCTACAATTTTCTATTTACCTCTCTGTATCACACTGTATTATGTAAGACACTCTCTTTACCTAAAATTTTCTATTTACCTCTCTGTATCACACTGTCTTATGTAAAACGCTCTCTTTACCTACAATTTTCTATTTACCTCTCTGTATCACACTGTATTATGTAAGACACTCTCTTTACCTAAAATTTTCTATTTACCTCTCTGTGTCACACTGTATTATGTAAAACGCACTCTTTACCTAAAATTTTCTATTTACCTCTCTGTAGAAGATGCCCGCTCGTGAAAAGTTGTCGTCGTCTTTACTATTGAACCTGTCTACGTCCCCTGACACTTGCATAGCCGGAAGTCTAATCTTTCGATCTTCCGCCGGACCATTGAAGCTGTTCGGGTAGTAGTTGGGAGCACCGTCTAAAAACACCCAATAACTCATTTGAGAATAAGTTTTTACTTTCAATTACCCATATGTTTACATAGATTAATGAAAGTATAGCATTCGGTAAAAAAAAAATCGATTTTTTTTTTTTTTTTTAAATTTTATTTTTTTGCAGTCTAGTGGTCTACATAAAATGTCTGCCTCTGGTCAGCATAACTCCCAAACAAACTGACCCCCGATGTTCAATTTTTGTGCGCGGGTTAGTGGTGGCCATGAGATCTACTATTAAGGTTTTCGTCAAAATCGTGCATGAGAATAAGATAGAAATCATCAAAAAATCATGTTTTTTAGCAATTGATAAAAATCTAATGATTTTATATTAAAATCCCCGTGCTAATATCTCTTAAAGTATTCTAATTGTCCCTTCCTTTGAAATTCCCATAGAAATGCGATAAAAGCAAAAAAAGTTGAAAAACGAGTGTCTCGAACTAAGAGCTCTCATCCCTTGAGCATCGCCCATCAACGATTGATTTTTTTCTGTTTCACACACGAGGAACAGAGTGGCCCCATAACCGGGAAAACCTGGAAATCAGCGAAATGTCTGGGAGCTATCTGAATCAGGAAAAAATCAGGGAAATGTCAGTGAACTTTTTAAAATTTCATGAAAATCAGGGAAGTTTTGTATTGTTTAAGGCACGTTCATCCATATTTTGGGGCTATTCAAATGGAGATTTGTAGTGGTAAGCCATTAGAAGTTTAATGATATGGAATACTTTAAACTTTTGTTACCTTCAAAACTATTTTTTAAAAAATTGCATATTATCTCTTTAGCATGCATGTTCTATTTGATCATGGTGTCTAGACATCTAGAAAATCTAAGAAAATTGGGAAAATTTGAAAAAAAGTTTGACCTAAAATCAGGGAATTTTGTGGAAGTCTGTCAGGGAATTATCAGGGAACTTTTTTTCCTGAATTTTGTGGTCACCCTGAAGGAAGAATAATGTATGTCGATCTAATAACATCGCCAATTTCCCTACCTTGGCGTGTTTTTTTTTTGTTTTTTTTCATGTAAAAATTACTGCCAAAATATCGCCAAACTGACAGTTTTTATTTAAATGAGTGAACATTTGAAAACGGTAAATAACACGATAAATTTTAATTCAATGTCCCATATCATAGTGTAATTGGAAGTTGTGCGTTGTTCCACACCCTTATTTAATATACATTCCACAGTAGTAAGTGAAGATCTCGAAAAGGTATCAACATTCGAAACCAAATTTACATATCCTACTAACGTATCCTGTGCCTCATTTGAAAGGTAGCGGAAGAAGAGAGTTCACATAATAAATTTCAATACATCAGCAAATCGAAGAGCCAACACTAAAATTACTACACACATGGTGGAAGAGATTGAGCTCATGAATTGGTCAGATACTGTTCAGAAAATTTTCTATAAAGCAGTTTAATTACACACATTTGAACTGAAAATTTGATTGGCACAGCTTTAAAAAAAAACAATAAGCTCAGTTAAATAGTTCAATATGCAAAAAAAAAAAATTCCTCGTTCTATCTTTTGTTTTAAATGATGGAATGAATAAACTGAAAGTAGCATTGAAACTCGGTATATTATAAATGCCCCAGTATAAATTCTTTTCTTTCTATTATGACTTTTAGTTGCCAAAATATTAAAGAATGTGTAAAAAATTATTTACACTGTTAAAAATTTTGGTCCACCTTGCACCAAAAATTGGTTCCCATTTAGCTGCCACCAACATGTGGTGCTCAGTTTCACGATTTAATGGTGCAACCTCGGACCGTAAGCACCATTAAATCGCGAAACTAAGCACCAAATGTGGGTGGCAGCTAAATGGGAACCAAATTTTGGTGCATGGCGGACAAATTTTTTTAACAGTGTATGCTTTGGACATCAACAAAACAAACTCTGCTTTCAGCGTTGATTACAAAGCGAAATGACATTTTCCCTTACATTAATATTGTTAGCCATTGGAGGATCCAGCGAGGGGCGGAGGGTAGGATCGCCCCCCTCCGTTACTCACTGACCGCTGACGTTTTAACGTGAACTGCTCTCAGGCTTTGGATGAAATCAATCAAGATTTGACGAATCCGCACCTGAACATTTTTAATATAAATATTCTCATCCCAAAAAAAAATGGAGACGAAAAAGACGAAGTAAGACAAGAAAGCAAATTATAATTTGAAAATGTTCAATGTGCATATTTATTCGTTGTTATACTGTTCTGTCTATCATATTCAACAATAATTTATCCTGAATCAAATACACTATCTACCAATAAGTATTTGGACACCCATGCAAATGAGGACGTCTCTCGTGGTATGGACTGGGACCCTTAATCCCAATTAATTGTAGGCGCAACGCAGACGCCTACTCCACTATTCTACAAAACAATGTGCTTCCTACGCTGTGACAATTTTACGGTTTGGATCATTGTTACTTCCAGGATGACAACGCTACTTGTCATGTTGCGAGGTCCACCATGGATTGGTATGATGACAGCAGGCAGAACTGACTGGACTGGCCTGCCCAGAGTCCAGACTTGAATCCTATAGATCACCTCTGGGACGAGTTGGACCTCCGAGCTAAGGGGTGCAGCAACCGTGTAAAATAGGTGAAAGAATTGTCATGTCTTCACCAAGCCGAGTGAAGGAAAATATCTTTCTCCATCATCTAAACACTTATGGAAAGCATGCCCCGAAGGCCTAAGGCTGTAATTGCCTCAGGTCGAGGCTCTATCACCAATTGAATATGAATAAATTGTGTTTATATCTTTTATCACAGGTGTCCAATTACTTATTGGTAGATAGTGTAGTAGTAGACAACTCTAATTTGTCGTCGGAAATTCTCACGTAACCAACGATTGTGTCGCCTTTATGTTATTGAGACTTTTTACGTCTTTGTAACATATTCTGTATAATCAAAGTTAAGCTATCCCCATGGTATAGTAATATAACTTAAGAGCAGCAAAATTTACTAAGCTATTCCAACTGCCACCCCCACCTCCGTGTGAAAAAAAACTCTAGATCCGCCCTTGTTGTGAGCAATATCTTTCGTTGGTTTCCATAATTCCTTAATCAGAACCCAATACTGTTGCTATACTAAACTTCAACTTAACTTGACATCACTAGACGGTAGATCGTCACAGTGCTCATAGGTATTTAATCCATTTTGGCGGCGTGAAATGTTCGCCAAACCACAACCCTGTAGAGAGCAAAAGGCTATAAGGTTTGGCGAGAATTATGTCTTCACTCCGCTGAAATGGATTAATTGCCCATGAGCACGGTGAAGATCTATCGTCTAGTGATGTCAAGTTAAGTTGGAGTTTAGTATAGATACGGCTCATAATTGGATATTTTATTCAAATTATATATTCTATTTAAATTTTTCAATCAATATTTTAACAAGCAATGCGAATTTTAAAAAAGGAAATTTTTTAAGAGGAAGCCCTAGTAAGGGTCGTTCCCTGTACTCGCTATGTTACAATCTTCTATCCCAGTGCATTTAGAAACTACTTTCTATAAAGCATTGAAATTTGGTGAAGTAGGTACGAAAACAATCACTTAATGAAATGACATAAAATAAAAACTCGGAAAATAACATCTAATGTATTTCTTTTTTTAATATTTGAAAATCTTACACCAATGCATATGCAGTGGTTCCATCTGGTTTTGTCTTTTGCTATTATAATTTTCATTTATAATAGATAGACATTAAATGAAAACAATTTATGTCATTTCATTAAGTGATCTTTTTCTTGCCTACTAGAGATTGGAAATATCGATCAAAATAAATATCGATACCATATCGTTGCATAGAAAAAAATATCGATAAAATATCAATATATCGATACATGATTTTTTTTTTTTTTATTTGATTTTCAATTTTGCCAGAAACGAAGTTTTTAGGGGCAAATTTCTACTTTTCCTGGTTGCTTTTTGCAAGGTGACTACTTTTCCAACTGAAATGGGTCTTTCACAAAAGAAAAAGTTATATTTTCATTTAATTGGTGCATTAATTTTAAGAAAAACTTAGATAATTTTCAATAGCTTTTAATGGCAATGCTGAGTATTTAGCATAATATTTTTACAATGTAAATAACTTAAAAATTAACACAGTGATGAATATATATATATGTATATACTAGCTGTTACCCGCGACTTCGTCTGCGTAGAACTACTACTTCGTGTAAATTTGTTTGGACTGAATAGGCTCTGAAACTATAATGAAACGATTCTAATGAAGCCGGCACATTGAATTATTGAGATTAACATAGGTAGACTTTTCCTGACCCTGATCCCTGACTTAACTTAGTTTAATACGTTTTTGTATACGACATTTTTTGTTTTTCCTTCTTTGGTCAAAACATGTAGGTTTTGTGGACTCGATACTCGTGAGCACGCCACATACAGTTGCCCATGGGAGAAACAGTTTTTTTCTAAATGAACACCAGCTACTTTGAGTGTCTGTCCTTGAGCTTTGTTTATCGTCATAGCGAATGCTGCTTTCAGGGGAAATTGTACTCTTTTGAATTGGAATGGCAAATCGGTAGGGATTATTGGAATACGGGGAATTAACACTTCTTCTCCCTTTGCTGTTCCTGTCATAATTATTGCTCTCACAATATTGCGTCCCAGGTGTGTAATTTGTAGACGTGTGCCATTACACATTCTTGGTGCGTCAAGATTTCGCATCAACAGGACCGGGACACCTACTTTTAGCCTCAACTTATGGGAAGGCACCCCCGATAATTCTAAGGAGTTAAGAAATTCTACAGGGAACGATGTCACTTGCTCAGTGTCCATGACATTGTCTACGGACAGATACTCAACAAAATCACCTTCCACATCTGACATGATTTGTTCGTTGATCTGCCCCACTACTTCGTTTGTCGGTGCTAAAATTGCCCTTTCGCACAGCCATTGTCTGTTCTTCATATTGGTTGCAAGATCGGGATAGACGTTGTTCTTTAAGTCATCCATGTTACAGACAACATTACAAAATTCACGATTCAATGTAATCATTCCGTCACTATTTGTTTCCATACGGTCTTCTCCGATTTTCAGAAGAGCATCCGCATATTGCACCAATTGTGTATCACTGTGCAGTTGTACTCGCATATTTGTAGTCAGACAAAAAATTTTTACATGCACCCATAATGGAGACGCTTTTAAACATGCATTTATTTCATCTGCCGGCGTGCCTCCAGTAATTACCGGCAGAGTCTGTCTAAAATCGCCAGCTAAAAGTACCACCATACCACCCATGATACTTTGGTTACTCTTAATATCTTTTATGGTCCGATCTAGTGCTTCTATCGCTCTTTTGTGGGACATGGTACATTCATCCCAAACCAACAGCTTACATTGCTGTAACATTCGTCCACGGTCACTATTTTTAGTAATGTTACAAACTGGCATTTCCTCATGAGCTAAGTTCAATGGCAGTTTAAGTACTGAATGTGCCGTTCGGCCACCATTAAGTAACGTAGCTGCTATTCCAGAAGAAGCTACAGCAACAGCAACTCCTTTATCTTTACGAATTTGGGCTAAAAGTAAATTTAAAAGAAATGTTTTACCCGTGCCTCCTGGCGCATCCAAAAAGAATAAACCACCTTCACCACTTTCGATTTTTTGCACAACATTCTCAAAAACTAATCTTTGTTCTGGGTTTAGACGCGGAACAGACTCAGTTATTTGTTGTTGTAAAGAAGCAGCATCGTAACTCAATTCTCTTATTATATCACTGCAAACTTCCCCAGTTCTTTGCGGCCTGCTCAACCCAAAATCTGACAAATCTTTCCCAGTTATAGTTATGACTTGGTCTTCTATCTTTGTTAGGGCTTCATTAAAAATGAAATCATTGTATGTAACGTTTGGATTATGATGTTGTACTCTGTGTAAAATATCGTCGGCCATTTGAATTTTGTACCTTTCCCACAGTTGTTGAGGGTTTGAAAGCCCACATGTCGCTATTAGTATAGCAAAAAGCATTCTCACCTTGGCCGCTGATCTACATTGTGCAGCCTCTTCCAGTGTTATATTCCAATGATTGTCATCCTCCAATAATCCTCTTGCCTCACATGCCTCTCGAAATGTTGAAAATTCTTGATTGTTGTATTTTTTGAGATCATTGAAAGAGGTTGGCCCACGCACATGGTGTAGAAGCATCCTTAAACAAAAACATTCCATGTTAGTAACATGGACTGTGTAAACCCGTCCTAAGGCATCTCCAGATTTGACACCAGGCCAGTTCTGAACCGAAGTTCCTTGAATTCGGCGTTTCCAAGTTTTTCTGGTTGCGTCCCATGTGTAATATCTCGGTACCTCAGCATACATAAGAGTTCTTGCAAACTCATCTCTTATGCAAAGTTCAAAAAAAGCTGTAAGGGTGGTTTTTGGTCGAGTAGATAGTCGCTCGTGGAAATTATCTTCTGTAAAATAAACTCGTTCACCGTTCTCTAAGTGTACACTTAGATGTGTAACGGTGGGGTGCCTTTCGTGCAACGGGAACCCTAATAACCGCCACACGGCTTCGTTGCTGCTAACATAACGACCAGATTGATATGTATGTACTTCATTTACGCGATTTGCAAGCTCTGTGCTCCTAAAATTGAAAATAGCTTGGTCACTGCCTTTGTTAATATATTTGCAGATATATTTGATAGCGCGCACTGAACTGCAAGCCTCAACATTTATATGGGCGTTAAATATTTTTAATAGAATAGCGGAATAAGGGACCACCCAACTATTATCAATAGTGACGTAACTCCCATTTCGTAGTTTCACAGATGCCGTTCGACCTCCGTCTGCTGGTGCTCTTCTACGATAGAGTGGGTATCCGTTTTCACTGTGGACAGTGTCTTTGTGTAATTTGCGAGGAAATTTCTTTGTGCATTTTCCATCTTTCATGCAAGGGCACTGAGGATTTTCAGGTCCACATGGACCATGAATCATGTTTTTAACTATAATATCATGAAGTGTCTTGTCAGTGCTTGGATCGGGTATTTCTGCGCTGATAATATTATCAATTTGATCGGGTCTCAACTTGTCTTTTAACCACAATAATATGTGGACATGTGGTAGGCCACGCTTCTGCCACTCTATGGAATACATAAAGCAGATCACTTCTCCAAATATTCTGCCTTTGGAAATAACAGACATAAGTTTTTTAACTTTCAACCTAAAAACTCCTGCGACTACATCATGCCTATCAATCGCGCTTTGACCCGGCATTAATTCATTTACTATTTCCGGCCATGCTGGGTTGCAAGTAAACGTAACGAATAAGTCAGGGCGACCATATGTACGTACATAAGCAAACGCATCCTGAGTATATTCGTGTAAGTACCTCGGACTATTTACAAATGAAGACGGTAAAATTATCATTCTACCAATATCATTTGGATTTAGATTAGCGTCATTCGCTACTGCGTCTTGAAGGTGGATATAATTTTCTGCTCTTAATTTAGTTTGATTTAATGTTATGTATCGTAATCGTTCACTTTCTACCTTAACGTACATATCAACATAAAACTGATTGGCCAGTTGCCTGCATCGTGATATAATATTAAAATCATTTTCTCTAATCATGATATGAAAGGCATAAAAGTCCATACATGATACCTTTTTGTTAGGCAAGGGCAGGCCAGTTACAGGATCGACTTGTGGAATTTGAAAGTGATACCCTTCTTGCCCTTTGCTAAATATTAGCGGATATTGTAACGCATCGTAAAATTTATGTGTATCCGGCACCCTAGTTAGTGTGTTATCACGGGCATGTAAAACTATATCACGGGAAGCAAACTGTTCACCACAAACCATGGCTGCGACTTCATTTATTAAAGGTGCATTATATCGTCTTTCGTGTTCCCCACTTGGTGTACGATCTGGGTGAATCACCAACTTATAATCATCTCCCGGCATTCTTTCTAAGGCTGTTGTGAAAGTGTTTATTAGGCGGTTATGTTCATGCAACATTCTCTGAATCTTTAAGACAATATCCTTTTCTACTAATTGAATGTTTTGACACCTGCGGTCAAACTCGTCGTTTTCATTTCCCATAAAATAAATCTGTAAAAATTTTGGTTGCTCATTATTTGTAGGAAGCAAAGAACCAATCCTATGATAGATTTGACCTTGGATTGTAAAAGTAGATGAAAACCCAGGCATAACCACCTCATTTTCTACACCAAATGACGTCATTTGAAAGCATGAATTATATTTCCTTATTTTGATTAAAAAACGCCGCGATTCGTTGTTATCACCTAAAAGTAAAGACTTCAATGGTTCCTCTGGTTCTCCAAGTATTGGAATTGAAACCTTGCCACCAGAACAACACATACCCGGAGTTTCTTCTTTCCACTTGAGTGCTTCACAAAATTCACGATTCAATGTAATCATTCCGTCACTATTTGTTTCCATACGGTCTTCTCCGATTTTCAGAAGAGCATCCGCATATTGCACCAATTGTGTATCACTGTGCAGTTGTACTCGCATATTTGTAGTCAGACAAAAATTTTTTACATGCACCCATAATGGAGACGCTTTTAAACATGCATTTATTTCATCTGCCGGCGTGCCTCCAGTAATTACCGGCAGAGTCTGTCTAAAATCGCCAGCTAAAAGTACCACCATACCACCCATGATACTTTGGTTACTCTTAATATCTTTTATGGTCCGATCTAGTGCTTCTATCGCTCTTTTGTGGGACATGGTACATTCATCCCAAACCAACAGCTTACATTGCTGTAACATTCGTCCACGGTCACTATTTTTAGTAATGTTACAAACTGGCATTTCCTCATGAGCTAAGTTCAATGGCAGTTTAAGTACTGAATGTGCCGTTCGGCCACCATTAAGTAACGTAGCTGCTATTCCAGAAGAAGCTACAGCAACTCCTTTATCTTTACGAATTTGGGCTAAAAGTAAATTTAAAAGAAATGTTTTACCCGTGCCTCCTGGCGCATTCAAAAAGAATAAACCACCTTCACCACTTTCGATTTTTTGCACAACATTCTCAAAAACTAATCTTTGTTCTGGGTTTAGACGCGGAACAGACTCAGTTATTTGTTGTTGTAAAGAAGCAGCATCGTAACTCAATTCTCTTATTATATCACTGCAAACTTCCCCAGTTCTTTGCGGCCTGCTCAACCCAAAATCTGACAAATCTTTCCCAGTTATAGTTATGACTTGGTCTTCTATCTTTGTTAGGGCTTCATTAAAAATGAAATCATTGTATGTAACGTTTGGATTATGATGTTGTACTCTGTGTAAAATATCGTCGGCCATTTGAATTTTGTACCTTTCCCACAGTTGTTGAGGGTTTGAAAGCCCACATGTCGCTATTAGTATAGCAAAAAGCATTCTCACCTTGGCCGCTGATCTACATTGTGCAGCCTCTTCCAGTGTTATATTCCAATGATTGTCATCCTCCAATAATCCTCTTGCCTCACATGCCTCTCGAAATGTTGAAAATTCTTGATTGTTGTATTTTTTGAGATCATTGAAAGAGGTTGGCCCACGCACATGGTGTAGAAGCATCCTTAAACAAAAACATTCCATGTTAGTAACATGGACTGTGTAAACCCGTCCTAAGGCATCTCCAGATTTGACACCAGGCCAGTTCTGAACCGAAGTTCCTTGAATTCGGCGTTTCCAAGTTTTTCTGGTTGCGTCCCATGTGTAATATCTCGGTACCTCAGCATACATAAGAGTTCTTGCAAACTCATCTCTTATGCAAAGTTCAAAAAAAGCTGTAAGGGTGGTTTTTGGTCGAGTAGATAGTCGCTCGTGGAAATTATCTTCTGTAAAATAAACTCGTTCACCGTTCTCTAAGTGTACACTTAGATGTGTAACGGTGGGGTGCCTTTCGTGCAACGGGAACCCTAATAACCGCCACACGGCTTCGTTGCTGCTAACATAACGACCAGATTGATATGTATGTACTTCATTTACGCGATTTGCAAGCTCTGTGCTCCTAAAATTGAAAATAGCTTGGTCACTGCCTTTGTTAATATATTTGCAGATATATTTGATAGCGCGCACTGAACTGCAAGCCTCAACATTTATATGGGCGTTAAATATTTTTAATAGAATAGCGGAATAAGGGACCACCCAACTATTATCAATAGTGACGTAACTCCCATTTCGTAGTTTCACAGATGCCGTTCGACCTCCGTCTGCTGGTGCTCTTCTACGATAGAGTGGGTATCCGTTTTCACTGTGGACAGTGTCTTTGTGTAATTTGCGAGGAAATTTCTTTGTGCATTTTCCATCTTTCATGCAAGGGCACTGAGGATTTTCAGGTCCACATGGACCATGAATCATGTTTTTAACTATAATATCATGAAGTGTCTTGTCAGTGCTTGGATCGGGTATTTCTGCGCTGATAATATTATCAATTTGATCGGGTCTCAACTTGTCTTTTAACCACAATAATATGTGGACATGTGGTAGGCCACGCTTCTGCCACTCTATGGAATACATAAAGCAGATCACTTCTCCAAATATTCTGCCTTTGGAAATAACAGACATAAGTTTTTTAACTTTCAACCTAAAAACTCCTGCGACTACATCATGCCTATCAATCGCGCTTTGACCCGGCATTAATTCATTTACTATTTCCGGCCATGCTGGGTTGCAAGTAAACGTAACGAATAAGTCAGGGCGACCATATGTACGTACATAAGCAAACGCATCCTGAGTATATTCGTGTAAGTACCTCGGACTATTTACAAATGAAGACGGTAAAATTATCATTCTACCAATATCATTTGGATTTAGATTAGCGTCATTCGCTACTGCGTCTTGAAGGTGGATATAATTTTCTGCTCTTAATTTAGTTTGATTTAATGTTATGTATCGTAATCGTTCACTTTCTACCTTAACGTACATATCAACATAAAACTGATTGGCCAGTTGCCTGCATCGTGATATAATATTAAAATCATTTTCTCTAATCATGATATGAAAGGCATAAAAGTCCATACATGATACCTTTTTGTTAGGCAAGGGCAGGCCAGTTACAGGATCGACTTGTGGAATTTGAAAGTGATACCCTTCTTGCCCTTTGCTAAATATTAGCGGATATTGTAACGCATCGTAAAATTTATGTGTATCCGGCACCCTAGTTAGTGTGTTATCACGGGCATGTAAAACTATATCACGGGAAGCAAACTGTTCACCACAAACCATGGCTGCGACTTCATTTATTAAAGGTGCATTATATCGTCTTTCGTGTTCCCCACTTGGTGTACGATCTGGGTGAATCACCAACTTATAATCATCTCCCGGCATTCTTTCTAAGGCTGTTGTGAAAGTGTTTATTAGGCGGTTATGTTCATGCAACATTCTCTGAATCTTTAAGACAATATCCTTTTCTACTAATTGAATGTTTTGACACCTGCGGTCAAACTCGTCGTTTTCATTTCCCATAAAATAAATCTGTAAAAATTTTGGTTGCTCATTATTTGTAGGAAGCAAAGAACCAATCCTATGATAGATTTGACCTTGGATTGTAAAAGTAGATGAAAACCCAGGCATAACCACCTCATTTTCTACACCAAATGACGTCATTTGAAAGCATGAATTATATTTCCTTATTTTGATTAAAAAACGCCGCGATTCGTTGTTATCACCTAAAAGTAAAGACTTCAATGGTTCCTCTGGTTCTCCAAGTATTGGAATTGAAACCTTGCCACCAGAACAACACATACCCGGAGTTTCTTCTTTCCACTTGAGTGCTTCACAATGTATACATTTTTTATCCATTCCACCTATGAGAAGTAATCGATGGTTATTATACTCAATCGATGGGTCATAATCAAAAGCAGCATTGTGGAATGCTCCCCATGTATACATTGTAAACGCATTTCTCCTTTCTGACTGCCGTTCAGCATTTAACACACGTCGTCTTTGGGATTCTTCTGGCATCTCTGCAGCTATCAATGATGCGTGTCGCTCAGCATCTAAAATCTGCCGGGCCTGAGTCTGTTCATAGGTCTCGGCAGCTCTTTGCGTTGCGTGTCGCTCAGCATCTATAATCTGCCGGGCCTGAGTCTGTTCATAGGTTTCGGCAGCTCTTTGCGTTGCGTGTCGCTCAGCATCTAAAATCTGCCGGGCCTGAGTCTGTTCATAGGTCTCGGCAGCTCTTTGCGTTGCGTGTCGCTCAGCATCTAAAATCTGCCGGGCCTGAGTTTGTTCATAGGTCTCGGCAGCTCTTTGCGTTGCGTGTCGCTCAGCATCTAAAATCTGCCGGGCCTGAGTTTGTTCATAGGTCTCGGCAGCTCTTTGCGTTGCGTGTCGCTCAGCATCTAAAATCTGCCGGGCCTGAGTCTGCTCCTCAGATTCTTGGGATCTAGCTACTTGCGCAGTTCGAGCTCTTTTAGAGCTACGCGCTAAATTAGATTTACGCTTGCGAGGCATATTACTTAACCAGTTACCTACCTAAAGTAATAAAAACAGGTAAGTACTTATGCAAAAAAAAATTCTTTAGCTGACAAAAAAATTTAGTTAAAGGTACTGAGTACGAAACTATACTTAAGGTAGGTACTTATACACATGAAATAAAACAAAAACAAAACGAATTGCTAAACTATCCACATGGAATAAAAACAAAATGAATCGATAAAATTATATGCGAAACTACTGGAACTATTTTATTCACAAAACAACATTACTTACCTATTAATACTCAATAAAAACTATGCTGACCTTCTTAGGTACCGTAACTACTTACTAAATGTGAAAAAACTTAAAAAAACCTACCTACTAATCTAAATTGAATTAAAGTTGAATTAAAGTACTAAAATGAATTAAAGTATTTATTTTACCTATTAACTATAATTCTACCTACTACTAACTTATGCTAAACTAATAATAACAACCAAAACAACTAAGTAAATAACACAAAATGCTTATCCAAGAAACCCTAAACACCAATGAAAACGTAAAGAAAGCGAATACGTTGCAGCTCAAAATTGTAGATATCGCATGCGTCCGCCAACGACGTCTGCCCTCACGTGTCTGCCCGTTCGGGTAAGCATACTTTGTGATCTACACTCCTCCCACCGAGCCATCCGCGTCCCCCGCACGTCTTTGCCGCCGCGCCGCGCAGCGCGCCCGCGCCCGCCAGCCCCGCCACACCACACCATGCATCGTCACACTCACACATTCATAGTGTATAGGCCGATGGGCCTGATGGACATGTCAGGCAGAAAGTATTCTAAAAGCTGGCTAGGAGTATTTGAATTATGCGATACATAACTGCACCCCGCGTTTTCACCCGCATAATTCCGGGATCGGGATCGGGATAAAAAGTAAAGATGTCCTTTCCCAAGGTTCCATCTATCTCTATACCAAAATTCATCAAAATCGGTTCAGCGGTTTAGGCGTGAAAACGAAACAGACAGACTGTCTATGTCTTTCCCCAAGGTTCCATCTATCTCTATACCAAAATTCATTTAGTAGGCATATACGATACATAACTGCACCCTGCGTTATCTATCACTCGCATAATTACGGGATCGGGATAAAAGGTTGCCTTTGTCCTTTTCCAAGGTTCCATCTATCTCTATACCAAAATTCATTTAGTAGGGATATACGATACACAACTGCACTCTGCGTTTCCACCCGTATAATTCCGGGATCGGGATCGGGATCTGGATAAAAAGTACCCTATGTCCTTTCCCAAGGTTCCATCTATCTCTATACCAAAATTCATCAAAATCGGTTCAGCGGTTTAGGCGTGAAAAGGTAACAGACAGACAGACAGACAGACAGAGTTACTTTCGCATTTATAATATTATGCGCCCGCGCCCGCCAGCCCCGCCACACCACACCATGCATCGTCACACTCACACATTCATAGTGTATAGGCCGATGGGCCTGATGGACATGTCAGGCAGAAAGTATTCTAAAAGCTGGCTAGGAGTATTTGAATTATGCGATACATAACTGCACCCCGCGTTTTCACCCGCATAATTCCGGGATCGGGATCGGGATAAAAAGTAAAGATGTCCTTTCCCAAGGTTCCATCTATCTCTATACCAAAATTCATCAAAATCGGTTCAGCGGTTTAGGCGTGAAAACGAAACAGACAGACTGTCTATGTCTTTCCCCAAGGTTCCATCTATCTCTATACCAAAATTCATTTAGTAGGCATATACGATACATAACTGCACCCTGCGTTATCTATCACTCGCATAATTACGGGATCGGGATCGGGATAAAAGGTTGCCTTTGTCCTTTTCCAAGGTTCCATCTATCTCTATACCAAAATTCATTTAGTAGGGATATACGATACACAACTGCACTCTGCGTTTCCACCCGTATAATTCCGGGATCGGGATCGGGATCTGGATAAAAAGTACCCTATGTCCTTTCCCAAGGTTCCATCTATCTCTATACCAAAATTCATCAAAATCGGTTCAGCGGTTTAGGCGTGAAAAGGTAACAGACAGACAGACAGACAGACAGAGTTACTTTCGCATTTATAATATTATAGTAGGGATAATAAACACGTTTTTCCCGATTTTATTTTAATTTTCAGAAGCCAGGGAGGTGCACCTTCTTGTATCCTTTTGTTGGGGCGCCCATGATTATGAAGTGTATGCCAAAATATTGAATATTGGTGCCATTTTAGCTGCCTCTCAGCCAAGTCCAAACTTTAGTTTTAAAGTTTTTGAAAAAGGAATTAAAAAAATCGAAAAAAACACATGAAACTACAAAATGATCATTAAAAAACTAAAAATGTTTGAAAATATCGATATATCGGCGACTTTTATCGATATTTTTAATATCGATATTTAAAAAAAAATATCGTCGTATCGATATATCGCCGACCTCTAGTGCCTACTCACCAAATGTCAAAGTTTTATAGAAAGTAGTTTCTAAATGCACTGGGCTAAAAGATTGTAGTATAGCGAGTATAGGGGAATGGCCGTTACTATACTAAACTTCAACTTAACTTGACATCACTTAGACGGTAGATCATCACAGTGCTCATAGGTATTTAATCCATTTTGGCGGCGTGAAAGCATAATGTTCGCCAAACCACAACAGAACAAAAGGCTCTAAGGTTTGGCGAGAATTATGTCTTCACTCCGCCAAAATGGATTAAATACCTATGAGCACTGTCACGATCTACCGTCTAAGTGATGTCTAGTTAAGTTGAAGTTTAGTATAGGACTTCTTCTCTTCCCAGTGTACCTTGATTATCGGTAATTGTCTGCTGCCCGTCCCGTTCGTAGTTCGTCGGTGTTGGACGTAAAGGGCAGTTAACTGGAATCTGCAGGTAGTTAGTTCCCAGTCGGTACCGGTGGGTGTCTGGATACGAGAACAACCTGCCCTGGAAACAATAATATCCAGTTACTTGTAGTATATTTTTTACCGAGAACATTCTCCTGTTCTTAGTTTAAGTAAAACTATATTTTAGAAGAGATGGATTGTGACGATTTGACCTATAAACTGGTCACTTTCAGATTATATACTAAACTTCAACTTAACTAGACATCACTTAGACGGTAGATCGTCACAATGCTCATAGGTATTTAATCCATTTTGGTGGAGTGAAGACATAATTCTCGCCAAACCTTATAGCCTTTTGTTCTCTCTACAGGGTTGTGGTTTGGCGAACATTATGCTTTCACACCGCCAAAATGGATTAAATACCTATGAGCACTGTCACGATCTATCGTCTAAGTGATGTCTAGTTAAGTTGAAGTTTAGTATAGTATCTAAATAGTTTAACCATTGACTGATATAACGTTATAAATATACCTATCAGTTGATTTACCTGGATATGATATTGTGGCGGAGAGTCACTATACACGAAGACTTTGAGGTTATATAACCCTTTGCACTCGAGAAGTGACTCGCATTCACCACCTGATTGAATGCCGCTACTCGAGAGGAGGTGTAAAACGTCTCAAGTTGCTGGTTCCTCCTCGCGAAAAAGACCTCGAGCACAAAGAGTTAATAACTGAATTATCTTCCTTTGAGGTCGACGACATATGATAATGAAATCCTTGCTAATTTGGCGATTTTTTTATTTATTTTTTTTCGTTTAAAGTATCGCCACTTTCACTAACTTTTTTCGGCAAGTATTCAAGTTGAAACCCTATTTAAAAATTTGACCTCAATATTTCGGCATCCCATAGAGTTATTATTAAAAGTTAATTTAAAGAACTTCTAGTGAAAGTTTATGTAAATCTTCAAAACGATATATGAGGCAATAAGTGCCAGAACAGACAATCCCTCAATTTGATTTTTTTCTGTTTCTATTTCGCTCAACACCATTTATACCAGAAAGTACCAAATGTCATTTTTCTAATGAAACTACATTTACGGCATGACCACGTACAAAAATGTCATTTCATATTTGAGATATGTTAAACATTCCTGCAGCATTTTTTTTTATTTATTAATTAATTAATTAATTAATTAATTAATTTATTTATTTATTTATTTATTTATTTATTTATTTATTTATTTATTTATTTATTTATTTATTTATTTATTTATTTATTTATTTATTTATTTATTTATTTATTTATTTATTTATTTATTCATTTATTTATTTATTTAATATTTATTTATTTATTTATTTATTTATTTATTTATTTATTTATTTATTTATTTATTTATTTATTTATTTATTTATTTATTTATTTATTTATTTATTTTTTAATTTATTTAGGTTGTATCACTTTATAAGGTACTTTCCAGTTCCAATTTTCAGAAATTTTAGACAGAAAAGCAATTCAATTTTGGAATACATACAGTTCTGGATGGAATCTGTAATTTGTTCAGTCGATTATCTCTGCAGCATTTGTAATTTTGTTTGGCTTTGTTGCTCATATAACTGTTAAACGGACATACGGAGCTTAAGTAAAAACATTACATTCAGATTCGGCCACAATTAGCCTATCTTCCGAAACCACTGTTTCCGAAATTGACCAATACTGTTCCGCTACCTGGGACCACGCAGCTGGTAGACAGATACTGACACAATGGCCATCACGTGAACTCATTTTTCAAACAACTTTTCACGGCACCGACGAAGGTAGTCGAATTATATTCTATTAGTTCTTGTATCATTAAAGTTCGTTAGCATTAGCTATTCTATTGTGCTGAACAAACGCTATACTGCCCCCCAAAACATCACAACAACGTCTGGACTATCTAAAAATAGCATAAATTTTGATTAAGGAGTACCTTCCATCGAATTCTTCAGGGACAACTGTATGGAAATTGGTCTCAAATGGAAGAAAACCTGACAGGCTTTTACCAAGCTTTTTAACCCACTGACGGCCATGCATGTATATGTACATCATTTGACCCCCAGTTTTTCCAGCAATACACAACATTTATAAATTTATAAATGAAATTTAAAATAAGATATTTTTCAAATATTTTTATTAGGGTGATATTTTATAGCCTATCTTAAAAATAATAATAATAATAATAATTATGTATTTGAATTAGAAATATAATTTAAAAATTATTACAGGGAAAACAACTGAAATATTTCGCCCATTCCCATGACCGTCAGTGGGTTAACAAATCTTTCCACTGCACTGGCTGTATGTATCGAATCAGACCTGCGCATTTATTAGTTCGAAAGAAATGGTATAATTTCTGGTAAGGTGTTAACTTACCTGGAGCATCTTGTCGGGACTGGGTTCGATACCGGGCACCAAGAAAGAGGGCGAGAACGCGATTTGCTCCACTTCCGTGAAGTAGTTGACCGGGTTCCTCGTCAGAGTCAATTTGCCCACCTCAATCAGTGGGAAGTCCTCTATAGGCCACAGCTGTTGATATAATTAAGTTGCTATTGAGTATATATATATATATATATGAAACTATTTTAGAAGACACTATTAAAGTTTAAAATAACTGACCATAAACACTCCCTTTTTAAGAATTCAATACAAACTTAACAAATTATATAGATTCAATACAAACTTAACAAATTATATATATTCAATACAAACGTAAATATATATATATATATATATATATATATATATATATATATATATATATATATATATATATATATATATATATATATATTTACGTTTGTATTGAATATATATAATTTGTTAAGTTTGTATTGAATCTATATAATTTGTTAAGTTTGTATTGAATCTATATAATTTGTTAAGTTTGTATTGAATATATATAATTTGTTAAGTTTGTATTGAATCTATATAATTTGTTAAGTTTGTATTGAATCTATATAATTTGTTAAGTTTGTATTGAATCTATATAATTTGTTAAGTTTGTATTGAATCTATATAATTTGTTAAGTTTGTATTGAATCTATATAATTTGTTAAGTTTGTATTGAATATATATAATTTGTTAAGTTTGTATTGAATCTATATAATTTGTTAAGTTTGTATTGAATATATATAATTTGTTAAGTTTGTATTGAATATATATAATTTGTTAAGTTTGTATTGAATCTATATAATTTGTTAAGTTTGTATTGAATCTATATAATTTGTTAAGTTTGTATTGAATATATATAATTTGTTAAGTTTGTATTGAATCTATATAATTTGTTAAGTTTGTATTGAATATATATAATTTGTTAAGTTTGTATTGAATCTATATAATTTGTTAAGTTTGTATTGAATCTATATAATTTGTTAAGTTTGTATTGAATTCTTAAAAAGGGAGTGTTTATGGTCAGTTATTTTAAACTTTAATAGTGTCTTCTAAAATAGTTTCACTTTTGTATGGAAAAGCAAGGCTTATTACCAGTTAGGAATAGACCTGGTATGGGATTTGAAGGATTCCGGATTTGGAATATTCAGAGTATCTTGTCACATGGTTTCGGATATCCCAATTTATGCAGATTCTGGCACTGACTAGAATCCAATGAATTTAGTTTTATTATATGCTCTTAAAGGGGTACTGCACCAAAAATTATGATGGTGCAGCGTTTCTCAACCTTTCAGTATTCGCGGCCCAGTTTCAATCATAATTTTCATCGTGCCCCCTCTTACAATAAAATGTATACAACAATAATGCATATTGAGTATTTTGGATTCTGTTTTTAAATTATTTTTAACTAACTACCAAAATAAGAGTAAAAGTGCGCCAACGTTGGCGAGAAACCGCATCTGACATTTTGCCAAGCGGGTGGTGAACACGACCGATTCCGTCTCGACAATGCGCAGAGCAAATGTTTTCTCATAGGAAGAAGGAAAATGTTCGATAACACAAGTTTCAATTCCAGCCAGTCTCATTCGAGTGGATCCTTCTATCGCTATCTAATCTATCGTAAATGTGTATGTTATAAATGTTTTCGTGTTAATTGCAATTCACCATATTAAATATACACGGCAGCAGATTTATGCAGACTCATGGATAAATTTTTAAGCGGAAATAAGCGAGCATTAGACGATAGTCAAGCATCAACAAGTAAACAGACGAGCGTGATTCCGAAAATAAAATCAAGAAAATATTTTTAAGAATACTTAAATTTTGGGTTTACCAGTACTGAAGTAAATGAAAAAGAAAGACCCCTCTGTATCATTTGCTCAAAAATATTGGCAGCAGACAGCATGAAACCTAATAATCTTAAACGATATTCGGAAACGCTTCATAATGAGTACGTCAACAAACCCAGAGAATTCTTCGAATTAAAATTAAAATCATACAAAAAGCAAAAATCATTTTTTAAAGAAAATTTGTCTATGAATCAAAAAGCTGTGATTGCATCTTACAAAGTTTCATATAAAATAGCCAGATGTAAGAAACCTCACACCATTGGTGAAGAACTTATTTTGCCAGCAGCAATTCAGATTGTAGAAACTATGTTTGGAGATAATTTTTCAAAACAATTGCAGTCCATACCTCTTTCAAATGATACTGTTGCTCTTCGAATTGGTGATATAGCAGAAGATGTACAGTGTCAGCTTTTCTCGAAGTTGCGTGACAAATTGTTTTCAATACAGCTTGATGAAGCAACAGATAGCAATAAAGATTCTCATTTAATTGTCTATGTTCGATTTTGTGATAATATGTCAGTAGAAGAATAACTACTTTTCTGCAAACAATAGAACTCCAAACAACAGCGCTCGCATCATTTGCAATTTTAAATGATTTTAAGAACGAGGCAAACATAGAATGGAAAAATTGCGTCGAAATATGCAAAGATGGTGCACGTTCAATGTCCGGAAGATTTCAAAGTATACAAGCACTTGTAAAACAGAAATCGCCTCAGTGCGTCTGCACACATTACATGATCCACAGAGAAGCTTGGACTTCGAAAGAAATGAGTTCTGGTCTGAATAAACTGTGATTGTAACCATAGTAAAAAATTATATAAAAATGAGACACCTGAAATCGAGAATCTATTCCGCATTTTGTAAAGACATGGGTTCAGTACATTCAGCGTTACTATTTTATTGCGAGGCAAGATGGTTATTGTGGGAAATTGTTGCAATGTGTTTATGAATTAAGAGAAGAAATCGCCATTTTCCTAGAAGAAGAAAACAGACCGGAAGCCGAGAATTTTCGCGATGGTTTATTTGTGATGAAATTAAGCTACTTGGTCGACAGATTCGAGAAATTAAATAACTTGAATCTTCAACTCCAAGGAGCAAATACACATATGTGGGATACGAGTGCTTTTTGTAGAAAACTGGAATTGTGAAGCAGAAATTTAAAGCAAAAAAACCTAACATTGTTTTCAAATGTGGATGATTGTACTATAGCTTACAAGGCTGAAGAAGAACATGTAAAAGTTGTTTTTGTAACCATTAAAAATAATTAAGCCACGCTGGCAAAGAATTTTAAAAAGTAATTTCTTGCTGACGACAAACTGATAGCAAATTACGGGTGGGTTATGGATCCATTTCATAAGACTCCCGAAGAACTCTGAATTGATGAGGGGGAAAAATCATAGACTTTACGACAAGTGGCGAAACCAAAAGACAATTTAGTAATAAATCACTATTTGAATTTTGGGCAGGAGTAGAGGATGATTTTTCTGCACTAAAAACAATGGCATTTCGCATTCTATTACCATTTTCAACATCCTACCTTTGCGAAACTGGATTTTCTGCTGTGGCTTCTTTGAAGATAAAATATAGATCTCGGCTAAATATAGAAACTGAACTGAGAGTGGCTATTTTTAATATTAAGCTTTCCTTAAAAAACTTTGCTCTGCAAGACAGGCCCAAGGAAGTAACTAATAATTATTAAATTTGTTTTTAATGTAGTATGTTTTGATTTAGTAAGTTATTTTACTTTATTTGTTACATATGTAAAAATGCATTTTGTTTTCTATATGTATGTGTGTGTTTTTTTCAGTCCATTTAATCAATTTTTTTAAATAATGTTTTCTCTTGGATATTCTCACGCCTCCCCTCTAGTGTTCTGCCCAGGGGGGCTCGCCCCTCAGGTTGAGAATCACTGATTTACAGGGTGTCGATAAATTAGCTGAGCAATGGAGCTCAAATTGATCTGTATAACAACTTGTATGATAACAGAAACATGCTTTCGAACGTACTCGGCAACTTTTTGGTCGAAGTTCCCTGTAACTGTTCAAACTAGAGTGCGCATTTGAACATCTATTGTATATACGCTGGTCTTTAACTATAACATCTGGAGAGCGTATAAGCGTTTCTGCTCTATCAGATGAAACCAAATAAATACTTCCCCCATCTTTGCTTCGTAACAGGTTGCTCATAGTTACCAACACATTCTAACTACACTGTTAAAAAAAATTGTCCACCATGCACCAAAATTTGGTTCCCATTTAGCTGCCACCAACATTTGGTGCTTAGTTTCGCGATTTAATGGTGCTTACGGTCCGAGGTTGCACCATTAAATCGTGAAACTAAGCACCAAATGTTGGTGGCAGCTAAATGGGAACCAATTTTTGGTGCAAGGTGGAACAAAATTTTTAACAGTGTAGTTTTGGGGTAAAAGTGCTAATACAGATCTCTATGATGATTGTTAAGCCTTCTTCGGCTTCAAGTCAATTAGCAAGCATGTTGTCGTCGTTACTAATCCCTATCTATCTAGAGACAGCTAGACACCGCCCATGAGCCCACACACCCTTAAAAAATCCAGGGCAAGCAAAGGATCCTCCACGAAAGTCTCTCTAGATAGGCGTAGACAAGTGAGGATAAAGGATCCTCCACGAAAGTCTCTCTAGATAGGCGTAGACAAGTGAGGATAAAGGATCCTCCACGAAAGTCTCTCTAGATAGGCGTAGACAAGTGAGGATAAAGGATCCTCCACGAAAGTCTCTCTAGATAGGCGTAGACAAGTGAGGATAAATGATCCTCCACGAAAGTCTCTCTAGATAGGCGTAGACAAGTGAGGATAAAGGATCCTCCACGAAAGTCTCTCTAGATAGGCGTAGACAAGTGAGGATAAAGGATCCTCCACGAAAGTCTCTCTAGATAGGCGTAGACAAGTGAGGATAAAGGATCCTCCACGAAAGTCTCTCTAGATAGGCGTAGACAAGTGAGGATAAAGGATCCTCCACGAAAGCCTCTCTAGATAGGCGTAGACAAGTGAGGATAAAGGATCCTCCACGAAAGTCTCTCTAGATAGGCGTAGACAAGTGAGGATAAAGGATCCTCCACGAAAGTCTCTCTAGATAGGCGTAGACAAGTGAGGATAAAGGATCCTCCACGAAAGTCTCTCTAGATAGGCGTAGACAAGTGAGGATAAAGGATCCTAGACGAAAGTCTCTCTAGATAGGCGTAGACAAGTGAGGATAAAGGATCCTCCACGAAAGTCTCTCTAGATAGGCGTAGACAAGTGAGGATAAAGGATCCTCCACGAAAGTCTCTCTAGATAGGCGTAGACAAGTGAGGATAAAGGATCCTCCACGAAAGTCTCTCTAGATAGGCGTAGACAAGTGAGGATAAATGATCCTCCACGAAAGTCTCTCTAGATAGGCGTAGACAAGTGAGGATAAAGGATCCTCCACGAAAGTCTCTCTAGATAGGCGTAGACAAGTGAGGATAAAGGATCCTCCACGAAAGTCTCTCTAGATAGGCGTAGACAAGTGAGGATAAAGGATCCTCCACGAAAGTCTCTCTAGATAGGCGTAGACAAGTGAGGATAAAGGATCCTCCACGAAAGTCTCTCTAGATAGGCGTAGACAAGTGAGGATAAAGGATCCTCCACGAAAGTCTCTCTAGATAGGCGTAGACAAGTGAGGATAAAGGATCCTCCACGAAAGTCTCTCTAGATAGGCGTAGACAAGTGAGGATAAAGGATCCTCCACGAAAGTCTCTCTAGATAGGCGTAGACAAGTGAGGATAAATGATCCTCCACGAAAGTCTCTCTAGATAGGCGTAGACAAGTGAGGATAAAGGATCCTCCACGAAAGTCTCTCTAGATAGGCGTAGACAAGTGAGGATAAAGGATCCTCCACGAAAGTCTCTCTAGATAGGCGTAGACAAGTGAGGATAAAGGATCCTCCACGAAAGTCTCTCTAGATAGGCGTAGACAAGTGAGGATAAAGGATCCTCCACGAAAGTCTCTCTAGATAGGCGTAGACAAGTGAGGATAAAGGATCCTCCACGAAAGTCTCTCTAGATAGGCGTAGACAAGTGAGGATAAAGGATCCTCCACGAAAGTCTCTCTAGATAGGCGTAGACAAGTGAGGATGTGTTCCGGCGGAGCTCTCTTTGCACAGACATGAAAAATCTTGTTGCCATGGATGTAGGAGCAACTCTTCAGATGACCGCTAGCTAATCTAGACAGCACCATCTGGTCGGCTCTGTCACAGTCAAGGTCTATAGATCCACCAGGACTGCTCAGCCTATATCAACTTTATCATTGTGCATGCCGCGCTGCGATCGCCGTTCTGATTTCTTATTACGTCATCATTCCCGGCTCGACCATCAGAGAGTGCGGTCGTGCCCAATCGCTTATGTTGTAAATAAAAGTTGTTGTGTTTACGCACTGTGTTATCACTTTGAATTGGAACTAATTGCTTGCACCAAACAACCATGAGAGAGAGGGACTATCCATGTCTTTAAATCTTTGTTTTTCCTGATGCAGAAAAGCTCGTCAAATGTTAAGGAGGGAACTGAACTCAAATGTGCATGCATGTGCTATCCAGTTGGAGATCAATAAGTCGGTTGGTTGAAATTTAATGGTGCGAAGGAAACACATGAGCCATACTGCGCCACCTATAAGTTTGTAAACCTGGTTATACGTCAGGACAACATTACGTGAGCCTTGAGTATACGCTGTACGATGGATCCTTCCTCTCAAAGATGTAGTTCCTGATAAATCACTACTTTTATAGTAATATTGATAACCTGCGCATATAGTTTTTCATTAAACATAAAAAAAATAATGATAACAAAAAGAAAATAAGCACATTTAAGTTTACATTTTAACTAATATTTTACTCCTCTAGCCACGGATACTATAAGAGTTTCAACAAATTGGAAAGACATCGATCCAACCAGCCAATCTGAGCATAGTGAACCGGTTCACACATCGTTGTAGCGTAATCAATGAGCTCAAATAAGCTTGTCCCATTGTATAGAAACTAAAGTATCAGGAAAAAAAAATTCACGTCGGAATATTTTGGAATATAATTGGAAAGCTCAGACAGCTGTTCCGAAGTATTTTATAGCGTGAGGTGAAAATAAAATTGAAGCGTTGCATTTACCTTTGTCAGGTCAAAAGGATTGAACTTCAAGGTTCTGGCTTGTTCGAAGGTCATGACCTGTATGTAAAAGGTCCAGGAGGGATGATTCCCATTTCCTATAGCATTGTAGAGATCCCTAATGGAATAGTCGGGATCTGAAGCCGCTAGATTTTTAGCCTCATCTACTGTAAGGTACTTCAATCCCTGTTTGGTCTGAAAATAAAGGAGAAAAAAAAAACTGTGAAAAGATTAAGAAAAGAAATCCAGTACAGTATTAATATGCCATGCATCCCAATATTGAATAGGAATTATAAGTTGTTAAAAGTATTTGTGGAAAGCTTTTATTGCAGAATCACTTGAAATAAATCTGCCGACCAAACGGTATAGTGGTTAGCGTGCTAGCTTCTAGACCACGAGGTTGCGGGTTCGAGTTAGGCATGGGTGTTTGTAAATGTATGTTGGCTTGTCTAATGACGAATAAATCGGCGCATTATAATCCTCGTGTTGCTGACGGCGCCAGATAATCTGAAAACAACCAACCATGAAATAAATCCACGATGAAAGTTATGGGAAGGTGAGATATCGTATTTCCAAACTTGTAGTGTTTAAAATTCTTTGTATTAACTTTGATTTTGTGTATATGTTTGTCGATGTCGGGCAATATGTTTTGTCGATGTCTAATTATCCCCCTTGCCGTCAACTAATCGAACTGAAACTTGGCAGATAATTTGAAGAAACTCTTTCCTGTTCCCAAAATTGTTTTAATAAATAAATAATAAAATCGTTTGAATAAATAAAAGATATTTTAATGTGAGTGCCTAAATTCACGTTCATTTTACATAAATAAATTTTTAAACGTAGTTTGCCGCGCATTTTGCTGATGGAAATGTTGTTGATATTTAAAATTAGATGCAAACACCAAGCACACGCTGTTGACAGAATCGCCGCTATGGTTAATGCATATAAAAATTGGCAATGGATATAACGGATTTATATTAAAAACTTTCATTTTATGTTTTATATTATTACTTTTTAATAAATAATAAGAAAAATCCACAGATTTTCAATGGTTTATTTGCCAACAATTATAAAGTTATTAATCATCTGTCTTCCAGATAGTCTAGGTGTTGTTAGTCGCTATATCGATGTGGAATATACAGTAGAATCTCGATTAACCGACCTAATTCGGACCAAAGGTAGGTCGGTTAAGCGAAAATTCCGGATAAAAGAGAGTTGTAAAAAACAACAAAAAGTAAATGATTTTCGTTTATTGAATACAGGACTTTTAATGTTTTTTTATGACATAATTGTTGGAAATGAGTTTTTGTTGCAATAATCTTGATAATCTTTGTTTCGCTGCTCTATCCCGGAGTCTTTTTGAAGGCAATAGTTCAGTTTGATCTGCATCCGAAGGTTGCTCTAACCATGTCATTTCTTTAGAAAAACAGTCAAAAGCCTCACCATTACTTATGTAACTTCAGAGCGAGGGAAAAGATTATGGTTTAAAAAGGAGCAAATGATTTATTACTCATTTGGGAGATTTTTGATGTCGACTAAATTATTGCCGGTTAACAGAGATTTCCGGATAAAGGAGGGACGATTAATCGAGGTTCTACTGAATGTTGCGAATCCCTCCTTGTTTCCATGGCAACTAAGGCTATTCATCGTGGTAGGAGCTATTCCTGTGATAGACAGTAGAACAAGTGAGACTACCTTGTAGTGGAACTTGCAGTAGACGGCTTCGTTGGCGGCGTTGACCAGCTTGAAGGTGTGGCCTCCGAATCCGTCCATGTGCCTGTATCCGTCCGGAATGCCACGGTCGCTAAATATCACAGCCAACTCGTAGGTGGTCTCTGGTCGCAGACTGTGGAAGTCCCATAACATGTCGGCGTCCTGCCATTGAAAATAGTAGCCATTTAAACATGATCGACTGTTATTTCTGGCCACATTAACCGAAGACAGTTTTTTTAAACGCAAGATTTAATTTCATTTAAATTGCCTTGCGATAACATTTACTTGTACGTCAGCTTACGGTACGTCAGCTTACGGTTATACACATAGGTTGAGTAAACTTAAAATTGTACTCTTGTCAATAAAAATAATAATAATAAGAAGAAGAAGATGAAGAAGAAGAAAAAGAAGAAGAATATTACTATTATTATTATTATGAATATTATTATGAATATTTATTATTATTATTATTATGAATACTATTATTATTATGATTATTATTTTTATGAATATTAATATTATTATGAATATTATTATTATGATGAATATTATTATTATGATGAATATTATTATTATTATTATTATTATTATGAATATTATTATGAATATTTATTATTATTATTATGAATACTATTATTATTATGATTATTATTTTTATGAATATTAATATTATTATGAATATTATTATTATGACGAATATTATTATTATTATGAATATTATTATTATTATGAATATTATTATGAATATGAATATAATTATGAATATTATTATTATTATGAATATTATTATTATTATGAATATTATTATGAATATGAATATAATTATGAATATTATTATTATTATTATGAATAATATAAATATTATTATTATTATGAATAATATAAATATTATTATTATTATGAATAATATAAATATTATTATTATTATGAATAATATAAATATTATTATTATTATGAATAATATAAATATTATTATTATTATGAATAATACAAATATTATTATTATTATGAATATTATGAATATTATTATTATTATGAATATTATTATTATTATGAATATGAATATTATTATTATTATGAATATGAATATTATTATTATTATGAATATGAATATTATTATGAATATTATGAATATTATTGATATTGATATTGATAATATTATTATTATTGATAATATTATTATTATTGATAATATTATTATTATTGATAATATCATTATTATTAATATTATTATTAATAATAATAAAGAGCAAACGGGCCAAACAAAATGTGCTAAAGGGACTTGTTACCCCTTGTTTTCACATAAATATAATATTTCTATTTTTTTGCGTGTTTATAATCTTCTCCTAATTCTGACAAGTTTTTGTGCTGATTCGATAACTGCAAATGCCTAAAAATTATGTTTTTGTGGAGAAGTTAGCTGCAACAACTTCTTCGATGTTTTCGAACGCATTTTTCTCAGTTCGTGTTTTTTGGAATTCTCATTCCACTCAAAATGCTAAAACTTCAGCAAATATGAAGGAAATTACTTGAAATTCTTTTTGTGTCTTTCTAAAGATCTATTTGACTGAAATAGTGAAATAGGCATGGGTTTTTAAATAAAATATAAACTTTTTTTTTTTTACAAACTTAAATGTTGAAAAATATCCTTTTACTCATTGGTACAGTAATTATAGTTTTTCTTAAAAACTATTTGTTGACTAAAAAGTTAAGACTATATTACTTGGAACATTTTTTTGAAAGAAATTATGAAAAAATATTGAAAAATGAAAAAAAAAATAGAATTTGAATTTTTTTTTTTTTTTTATTTAAATTTTTAAAATTAAGAACACTACGTGAATTTTTTTGTTTTATATAAAATTTAGTTATTGCCTAGTAATACTTCCAAATATGTAAATATTATAATTTTTACGGATTAAATTAGAAAAATAATCTTAAGGCTACCAAGCCCTTTCCTAGCAATAGTATGAATGAAGATGAAGTCACATTCTTGCACCCACAAATTTATAAGTAGTTATTGTACCCTAATGTACTGTTTGTGTTAATCGTTCACAATTAAATGTTTGTTTATTGGTCCAGTAACTGCAATTAAAAGCAAGTTTAAATTTTACCCGACATCTTTTGTTCAAGTTGGTATCACACCATATAGTTACTTAATAAGCGATTACAGTATAAAATATCCTTCAATAATATTTCTTTCAAAAAAAAAAGTAGGCGGTGTGAAACATCGCAAACCTTTAAATTCCTCTTTATCTCCCAAAAACTATTAAAAGTTGTAAAAAAAAAACCTCTAAATTAAATGAGCAGTCATAAAAAGTTTAATGGTTGTTGCCAATCAGCCACGTTTAATTTTGTGCAAGTACTTTGAATACAATGAACTAAATTGGGATTATTGGTAAGAAATCCTGAAAGAAGGTAATACTTTACAAGCTAGAGTTTTAATCGAAACTAGGGGGCTTCGCCCCCTGCTCGCTAACGCTCGCCAACCCCCAAACACCTCGCTGCGCTCGGATTGAGCGGCTTAGCCGCTCGAATTTGTGGTTAAAACATCTTGCTGCGCTCGAATAGGTTTGCCAGCCATAAAAAATGTAACCAAATTTTTATAACTTTAATGGAAGGCTTAATAGAGAAAACACCCAAATTGCAAGTTTCATAATAGAAAGTTAAATATACTATCCGCCAACATTCTGACTTAAAACTTCATTAGTTATGCCCTTACATTGAAGTCCCAATATCTTTTATTTATTCTGATAAGTCGCCCCGTTAGAGAACGACGTCCAACGCGAAGCATTTTCTGGATAGAAATACTTCAAAATAATAATTACTCTAATATAAAAATGCTTCAGAAAAACAGAAAAAATCTACTTTGAAAAGAAGAGTTTAAAAAGAGCTTTAAAATTAGCAACGGGTTTGTTGTTTACATACGTAAGGATAGCTTTAAAATTAGCAACGGTTGGTTGGTTGGTTGAACCCCCGAGCAGCGAGTTTGTTGTTTACATACGTAAGGATGTTGCCATTCATATATTCAAAATCATTGAGGCTTTGTAGTAGCTTAATGATGAAAAATATTGAAATTTAACTAATTAATAAAGTGTTAATAAATTATTTTGGCACGTTTTGGCAAATCTACAGCTTATTTCCTTTAAAATGACACCTTGATCATTGAAATTGGTTGAGTAGTTTAGGCGGACGGACTAACCCCAAAAAACGTATTGCCTATTAAATATATAGATAAACCTCATTTCAGTGCGTTGGCATCCAAGTCGTCCAAACAAATGTATTAACATCAACATTATAATTGTTGACAGAAGGTGAGCATTTTTTGAAAATTACCTTGCCCAGACCTGCGAAAATAAATAAACTAAATACCGTTATTTATTGTATTATAATCTCCTATTTTATAAACAAACAATGTGAACCAAATATTACGAACTGCGACAATTTCGCCTTTTTTTCTGCGGTTCTACCATAGACTTATTATTATCAATAGACTGCGCGTTCCCACTTCAATTATACAACGAGAATGAAACCAAAATGAATTACATGAGTAGGGACTTTTTGGAAGCAGATTTGGCGGGTTTCTCCTCACTCACGCAATAAAGATCGGTCTCCTTCGTCTATCAGTCACGTGGTTTTTAATTTGGTTACACGAGATTACTCTAAACATGCGGTCTAGCAACCAACAATTTAACATACAAGACAACTACGTCGTAAAATTAATCCTTTATCTAATAATCTTAATATCCTTTATCGCCTGAGTGAGGAGAAACCCGCCAAATCTGCAACCCTGCTCCCAAAAAGTCCCTACTCATGTGATTCATTTTGGTTTCATTCTCGTTGTATACTAGAAGTGGGAACGCGCAGTCTATTGGTAATAATAAGTCTATGGGTTCTACTTGCTTAGCCACAACATTTCGGATTGAAACATATCTCTTTTCTTAGGTCATAAAGGAATCATGCGCCAAATTTCAGCCTTCAAATGAGTCGGTAAAGAGTTTTGCTTTTATATGCATGTAATGTTCATATAGTAGTGTAAGTTAAGGCAGTGGGGCGAATAAGAATACAGTCTTTTTTTTGAGCAGTCGAATACATTTTACATTATCGCTGATACAACAAATCTCATACCAGATAGCTTTAAATGGGCAGTTATTGAATGAATTGGTGAAAGAATTAAAAATAGGAATACGCGTTTTAATCATCTCGCAGCAAAAAAAAAATTTATCAAAAATAGTTAAAAAATTGCGTATTTTTTAATTACATGTTTCAAATCTACATATATTTTAGTTAAATATACAAAAAATTAGGGGTTGTGGAACATCGCACAACTTTCAATTACACTATAATACTGACGGGAATTTATGTCATCTACCGTTTGTATATTTTCATCCTTTATTTAGAATAAATGGCCAGTTTGGTAATAATTTTTGCGATAACTCTTTTATATGTCCATTAAAAAAAAAAAATTAGCCAAAATGGTGATTTTGGTGATATATTTTTCGATAATCCATAAATTATAATTTATTATAATCGAAACTTGGAGAAGAAGGAAAAACGATTGTTGATGAGATATGCTCAAGGAAAGAGAACTCTGTGTTGAAGGCATTTATTTTTCCACTTTTAACGCCATTAGAAAAATTTTAGGGGAATTTCAGAGGTGGGGATGTTTAGAACACCTTAACAGGCATTACCACAGCAATTTTTATCAAGATCGTTTGAGCCGTTTTTTAGCAATCATTGAAAAACATGATTTTTTCAATGGCAGCTACTTTATGCGTACGCGCGATTTTGACGAAAACCTAATGGGGCGCCACTAACCCTCATACCAAATTTGAACATAGTCGGTCAATTTGTTCGGGAGTTATGCTGACCACAGACACACACTGACATATTTTCTAGATGCTTTTTTGAAATCAGGATGATTCCAAAACGTGGAGAAACGTAAAAAAAATCAAAATGTTTTGTTTTTTTTACCGAATGCTATACTTTCATTACCCTAATATACATATGGGTAATTGAAAGTAAAAAATTGTAAAAGAGGTTCTTTTTTTTTTTTTTTTTTTTTTTTTAATTAGGTCATATATATAAAAAAAGATTGTCGGAATATAGAAATTGAGGAATAATCATATGGAAAGCAAAATTTAAAAATTTAATCTTGGTTAAGAGGGTCCGGTACCGAAAATAAAAAAAAACTTTATTTATGTACATTTTTATTTCAAAAATTTATTTTACGTATGAGATACTATTTATATATCTTTGAGAAAATGTTTTTTTAAATATTGTGTTTAGTTATTTAAAAAAAATTTAAAAACCAAGAAAAATCCATAATAATTGATGTTTGCGTATTTTGATATAAGTCAAGAAAAAATAATTTTTTTTTCAAAGTGAAAGCTTTCTGTAATGCATAATTATATAAAGAAAATTTTGTCTTCATAGAATTTTAATAGGTGAATTAAAAAAAAATTAAAAAAATTCTCAAAGTTAAAATATTGAAATTTGTGCTTTTATTTTATGTTATCTTTTATGCTAAATGTTATATTTTAAAACAGAATTAAAAAAATAAAATTCTGTGAAGACAAAATATTTAGAACTATATAAATTAAATGCTCCAAAAATTTGAATAGCCAATTGTTAATGGTTCTGGAGATATATCGATTTGAATATGCAACATCGGTGAAAAACACTAGTGCTCGAAACACGCACTTTAAGCAGACGCTTCAATGTGTTACAACCATTAGTGATGTTTAAATCACAGGTAATTTTGTGGCGTTCTAATCATCGGAGGATTAACATAAAAACACCATTCTCTTCAGGAATGTATGAACTATTTTTTAAAATCAGAAAAAAAATTGAAATTTTTAAAGAAATTTCGGTACTGGACCCCCTTAAATTATTATTTATTTTATGAAATACAAAGGTAAAACGTATATACTAATGAAAATATGCAAAATACTTGCAAAACATTTATTAGAAATGAAGTTTAGCATGATAAATTTCGAAACAAGGTTCGAGGCAAAGTCCAACCTCGCAATCTTTGCACCAAATTCGCGTTTCTTTGCGAACCATCTATTAATCCAGATTTGAATAAACAATTACACATCACAGAAAAATCGAAATAAAACCATGAACGGGGACAGAGCGGGTTGCACAGTTAAATAGACGACAAAAGGGCATTCCCGCGGGAATCGCAAATTTTGCTACTTCTACGTTGCCCCCGGAAATTGCGTGAGGCGCAGTGAAAGGGTTTAAACAATTAATTGATTTAGTGCCGAAACTAAAAGAGATTGTTATGACACGAATATGAAATACACAGTGATATTGCAATAATGCAAACTATAGTTTTACCTTCAAGTGCGTGACCGGGTTCCTCCTTATTGAGTGGACGAAGCTGGGAAATAGGATTGGATCTCGTATGAAGAAGGTTGGGCTGTTGAGTCCCACCAGATCCCAGTTGCCATCCTCTGTGTAAAACTTGACAGCAAAACCCATCTCGCTACGTACCGTGTCCGGTGAACCCGTCTCGCCGGCTGTTGCAAATAATACAACTAAACTCACCATCACTATCACACTGTACACAGACAAAAAGGGAATTTGAAGGAGAAAGTTGTCCGGTGTTAGTTCTTAAGGTATACGCATAGACTTCAAATCGCAAAACTCGCAAAAATCGGGGAAGATTTGTAAGGCCGTAATAAACAAAAGCAAAATAAAAACAACACAAAAGAAGGTTGGTTGGTTGGTTGTATTCAGATTATCTGGCGCCGTCAGCAACACGAGGGCTATAATGCGCCGAAACATTCGTCATTAGACAAGCCAACATACATTTACAAACACCCATGCCAACACGGGACTCGAACCCTTAACCTCGCGGTCTAGAAGCTAGCACGCTAACCACTATACCGTTTGGTCGGCAAACACAAAAGAAGGAAACTTTATGATGGAGGAGCATACTAAAAAGGAAATATATAATAATTAGTATAATAATAACAGTTTTTTATGTAAAAAAATACTTTTTTAAAATTTATTCTCAGATAGTAGTTTTTTCTATTTTGCCTTTCATTCAAACAGTAATAACTCAAGTTTAATTAATATTTTTTGAAATTTGTTGTTTGATATATAATCTGCATACATTGTTGAATATTTTGACACTAAATACTAAGGGATTTGTAAATAAATATATTTTTTTTATTGAATTTTAAGGATAAGATACTGTATAAAAAAAACTTGGATTTTTCTAATAGATTCAGTTAAAGCAAGATATCACAAAATATACCCACTGCAAAATTTTGTTAATAGGGTCAAAACATAGAGCAGGATATTCCGCATTATTGAACACCAAAATTGTATCTGTGGATTAATTATAATTTTTGTCATTAACATTCGAAATTAGCCTAATTAGTTGATTAAATGTTATTAAATTATTAAAATTAAAGAAATTAAAAAAAAAAAAAAAAATATTGGAAACTGTTTAACAAATAAGGCACTTTTCAAGGTGCAAAGGTCTAATTTTTAAATTGAAAATTAAAAAAAAAAATTTTGAAACCTATACGTATACCTTAAATTGACTTCCATAAAAATAAGTAATAAACAAAAAAGCTAGTTGAACAATTGTGTCTAAAGAAGAGTGTGGACAAAAAAAATTCTAGACAAATTTTAAATTTTGAAGCTTCGCTCTCGGGAAGGCTACGCTAAACCCAACTCGATTCGCTCTCTGAAAAGTTCATAATAAGCACAGGTTTACTTCACTCGTTGAAAGTTGAAAGGTTCATTGCTATGCAAGCATAAGCTCGCTTCGCTCGGTGAAAGGTTCCTTATTGCGTAAGCATAGGCTCGCGTCACTCACTAAAATCTAATTGCTGCTTAAACCCTTAATATTAGAAGCCCATTCCCTGTCGAGAAAATAAATAAAAATTCCCCGTTAATACAATAATACAACACCCCTTTGAAAGTATTTTAACACATGTTTGTGAAAAGTAAAAATATAATGTCAAAACTACTTATGTGGAAATTTTCAGTGCTCTAGTACCTGATAAAAGTAGCTTTTTGTGAAAATATCAATTGAAAACAAATTAAATTTTAATTAGAAGGCCAAAATTACTGATGTTGAAAATTTCAGAACTGTAGCCCTATTTAGAAATCGTTTTCTAAAATATTATTAATTAATTAAAAAAAAAATTATTAAAAAAAACTAATCAAACTTTTTACTTTCCATTTTACAAAAGTTCAATTAAAAGGCTATAACTACTTATGTTGGAAATTTCAGAGTTGTAGCCCTATTAGAAATCGTTTTGTAAACAAATTTGTTAATCCAGAAAATTAATTAAAAATTGACTAATTAAAATTTTAAAATGCTGTACCTCTACACGAAGTCATTTAAAAAAAAAATTTTAAAAAAAAGAATTAACAAAGTTAATTAAAGAAGAACTAATTAAAATTTTAGCATTCTGTCTGTCATATATGCAATTAAAAGGACAAAACTACTTTTATTGAAAATTTCAGCGTTCTACACCAGTTTTAAGTAGCTTTCTGTAGTTCCACAGTCAGACAGATACACAGACAGCTTGTTTTATTATTATAGATTTATTTAAAAATTCGAATGTGCTTAGCTCCAACTTCAAAGTATTTTAAATCAAATATACAAAGGAAAAATAAAATGCAAGGTGCCTATAAGTTATGTAATTTGGTAATTTAAGATGCCTTTGTAAAATGTTAGGTTGTTTATATGTTCAGAATTAAATATATTAACAAAAGTAATGCATCAATTATCCTTCACAATTCTCATCGACAACTTGTCCTTCGGATGTAAAATAAACTGTGCTTACTATTCAACTTGACGTCCTGTCATTAAAATTCAACTGAAAAGATTTCCATCTTTAATATACGTATAAGGTGCGATGCAATGCAGCAAGAAACATATGTTAAGGGAGACCTGTACCCCGAATATTAAAAAAAAAAAAAAAAAAAAAATGTTTTTATTTTATTGCATAAAATTAAGCTATATATATTCAAGAAGACATGGAAAAAATTCCAGAGTTCTAGGAAACTGTTAAAACAATTGATTTTGAAACTTTTAAATACCTCTCTACTATGAAATTATATGCAAATTTTTAAATACATTTTTCTTGAAATCTATATTCGGCAATTATGACTGTTTAAAATACTAAGACTTTGAGAAAAATTTACGTAGAACTAAACAGCTAATATTTTTGAAATCTTGAATATCTGTTTTATAAATATAGGAAAAGGCTTTTTTAGTAAATTGTGTTAGATTTTTTTTTTTAAGAATTAAAAAAAAATGGGATATGTTGGTGAAAATTTGGAAATTTCTTTTAAAAAACACAAAATATTTCTTTAAAATTGCCTGTCAAAAAAAATTACAAGAAATATCGCCCTTCAATCTTTATAGTATATTTCATTATTAATAATTTTAAAATTTAAAAAAAAAAAAAAAATATTAAAATTTGAAGGAGGGGTAGTCTTTTTTTAAAAGCGTATATTTCGGCCAAAAAACACTAAAAAACAAAAATCTTTAAAAAAAAACATTAAATTTAAAAGCGAATTAATTATATCAATAATTGTTTAAAAATAGATTTGTTACTTATATAAAAAATTTGGTGCCACTAATTTCATTAATAAAAATGTTTGGTTTTTACTTACTGGTCTCCCTTATTTTATTTTGTCATGTTGGACGTTGATATTTCAATATCTCTGTTATGTAAATCACTGTGTTGATAGTCTTAAATTGATTATTGATTCTTGTAAATGCGTAGTAGTTAATGTTTGCAATTAACTGAAGGGACTAAATAACCCGATATTTTTTTTATCAAGAAACAGTCATTGTCGGAATGATTTTTAAAAAACAGCCGGTCCTCTTTTTGCTATACACTTTGTGGTCGAATTTTCGTAGGAAAACTTCTGAATTTGAATCTCGAAATAGAAAATACTCAGAGCTAAAAAAAATTCCATCAGGCAGTCAGATATTCGATGTGATTTAGTACCCCAACCTCCACCGCATCCCATAACTTTATAAGCGATAAAAAGAAAGATTCAATGAAGAAATCATACTTGAAAATTTTCCCATTCTAGACAATACTCTCTTTGTTTGTGTGGGGTGGGGGGAGGGTATAACTTAAAATGACTTCTTATAAAAGAGAAGAATGGTTATTAATGGAAGTAGTTGCAAAAGTAATGCCTTTTCAATCGATTCAAAATACTTAGTAATTTAACGAGTTTGAAAAAACAAATATCGCTCAAGTTGCATACAAAATATTTTAAAATCACGTGCAAAAATATTTTTAATACATATGAGTTGGCAACAACACTCTAGCAAACTTTTCTGAAAATATGTAATCTGTCACTGATTTCTACCACAACTTCTGGATTGCTTATAAGCGGTTTTTGCTCTACAGGCAGATGACGTCATTTGAATACTTCCAACCCATAATGCTTTGAAATAGGTTGCCCATAGTTACAAACAAATTTAAACAGTTTTGAGAAAAGTTGCTAGTATAGATCTCAATTTTGATTATTAGGCTTTCTTCGACTTCAAGTCGATGACCGAGCATTAGAAGTCGGAAATATCGATAAAAATAAATATCGATACTATATCGTTGCTTAGAAAAAGATATCGATATATCGATACATGATTTTTTTTTTTTTTTTGATTTTCAATTTTGCCTGAAACAAAGTTTTTCGGGGCAAATTTCTACTTTTCATTATTGCTTTTTTGTAAGGTGACTACTTTTTCAACTGAAATGGATCTATTACAAAAAAAAAAAATTATATTTTTGCTTAATTGGTGCAGTGATTTTAAGAAAAATTAAGATAATTTTCAATACCTTTTAAGTGTATGGAAAAATATTGAATACTGGTTCCATTTTAACTGTCTCTCAGCCAAGTTCACACTTTAGTTTTGAAGTTTTTGAAAAAGGAATAAAGAAAATCGAAAAACACATGGAACTACAAAACGATCATCAAAAAACTAAAAATGTTTGAAAATATCGATACATCGGTGACTTTTATCGATATTTTTAATATCGATATTTTTTTAGAAATATCGATACTTTGCCAACCTCTACCGAGCATGCGCTATCCAGAAGTTGTAATAGAAATCAGTGGTAATCTGTATATAAAAGAACAAGACTATATAAAACGAGTTAAGCAGGGACAGTGTGGCAACGTAGTAGAAAGTTCTTGGAAAACAAAAATTAACAGTATCGTGCACATATTTAAAAAAGATCGGTTATTTCATTGAACAATTAAAATGTACCGGCTGGTATCGTATGAAGCGCTAAAATAATTAGAATTGTTTATCGAAATTTCTTAACGAAGCAATCATAAGTTCGCATAATCTTTTTTGTGATACTTAGAAAATAAAATAGTGAAAGGCCAATTATCCGGCATTCAATTGCCATGAATTTTTTGAAAATCAAATTTGGTGAGAAAATTAGCCCTATTTCGCTAAAAGTTTTTTTTTTTTTTTTTTTTTTTTTTTATATCGTATGAGATTTTGAAGTTGAGTGGGTGGTTTTATTCGTTATTTTGAAAGTTTTCAATTTGTATTAGCTGAATTTGCACTGATTAGAAATGAATATAGGTTCAGATTTACTGCAATGCCTCTTAGCGACTTCTTGAAAGTTAACGATTTAGAGCTGAATGGAACCCGGCGACCTTCGGAACATGCTCCAGCTGATAACTTTTCCGAAAAGTCTGGTTTATCCGAAATTCCAATGCAAAAGAAATGTACACATCTTGGATCTATTTATTCTTGCATCATCGTAGCTATTAAATCCAATACGTTTTAAATAGGAAATAATTTCTATCTGTACATTGTTGTAAGAAGAAAAAAAATATATAGCGAATCAAAGATGTTGGTGTTGCCAAATGTATTAGTCAAATTTCAAAAGATATATTGTGATTGGCTAGATTGCTGAATTTGGAAATTCGTGCATAAAGTACATTTAGAAGATTTGTTTGAAGTCATTGCCATTCTGCTCATAGAAATACAGCCGAATTTGGACGTTACGCAAGAGAATTATATACATAGATTTGAGTTAGATGCTATGTACTTTATCGTATTATAGTGATAAAATAGTTTACCGCATACCTTGCGATAAAGTGTTACTCTCACCATGATTTGGTTATTAAAAAAAAAAAGTTTAATAATTTTTACGTGTTGTTGTACAATAGAAATATAAGTGATGCAAGAGTATATGTACTGACCGAATACTGAGAACCTGACTGCAATTGGCGTCTTCTTGCCGATCTCGCTGAAGAGTTTGGCGCGGGTGAACTTGGTGATGTCGTGGGTGACTTCGAAGGTGCCAAAGGCTCCGGCACCCTTGGCATGCACAACCCGCGCCGGAATCCGTTCTCTGAAACACAGCATTCAAGGACGCATGGCACGCTGTTGTAATAGTCTGAGAGGTGACTGTAAAGTTTAGGTGCACTCATCGAACATCATTGTGAATTTTTATCATCAGACTGTGGAGAAAAGCGAGTAGATTACGAATCCACTGGTCTGCCGTGGGAGAAACTGGTAAAAAAATCGACTTTTAATAAGATGAACTGAATCCGATTGCCAAATACTCCTCAACTCGCCAAGTAATTAGCATTATTTTTTACTTTATGTATGTTTTTTTACCCGTATGTAATACATAGGGTAATGAAAGTATAGGATTCGGTAAAAAATAAACGATTTTTTTTTTTTTTTTTTTAAATTTTTATTTTTGCATTTCTCTACGTTTTGGAACATCCTGATCGCAAAAAAGTGATCTTGAAAAAATGTCTGTGACGTGGTCAGCATAACTCCCGAACAAATTGACCCACGATGTTGAAATTTGGTGTGCATGGCCCAAGGACCTACTATTAAGGTTTTCGTCGAAATCGAGCATGCGCATAAGGTAGCTGCCATTGAAAAAAATCACGTTTTTCAGTAATTGCTAAGAAACGGCTCTAACGATTTTGTTCAAAATCGCTGTGGAAATGCCTCTTAAGGTGTTCTAAACATCCCCACCAGCAAAATTCCTGTAAGAATGCTTTAAAGGAGTAAAAAGTTGAAAAACGAATGCCTTTAACACAGAGTTCTCTTTCATACCTCATCAACGATCGTTTTTTCCTCTCTGCTCAGTTTCACTTACAAGAAAGGATAATGTAAGAATTATCGATAAGTATATCGCAAAAATTCCCATTTTGGCAAAGTTTTTTTTTTTTTTTGAAAAAAAAGTTTTATATAAAAATTATCTCAAAAAATATAGCCAACCGGCCATTTTTACTAAACGAATGATGGAAATATAAAAACGAAAATAGCACAAATCCACATCAATAATATAGTGTAATTGAAAGTTGTGCGATGTTCCACACCCCTAGTTTTATTTGATAACTCATCGCACTTTGATTTTCAATAAGGAAGTGCTCAGACGATTTCTGATCTCTGGCTCGGAAAAGTTGCATCTTTTAAAACAAAGTCAAATTGGCGACATCAGTTACGTCATTAGTGAAGTAATATGTATTGCCAACTTGGCTTACTTTTAAAAAATACAAGTAAGCCGTCACCAGACATCTAAATCGTCTGCAACTTTCTTAATTGAAAGAATTCTTATTATTTTTTAAGTTAAAACAAATATGGCAATCGGATTTAGTTCAACTCATTCAAAGCCGATATTTGATCCTGCCTTTAGGCCATTTTTGCCACGGCAGACCAGTGAATTCGCAATCTACTCGCATTTCTCCACAGTCTATTAAAAAAAAATTCAGAATGATGTTCGATGGTGTACCTAAACAAGCAATCACCTCTCAGTCTACAAGCATGACTCAAAATTAATTTACATTACAGTGGAGTAATTCCTGAAGGATCGTTGATTGCTGTTTTTAATCAGTTTTATATATTATTCGACCAAAAAAAGTAAGAGATATAATAAAGCATGTCCCATGTCAAACAATTTTATTGGAGGAAAATGAATCCTTTAATTCAGAGAAGATTATAGTAATAGTAAGGAGCAAAAGTAATTTTAACTGAGATGTAAACCAAACTTTATCAAAGTAAATCATCTATACTAAACTCCAACTTAGCTTGACATCACTAGACGATAGATCTTCACCGTGCTCATAGGTAATTAATCCATTTTAGCAGAGTGAAGACATAATTCTCGCCAAACCTTATAGCCTTTTGTTCTCTACAGGGTTGTGGTTTGGCGAGCATTGTGCTTTCACGCCGCCAAAATGGATTAAATGCCTATGAGCACTGTGACGATCTACCGTCTAGTGATGTCAAGTTAAGTTGAAGTTTAGTATAGAGATGTCCTATTCATTATTTAGCATATCAAAAGTTAAATGAAATGTGACTTTATGAGATCAGCCAATCTGGTATAAATGGATTAAAATGGACAGTTTCGTGTTTTATGAGCACTGGAAAGGAGCAGTTTCGTTTATGCCATCAAACCTTGAAGCACTTGACCAAACTTACACAGAGTGATTCAGCACCAGAGTTTAAATTTTGAGGATGGGTAAGGACACACCTAGACGATTCGGAATTGCATAGCAATAATGGGTCGGAAATGTCATTTGCATTGAAATTGCTGTCCACGAACTGTGATGCAGGCTTCTCACCTATGGCGCGTGGAAGTTCAAGCATTCTCGATGATTCCGAGTGTGTTTTGAATTATCTCCGTAGAAACTGCCATATAAGCAACCAAGTCCTCGAAACTGTTAACGGGTCTGTCGTGTACCAGTGGTTGGATATGCTTCTTGAAGAGAAGAAGAAGTCTAAGTCATGATCTGTCCGGCATGACAGTTGTGGTAACACTCGATCCAAGAAGAGCAGGTAACTTGTTTCTTTCTGACGATCAGCCAACAACAGACACAGCCTGTTGAAATGATCCCCTAAAATACCACCCTAAACGTATACCATAAAAGGTATCTGCGCTACATGACTGCGAGTGCATGGAGTTTCAACCCTGATGACGCATGGGCTAAGGAATTCTGCGCACGTGCAATGGCCATCTACCTCGTTTGGAAAGCATTTTCAACCAATCATAACTCTATGATTCCGAGTCGTCTAGGTACATCCTATCCCTCCTAGATATTTGTAACCTTAGTGCTGAGAAGAGACACTATATTACCAATAACAAAGAAAGTTAACAGTAATCTTAAAAAGCCGTCTGTTTAGTCAGAGTTAAAATAAAACTATTAAAGAACTTGATCTATGGAAATTTATGCACAAACATGGACAAATTTTGAGTCTAAAACCTTAAATCTCTAAATGTAAAAGGCCACTCACTCATCACTAATTTTCCCACTTCTCATATGGTCACAACTTTGAAAATTGAAACGAATGTCCACAAGGACAATCATAGAAATAATAAGCTATTCCGATCTAGATCGATAAACAAATTTAAAAGGTTAAAAAGGGTTCGAACATTCCACACGAGGGATATTCAAATGTTCCACTTCCAATGTTGTAACAACTTTAAAATTTGGTAGAAATGTCAACAATAACAAGCATAGAAAAAATAAGCTATTCCGATCTCGATCAACCATTTCTATAAAGGAGTCAAAAGAAAGGCTACTTTATTAACGTAACTACTCTATAAACGAACCAAATTAGGACAATTCATATGTCACTCTTCAAATAGAGTCGCAACTCTTGATAATATTTGTTAAAAATGTCAACAATAACAAGCATAGAAAAAGTAAGCTCTTCCGATCTCGATTAACAAATTTTAAAGGGACGTAAAGAGGTCTAAATGTTTCTATACAAGAAATATCTTACTGCTCCAGTTCCAATATGGTCGCAACTCTGAAATTATGTACAGATGTAAACTAGGGCAAGTATAGATAATTTAAGGCATTCCTTTTTAGATACATCTATTTTCAATGATCAAACGTCCTAAATGTGGAATGAGTGAATGTCTTTTGATTGCTAAAAGAACGATTACAAAATTTTGCAGCGAATCACGGATATTCAGCAAGTAATATTCTACAAGAGAAAAGAATTGGTTATGTAAAAACTTTTTTACAAGTCATGTATAGGGAATCAGCTGGTAGTTTTTTTTATTTAGTTCTACTATGCGTAATATGCAGACAAATAATTTGTGTCTGAAACATGTATTTGTTAGGATCAATGTGATATTTAAGAAAACTTGAAGCTCTCACGTATTCTAAACAGAACTATTAAAAAGTTAGCAATTACTTCTTACTCACGTAAGAATTGAGTAAAGAAAGGAAAAAGGCTAGGTTTTTGGAAGATATAAAAGAAGGTAAAAGAGCATTTTCCCTTGGTAAAATTTTAAATTCTTTTCGAATTCTGAATAACAGATAAAGAAGAAGTCCAAGTACAAATCATTCCCTATTCTCGCTATGTTACAATCTTCTAGCCCATCAGTGCATTTAGAAACTACTTTGTGTAAAACCTCGAAATTTGGTGAGTAGGTACAAAAAAGATCACTTCATGAAATGACGAAAATTAAACACTCGAATGTAACGTCTCATATATTTTATTTTATGTTTGAAATCCTTACGTCAATGCATATGCAGTGGCTCCACCTGGTTTTGTGTATTGCTGTTTTAATTTTCATGTATGATAGATAGACATGAAATAAAAACAATTTGTGTTATTTCATTAGAGATCCTTTTCTTATCTAATACCAAATGTCAAGCTTTTATAGAAAGTAGTTTCTAAATGCACTGGGCTAGAAGATTGTAACGTAGAGAGTCTAGGGAATTATCCTTATTAGGTTGGTTGTTTCAGATTATCTGGCGCCGTCAGCAACACGAGGGCAATAATGCGAGGAAACATTCGTCATTTGACAAGTCAACATACATTTACATGCTTTACACGGGACTCGAACCTGCAACCTCGAGGTCTAGAAGCTAACCACTATACCGTATCCTTATTAGGACCTCCTCTTAAATCAATTAACCTGTAGCATCACTTTAAAGACCATTTATTACATTCCACTTCATTTACTTGAATGTGCATAGCCTTGGTATAGCTCCAGGACTTCCCAAAGTTCAACTAAGCCAGCTACTCATTATTATTCTCCATAGAGCAGCTTGCTTTGTTGAACTTTGAAGCGTTAAGTTATACCTGAGCAAATCCCCGTGTAATGTTATTTTAATAAAAATAATTATTATTTTTTTACATAGTACATTTCGAAGTGTCTTAAAAAAAATTTTGGTTATATTTTTTTTGCAACTAAATGAACGATTTGTGATTATTTATATCCATCCGAATGTCCTATAAATGTTGTTAAATAGTATATTACATGAAATAACACATTAAAATTTAAACACGCTAAGAAAGTATTTTTCGCGGAAAGTTTTCTCAATTTTAATTTACTATCTACTCCTAACGGCTAATTTAAACTCCAGCTCTTGCTTGAAAATATCAATGAATTCCCTAGGTCATTAAATATACTATTATATAATTAAAGAGTGCTTCAAAAAGATACTTTGTTCATAATTTTTTTTTGTAAATTTAAACATGTATGAGTGCATTAGTAACCATTGTATCCCAGTCAGTTTTTTATGTCATATTCAGTAAATATTGAAATGTAATCATACGAAGTTCGAAAGTACTTCGTCTACCTATTTCTACACTCATGTCCATAAATTAAGGATAATTCAGTTTTTCCCTAATAACTTCTCAGTGGAGCAGCATAGACACTTGAAATTCACTTCAAAGAGACATCTTTATGCAACATAATGATAATTAAAATAACTTAGTCGCAAACTGAAATGCAAAGTGTACTGCGGGGGCATATGCAAAAGAATGGAGTACCATTAGTGTGCAGTTGTACAGATGCATTTACATTAAAAATCACTCAACTCATGGAGTGGACTTCTACTGTGAGATATGATCTCCCCTGTCATCAGTGTTTACTTAGCACTGTATTCTCATACTTAACATGAGTTATTTGATGAATTGTAGTGGCCTAAATTGCTCGCCCCACCTTTTGAACTGTTTGTAAGTGATGGAAAGTTCCTAATACATCAAGTCTTAACACAATTCATATCGTAGAAGCGTCCCACACATGCTTGAAGAAATTTGGATTAGAGGAGTGACCTGGCTTACTTATAGGGGCGATATTCATATTTTTTAATCGCTTATCCAGGACAAAAGTGGAATAAAATTTGCCATAAGTATCAATAAATACGATTTAGAAACCGATATATCACCATTAAAAACTTGTCTAGATCAAGTTAACATAATTACAGAGAAAAAGTGGAACTTAATTATCTTTTGGTCTTTTGGGGAGCTTATGTAACCAAGTCAACATACTGCCCCCAAAGACCAAATCTTTTTAACATCAGATACTATTTACTGAAAATAATTTTGTCAGTCTCATGAGTAATATTGGACATCAGAGGATCTGTAGAAAGGTGGGAACTTGATATTTCATGGTAAATGACAGTTCAAGATAATGATTTGATGGGAAAAGAGTTTTGGTCTTTATATTCAATTTGTTGAATTTGTTTAATAAGCTCCCCAAGAGCGCAAAAAAATAATTAAATTCCACTTTTTTACTGTAATTACGTTAACTTGATTTAGACATGTCTTTAATTGTGAAATATCAGTTTCAAAATTGCGTTTATTGATAGTTATGGTTTATTTTATTCCACTTTTGCTTTGGATAAAGGATTAAAAAATATTAATATCACCCTTATAAGTAAAGCCAGATCACTCCTCTACTCCAAATTTCATCAAACATGTGTGGGACGCTTCTACGATATTCATTGTGTAAAGATTTAACGCATTGGGAACTTTCCCTCACTTGCAAACATTTCAAAAGGAGGGACGAGCAATTTAGACGCTAGAATTCATCAAGTAACTCATGTTAAGTATGAGAATACTGTGCCAAGTAAATATTGATGACAGGGAAGATCATATCTCACACTAAAAGTCAACTCCATGTGTTGAGTGAATTTTAATTAAATGCATCTGTACAACTGCACACTAATGGTACTCCATTCTTTTGCATCATATGCCCGCTGTACACTTTGCATTTCATTCTTCGACTGAGTTGTTTTAATTATCATTTTGTTGTTGAAAGATGTGTCTTTGAAGTAAATTTCAAGTGTCTATGCTACTCCACTGAGAAGTTATTAGGGAAAAACTGAATTATCCTTAATTTATGGACATGAGTGTAAAAATTCACTGTTCTTCAGACTTTATTCCAGCATTCAAAGGCCTTTATATAAAGTGTTGCTGCATTTCGTGTGATTTCACTAGGAAAAATTTATAAATACTGGAAATCGATGTGACTATCACCTGTCAAAGTGTGCCATTTCTTCTAAGTACACTATGTCCTGTAACAACATTGGTCCTCTGGGCCCGACAGTCAGAGAGTTCAACTTGTCAGCAATGGGGACACCAAAGGCTGTTTTCAGGACGGTCTTATTACTCTAAGGAGAAAAAAGGATAAAAAGCACTCGTTACAGCTTTGCTCGTTACATTGTGCTAAGGTAATTTAATCACACAAAAATACAATCGATCCTTAAAAATAATATAATTCATAGAAAAGTTTTTAATTTAAATCCTTTATATGCATCGCCAATTTTTGTATTCATTGACAAAGCGCAGTTTCTGTTGCCAGTGTGTACCTGGTGTTGGCCATCTATTTTTAAATAGTAAAAACTTATCTATCAGCAAAATATGCGGTAAACTTCTTTTTCAAAATTTATTCATTAAAAATGAATATGCATTCACATCCAAATATCTTTTATTTAGTCTGATAAAAACAATTTTATCATGTGTTTCTTAAAACAGTTTGGGTAACAGGAAAGAGTTTCTTCAATGATCAGTTAAATGCTATTTCAGCGTTATTGGATGGCGTCAAGTTGGTTTATTAGTATTCCGTAAAAGAGACCTTTTAGTGACAGTGACAGCTTCCAAAATTTGATAAAATACATTGTCATAGACATCGAATCTATCAGCCAAGTTTCAGCCATATAACATACAAGGGGGTTAACAAGCCCTCAGCAGATTTGCCTCGGCATACACACTAGAGGTCGGTGATATATCGATACGACGATATTTTTTGAAAAATATCGATATTAAAAATATCGATAAAAGTCACCGATATATCGATATTTCCAAACATTTTTAGTTTTTTGATGATCGTTTTGTAGTTTCATGTGTTTTTCAATTTTCTTTATTCCCTTTCCTAAATTTCAAAACTAAAGTTTGGACTTGGCTGAGAGACAGTTAAAATGGCACCAATACTCAATATTTTTCTATAGACTTAAAAGCTATTGAAAATTATCTAAATTTTTCTTAAAATCACTGCGCCAATTAAGCGAAAATATAACTTCTTTTGTTTTGTAATAGATCCATTCCAGTTGAAAAAGTAGTCACATTACAAAAATCAATCATGAAAAGCAGAAATTTGCTCCCGAAAAACTTCCTTTCTGGCAAAATTGAAAATCAAATTTAAAAAAAAAAATACAAGTATCGATATATCGATATTTTTTTCTATGCAACGATATAGTATCGACAATTATTTTGATCGATATTTCCGATCTCTAATACACACCCACATGCAAACAAAATCGAAGTTAATATAAAGGATTTAAAAATAAATATTTTTGTTTTGATTTTCAATTCGATGTGCTGGAGTTAAAATAATGATATGCCAAGGAAAACTAAATATATTTAGTCCTGGGTACACACCTGGATTGGTCACATATCTGGCCTGTTGCAATCTGACATTTCCTACTATTTTGCATGAGGGGTTAAGGGGACTGTTAAGTCAAAAATAAAAATTCTTCAATTTTTGTCCAAAATTCATGAAATTTTTTGTGCAGTTCAATAGCAATTAGATGAAACACAACCTAAAATTTCAAAATTTTACATTGATTTTTTTTCAAGAAATTAAATTTTTATTGAAAAATTTAGCGTTTTTTCCCTAATTTTAAAAACGCTCCTTGCGATTCAAATTTTTTGCAATCTGTCTCAATTTTTTTGCATAAGCTAATTGAATATATATTGACATAATTGTGCGTGGATTTTGAATTTGACTCATTGGTTAATTATTTAAAAGTAAAACTTTGGTACTACGGCAAAAAATGTAAACTTTTTAAATAGTAGCATTACGAAAATTACTGTAAAACAATAAAAAAATACCAGATTCCAAAATCCATGCACAATTGTATTCAAAATAGTATAGTAAACAATATCTCCAAATTTAAAAAAAATACATCAACCTTTGAATCGCAAGGAACAAATCGAATACCTAAAAATCTTAAAATACACATGAAGAGAAAAATGCAATTTAAGAAATTGAAATACATACGATTTCTGATATGCGCGCTTACAAAAACTCAAATAATTTTCTTAATTCTTCTCGGATCAGCAAAAGTAAGGTATGTACTGAAAGCTAGAATTGAAGGCTATATATTTCCACTAAAATATAAAAATAGAAATTTTTGAAATTTTTGCCTTAACAGTCCCCTTAAATTTACAGCAATTATTACACATTCCTCTAACTAAAGCTGAGTCACCCAATATTTACATATTAAATCGAAGGAGGGATTTTCTCACGGCCTTTTGCTCCAATTGGAATCTCTGAATATTGGTAGCAAATAAATGTGTGGGAGGGGGGCACATATTCAACCAATGGGACTGATGTCAGAAAGTCTGGAGGAATCTGAGATCGTAGTAAAGCGGGAGACGTTTTTCCGAGGGAGAAGAGATTACAATTTAATAGCTAATTGTAGAAATAATTGAATTTTATCTATTTCAGTGTCCGCCACTAACTTTTAAAGACGGGCCGCGTGACTTATGTTGGAACTTTCCGCGGGCCGTAGATTTATACCGAATACGCCAATAAATATATTGCTTTACGACATATGTTCAATGTTAGAAATGTGATAATTACAAAAGATTTAACAATATAAAACAATTTAGAAAACTGAAACAATAATTTAACTTTTTTAAATTAATAAAAAAACAATTGATATTTGATTCTTGTTTCAAATAATTAAAAAAAATAGTTTTCTTTACATTGTGCATTAAAGTCATAAAAGAAATTAATCTTTAGTGACACTATTGCAATGTGACTTGGCCTCATAATCAATTAAGATATTTAAAACATACCTCCTAAATCCTTCATTTTAGTCGATGTTAATTACGAGACGATAACGGCCGGTTCGCTTTTCACTATCTACTTTGCGTTTAAAACTAGTCCCCGACACCATTATTGCACTGGAGTCATAGAGATCACGATTGTTCTTTTCACGTCAAAACAAAAGAGGCCAGTATGCATTAAAACACCCAACTCCTGCCCATCACAGAGAAAAAAGCAGAATTCGAATTGTGCCATGCACGAGTCGAGTTGGTTGGGTATCATAAGTAATAAACTAAGCAATGTGAAGGAATGGTCATTGGTAATAATTCAAACTATTAATTTTTTTTTCTGGCACTCTCAGAAAGGATTTTTCAGACTTACTGAAGCGGGCCACTTAATGGAAAACGCAGTTTTTGGTAATAAACACATACTATTGTAGACAAATTAAAATTATTTCCGCAAAATTTGATTTTTGCTCTTCTGTACTACCGGCGGGACGGAGAAAAAGCTGTCGCGGGCCGGATCCGGCCCGCGGGCCGCCTAGTGGCTGACGCTGATCTATTTGGAGAATATTACTTTTTATCTTGTTTTTATTATTAATACTTTGATGCATGACAGTAAGCTAAAGTTACTGTCATTTGAGAAATATATCTGTGCATTTATAGTGTATGTGAATAAACAGGTAGATTGATTTGCCGGACTGGTTATTTGGTTTGAATATTTAAAATGTTAAGTAATGTATAACTTTGATTTATCTGGTGTTGGTAATTAGTATACTAACATCTTACGGCTCAACGTTTTGTACCAAATCACGCTAAAGATCACGTCGTATATCATTAAAAGCAGGGTTTTTATACAACATCAAAATATGTATTTCAACTCTGTCCCTCAGTATAATCGATAAAAACAAATATATTTAAATTATGGATTTTGCCAGTGGCTAAATGGCTCGTATGTTCCACAAGGTATAAATGCCGCGTATTCATTATGCAAAATAATCTATATCGTTCAACAGTGTTTAATGCAACTTTATCTAGATTTGCTATAGACATTTTTAGTGTGTTTAATCGAAAATGACATAGAATATTGTATCATTATCACGCATTAATTCGAAGCTAATGTTTTCTTCATGATGAGCATATAAATTTTCGATGATAAGCATATCAGGAGGTTGTACAACACAAAATCTGTTCGATGCCACACAAATTGCTACTACATATTACTAGGGAGCGTACACCAAATGTTTGGAAGTTGTATTGGTTGTTAGACTGAATGTAAAATATGCTACTCTAACTGATGTGTTTTACAACTAACAGATAGAGCCACTAATCAGAGAGATTTCTTAATGAATTATATTATATATTATTTTTCTTGTTTACATCTATCCTATAAATCTCTGGGATAACTTGTTTTTGAAGATCGATTGCCGTTAGGCAGAGAACGACAAGCAGTTATGTGTGTGGTTCAGGTCGTACTGTAAAAAGGTCTAGTCCAATTGTGTTTTTGTTTAAATATACATGGGCACTATATTTTCTAGTATATGAATAAATTCATATTGTTGCGTTGTATGGGTTCGAAAGATTTGAAGCCAAAACAGACAATACTTGCAGAAATTTATTCCGATCGATATAACTCCAAAACTTCTCGTTCTATTACACTCAGTACAGCTCTTCACACAACATTCGAGGACAAAACAACAGTTAAAAACTTGACAACACAACTGCTAAATCACCGCAAAAGACAATGCAATACAGTTCGCTTTAGAACTACTCTGAATGCTCACTGAGACTCAGTATCTCAACTCAATAATTCCAGTCAACTCACTGACTGACTCCCATTGACTCAACTCAGTCAACTAACTGACTAACCTCTCAGTAAGACCGACCGACTCAACTCACGGCCGGCCTTTTATAGGAGTCAAACCTTCTTGAAACTTCTAGAAGTAGATATTTGGAGAACTTTCCAGATAGTAGTCGAAAAATCCTATACATGTACATGGGGACCGAAAATGTCTCCAAATGGTCGCCAAGTTTAACGACATTTGGCGATTTATCGCCAAATTTGGCAACAAAAATTAGTCTCCAAAACCGTCGCCAATTTGGCGAGATTGCCATTACCATAATGTTAAATGCCCTGCTCCTTGTAAAACTCGCTTCCCAGAGTTATCTCTGTAAAACTCGTTATCAAGCATTAAGACACACATTTTGCGGGAAAGCAAACTAAAGACGAACTATTGCACTGCCTTATGCAAAATGTAGATATATTTTCCTATTTACAAAATTAACACTACGAAATATTTACAAATATACAAAAATTCGTAACAATATTTTAACTATTCAATAGACTATCTCGGATTCGTGACCCACTTTGCAGGCACCCATAGCAAAGACCCTATGAGTAAAATATCTATCTCCAGGCTCACTAGCTGATCAAACTAACAAAGTCTTAGAACACAAACTAATGCCTTATAAATTTACTGTACAACTTTGCAGCATACAATTTAACAAAGCTGCACAAACATTTTCGAACGATAACTCAAGAGAAGGTTCAAAATAAGGAGGCTCTCGTACATGAGGCCAAAATTAACTTTATCACGATCAAATTCCACCCACCCTGTGATGTCTCCCGTATTCATTCAGTTGTTCGGCTGCTTTGTCTCTTCGTTTGGCCTCAAGGGAGAGCGTAGTGAGAAGAAGCACAAAGAAGATTCCACGGAACATCATCTGCTGGGAAATATTCAAATACGATTAACAAAGAAGGACCACGCAAAAGTTAATTAAGCTTGGCGTCCACTATCACTGAGCAGAGCAGAGCGGAGTGGACTATACTAAACTTCAACTTAACTTGACATCACTAGACGGTAGATCGTCACAGTGCTCATAGGTATTTAATCCATTTTGGCGGCGCGAAAGCATAATGCTCGCCAAACAACAACCCTGCAGAGAACAAAAGGCTATAAGGTTTGGCGAGAATTATGTCTTCACTCCACTAAAATGGATTAACTGCCTATGAGCACGGTGAAGATCTATCGTCTAGTGATGTCAAGTTAAGTTGGAATTTAGTATAGAGCCAATTACAAGGTTGCCAACGTCTACTGTAGCACGAGCCTCGTGCTACAATGGACGTTGACAGTCTTGTAATTGGCTCTAATATAATCCAATCCGCTCTGCTCTGCTCAGCGATAGTGGACGCCGAGCTTTATTATTATCATTTTTTTTTTTTAATATTTTTAAAACAATTGCCAGCGTTCTCTACAAAATGATTAACAATTACATATTGAACGAGGAAAGAATTTTCAATGCACCCGTGAGATATTTTTTTTTTCGTTCTTGATTTAAATCTTAGAAGACTTCAAATCTTGTACAACACCCAAACTAAATAATAATAATAATAATGGTGACAACGACAATAATTATAAATGAATGAATAAATAAATAAATAAATAAATAAATAAATAAATAAATAAATAAATAAATAAATAAATAAATAAATAAATAAATAAATAAATAAATAAATAAATAAATAAATAAATAAATAAATAAATAAATAAATAAATAAATAAATAAATAAATAAATAAATAAATAAGGCTTAGGGCCGATATGCAGTTTACCTTGGTTTATTTGAGTACTATAAAACATCAATACAACTGAACAATATCAGCATACATCTCTTTTTATAAAAGGCGTATGCCCACACAATGCTTTTCCTACGCATGCCCAATCATTAAGAGGGGACTGACACCGGGCCACACTTTTGACCAATTGAAAACAATACCACTGGGTTTAAGGCCCATGGCAATTAATAAATTCATCTGAACTTATTTACTCTTTACTGTTCATCCCCTTGCCAGTGAAACACCCTAACAGACTATAATCTTATAAAAAAATAACTAGAGGTGTGAAACATCACACAACTTTCAATTAAGCTACGATATTGGTCATTACGTTAAAATTTGATATGATGCTATTTACCGTTTCCATATTTTCACTCATTTCAATAAAAATGGCCAGTTTGGTGATATTTTTTACAATAATTTTTACATGGACAAAAAAACACGTCATATTGGCGAAAGTGGTGATGTTATTCGATAGACATTACATTGTCCTTTGCTGTGAGTCAAACGGAAACAAATCAATCGTTGATAGGCGATGCTCAATTGCTGAGAGCTCTGTGTTAAAGGTGCCTTTTTTCAACTTTTTACGCCTTTATCATATTTCTGGGGAGAGGCATTAAGAGGCATTAGCACAGAGATTTCAATCAAAATCGTTGGAACCGTTTTTTAACAATAAATGAAAAACATGATTTTATGATGATTTCAACCTTATGCGCATGCGCGATATTGACGAAAACGCTAATGGTAGGTCCTACGGCCACCACTAAACCGCACACCAAATTTGAACATCGTCAGTCAATTTGTTCGGGAGATGCCTACCACAGACGCACATATTTTTTTAGACCACTTTTTCGAAATCAAGGTGTTCCAAAACATAGAGAGGTGCAAAAAAAAAAAAATTATTTTTACCGAATTCTATACTTTTATTGTTTATGAAAGTAACTGGATAAAATACATAGGGGAGAGTTCCCCAAAACGGGGATAGGCGGGCAAAACGGGATATTGAGCCTCGGATCTTGACTGGTGATGCTATCTCGCCGGAGAAAGGCTATACTGGTTCCCGACCGCCATGACAGCATTCTCAGTTGATCTCTCAACGCTAACCACGTGTTTCGCAAAGAAATATTTTTTCAAAGTTTTCAAGTGAGATTTTTACTTACTTTGTACTTTTTTCGACTGCAGAACAACTATCCTTGTGCTTCTCCGTCCTTCGGAATAATTCCGGTAAGTACTGTATTTTGTTCATAGCTCTTTTAACAACAATTTCATGTATTTAAATAATGCTAGTGAGTGACGGTTCAAGGGTCAGCCATTTATGCTGCCAAAAGCATCACGGTCGGGCAAAACGGGACACTTTTGGGGTGCCCAAAACGGGATACAATTTTGATGTGTCCCGTTTTACCCGACCATTTCTATTAATGATTTGGCAATGTGTTTAAGTTATTTAAATTGAAATAAGTAATGAATTAAAATATGTATAATCAATTACAACAATTTATTTGAATTTTAAATAACTATATTTTCGAAATAAAATAATTTACTTTACTTTTGGGGTACCAAATAATTGGCCTGAGTTATGTACAAAATTTAATAATAGGTTAAAACTGTAAGTCAGAAAAATGTTTTGATCAAAAATTTAAGTTTTAAATTAAAAAAAGTTGAGTTTTTTTTTAAATATTTTTTAGGGGGGGGGGGGTGGCTTATACAAAGATAAACCAGAAAACCACAAGTTGTGCGCACTATAATATTATAAAAACATAAGCTAATCACAACTAAACTTTGACCATATTTTCTTTGGCTATTTTTAAAAAGCTAATAATTTATTTTGGTTTCAGAATACAAGATGCCTCGCTATTATCGCAGTTCAGTCATAGCATCTAAGAGTTTGCAGTCATCACAACCACTAGAGACAGTATTGAAGGAATCACCTAGTGATGGTGGCACCGATAACACTAGCACAAACGCAGGACTTATCCAACCGTAGACTTCAACAGGAAACAAAGGACTTGGGTTATACTATCGTCCTTCACTGAAATTTTCTATATCACCCAAAGAAATTCTACCTCCACCACGAGTAATTGGACCAAGACCTCAAAATAAACACTATCCCTCTGAGCGTCAAGGGAATGGGCTAAATTATACAGTTGTTTTCCCTGCAATAATTTTTAAATTTTATTTCTGATCCAAATATGTAATTTTTTTTAATTATTTTTTATTTATTTTGTTTTAAGTAGGTTTTAAACTATCATCCTAATAAAAATATTTAAAAATATTTTATTTTGCATTTTATTTATAAATTTAAAAAGGTTGTGTATTGCTGGAAAAACTGGGGATCAAATGACGGATATATACGCCCGTGACCCTCAGAAGGGAGAAGAGGGAAAACAGCAATTATAACAGGAAGCCCATATAAACTTGAGTTGGAAGAAGAAGAGCGTGAAAAAAAAAAGAACGAGAAAGAACTCAAAAGCTGAAAAAAAGGGCTGCCAAAACAAGTCTCTTGAATGTTCCGAAGAGAAAACAAACGAGGCGTAAAAGAAAACCAAGTGGAGATGCAAAACAGGCAGATAAAGTTAAAAAATTTTACTCTGAATCTGAAAAAACCCCACAATCATCATTTGCAAAAATCCAAGAAAATGGACCTAACATAAGAAAACCTAAAAAAAAATCATCAGTTAGCCCAGGTTGGACTTCGTCGTCTTCAGAAGATGAAGCTGAAAAAGATGAAGCATGTATTTTCTGCAACGCTCTGTATCTTGAACCGAAATCTGGAGAAGGCTGGATGCAATACTCGAGCTGCCAGGGATGGGCCCACGAAGCCTGTTCCAGAGCAGAAGAAGAAGACGACACATTTTTATGTGATTTCTGTGTCATCTAATTTTTCAAATTTACAATTAAAAAGTTTCTTCCTATAAAAACGTAGCCTATTTTTGTTCTAAAAACTAAATCAAAAGTAAAATCAGCAAAAACCTAATAACATAAAAATCCCTATCCCTTTTTACCCACCCTTGGTAGGGTAAAACGGGATCGTGTAAGACTTTGTGAAACCAGTATTTTTCACGTAAATATTATTGAACAAATGTGACAAAGTCCTATTTTAAGTAGTTGAAAAGGTATACTTTTAAATGACGTCTAGCTTTGGAATGTACCTTGTACACAACAAGAAATAAAGTGAAGAATAGATAAGCTATCCCGTTTTGAGGTACTTTCCCCTACGTAACTTGGAAAGACGTACCAGTTATAGCGCGCACTCGACTGCTACGAACAGTTGGTCTGCGAATTATGTTGCGCTTTGTAAAAAGATAGCACTGCTTTTTCAATGATGAGTGGACGGTGTATTGCGCTGGGTGTTTTACATTGTACGAAAAACATGCTACTAGGTTGGTTGGTTGTTTTCAGATCATCTGGCGCCGTCAGCAACACGAGGGCTATAAAGCGCCGAAACATTCGTCATTTGACAAGTCAACATACATTTACAAATATCCATGCCTCGGAACCCGCAACCTCGCGGTCTAGAAGCTAGCACGCTAACCACTATACCGTTTGGTCAGGAACATGCTACTAGGGAAAGCAGCTTTTATCGCAGTTTAGACAGTACCACCGTTCAGCTGTGGTTATTCGAGATAAACAAATATTTTATTGCATTTCAGTAAATAAGGGTTTGGTTCATGCATGAGTGTTCTCTTTCGCCCTTTTCTTTCTACGAAAGCACTGGCTTTTTGTTCAGTGAAACGAGCTGGTTTGATGGAATTTTCTTGCTCAAGAGCAATTCTGCCATTGTGGGTAACGTTGTTGCCCAGGGAGTCCAGCAAAAGACTCCCTCATTTTAAAGTTAAATATATTGTTACGAATTTTTGTATATTTGTAAATATTTCGTAGTGTTAATTTTGTAAATAGTAAATTTATGTACATTTCGCATAAGGCAGTGCAATAGTTCGTCGTTAAATTGGCTTCCCTGCAGTGAGCATCTCAATGCTTGGTAACGGGTTTTACAGAGGTAACTCTGGGAAGCGAATTTCATTGGGCAGGGCATTTAACATTATGGTAATGGGAATCTCGCCAAGTTGGCGAGATAGAGCCAAGTTGGCGATGGTTTTGGCGACTAATTTTCTTCTCCAAATTTGGTGAGAAATCGCCAAATGTCGCCAAACTTGGCGACCATTTGGCGACATTTTCGGTCCCCAGGTACATGTATAGGACTTTTCGACTACGATCTGGAAAGTTCTCCAAATATCGACCTCTAGAGGTTTCAAGAAGGTTCGCAGCCTCCCCTATATTACCCCGGACGTGAGTGGGGTTAGTAGTCAGTTCTTGGATTTTGAGTTACTGAATTAGTTGACTGGAGATACTGAGCGAACTGTATTGCATTGTCTTTTGCTGCGATTTAGCAGTTGTTGTCAAGTTTTTAACTGCTCTTTTGTGCTCTATTGAGGTGAAAAGAGCTGTATTGTGTCTACTAGAACGAGAAGTTCTGGAGCTGTAAGAGAACTGTGAAGAGTTAGTTATTTTGGAATAAATTTCTGCAAGTTTTGATCTGCTTTGGCTTCAAATCTTTCGAACCCGTCCAACGCAACATTATTAAAAGAAAAGATCGATAGAAGAATGAAACAAAAAGGATAGTTATTTTGAAAGCTGTAAAAATATGATACTAAGTTTTCAAAATTAGTGACAAATGTTGCCAACAGGTGGCGCTGTACACTGCAGTTCTTATGAATAAAGAGTGCTTTGAAGTTCAGGCCTAACAGTCTTCGGACCGTTCCACTATTTAAACGTAAAAAGGAAGTTAGCGTGATTGTAACAAATGATTGCAGAGAGCAAATTTATAACATATTTCCAGAGTTTTGGCAACTACAGCTCTATCTGTAGATAAGATTTGTAACTAATTTTAAAACTTATGTTTCAGATTTTTTGACAGTTCTCAAATAGTTATACTTTTTGTTTCATTCTTCTATCAATCTTTGCTTTTGAGTTATTTAATTTTAAAAAATTTCGCTGGACGTCCTGTATGAGAAGAGAAACAAATGCGCGTGTGTTTCTGTTGACCCTAATAATGGAAACTATAAAAATGAAGTCAACAAAATTGTGTCACAAAATAAGTTATAACATTTCTTGAATTCAAATTTCAAATAGGAGAGTTACACTTCATTATTTTTAGTTGAAATACTGGAAACCTTGTTCAATAGAAATAATAAACCAGGGGGGGGGCTCCACCTTCTTCTCGCTGCAATTCGCCAAGCCATGAACATTACAGTACCTGTATTCCAGTGAACTTTTGAAATCCTGGTAAAATTTAGTCATTTAACCGAACACCTTAGTACCACTTGTCGGGATTTTTTTTATGACAAAAATAATCGATGGAAAAATACCAAAATATCATTTAAAACCCAATCAATACACAGTAGAATAGTAAGTATAAATAATGAACATTTTCAATCTGAAATTGAATAATAGTAGAACAAATTATTTATTTTTTTGGTAAAAGGCATATTTTAAAAATTACACGAGTAAATCTTGTTTAGAACAGATAAGTAATCGTAAAATACAAGTTTAATAAGTGGTGTTATGTATAGGTCCACAACGGTTTTTACTTCGTTATTTAGCCGAACACCAACATTTAGTCTGATCCGAGTTGGAGGTTTGGGGTGCTGGTTGCATCGTTGTGTTCGCGAGTGTCGTACGATAGCTGCGTTTCTGATCGCTTGCTGCGATGAAGTTTCTCCTTTCAGAAGGCTCAGATAGATGGCAACATGATTCGTTTGTCCGGTAGTCACCAATGAAGCGAAGCAGCTTTTTCTTGCGAAATCTGGGGATCGAACTAGGGACTCGTAGATCTGTAGACAGATTCTATGCAAACGACTACTCCAGTACATAGAAACTTTATCTGCTATTTGAAGTCGTCACCACAAATTTTAAATTTTATGTTGTTTTGAATGCAACTCAGCCAATTGAATAGGATAATAACTTTACTTTCAAGCAACATTTTATTTGTTGAACTAAAGTAAAGGGACTGGCTCCAAACGCTCCGTTCCGTTGTTTTGACAGAACTGTTGAAAAGCGCTATTTTGGCGGGTGAAAAATTATGCTTTACGAAAATCAGTAATTTAAATAACAAATATTTATTAACGTATATTTACAATTTTATATATATATATATATATATATATATATATATATATATATATATATATATATATATATATATATATATATATATATATATATATATATATATATATATATATATATATATATATATATATATATATATATATATATATATATATATATATATATATATATATATATATATATATATATATATATATATATATATATATATATGTATATATATATATCCAAGGGTATATATATGTATATATTATCTATATAAATAAAAGTAATGAAAAGGTAAAATACTTTACCTTAATATTTACTATTTATAACTACTTAAGTAGTTTTGGTTTTTAATCCCTTTAAAATGCTAACTCCAGGTATTAAGTTCCATCAAATTTCAGTTATTTGTAGAACCCCCGTACCATTTTTAGTGGGTTTTCCAAACCCAGTATGAGAGGCGCCAAATCTCATTCTTGCATACACAGCATTTTGCTCTTAGGCCCACTTTGCTAACACCCCTGGCGACATTTTTTGTACGGCGAAAACGGTCGATGGAAAAACACTATTGCATTTCAAACCTCCAGTGGTGCTGCCATCTACTGGTATATTAATGAACGTTTATTTCTAAATACCATAAACCATGGTCAAGACAAATATTTGCATTACAGTAGAGTCAAAGTAACCACACCGTTTCTTTGAGTTCATTAGTTGTAACAAATATGTCGAATATTGTCAAAATTCAGCCATTCTTATGCTTATAATTTTGGATGTTATGTCATCAGGAACTTAAATAAGGAATGATATATTGCAAATTTGAATCATTTTCAAAAGCAACGATTTAGAGTAATTAATGAAATCACCTGTCCCCTTCCTCATTAAAAATTCAAAGTGGAAAATTACCAGACATAAAAAATGCTCGTTGTTTGACAAGTTCTTACCCATTATAAATATATTGGTAGTCTTACAATTTAATAAATATATTGAAAGTCTTACAATTTTATAAATATATTGAAAGTCTTCCAATTTAACAAATATGCTGAGAGTTACATTTTAGTATATATATTGAGAATCTTACAATTTAATAAATATATTCAGAATCTTACAATTTAATAAATATATTGAGAGTCTTCCAATTTAACAAATATATTGAGAGTTACAATTTAATATATATATTGATAGTCTTACAATTTAACAAATACATTGAGTCGTACAATTTAATAAATGTATTGAGTCTTACAATTTTATAAACATATTGAAAGTCTTTCAATTTAATAAATATATTGAGAATCTTCAATTTAATAAATATATTCAATGTCTTGCAATTTAATAAATATATATAGAGAGAGAGAGATTCTTAAAATATACAAAAAGAATTAATTTCTTCAAAACAGTTCGGGAAAACTTGGGTTCAATTTACTATACAGGCTTGTTACAAAGCGAAACACATCTAATTTTTCGATTGTATTTCAACATTGAACGTTTGCAAACGATCCTTTTAAAAAAGTACGAAAAGAAACTTTTACAAGTAATCGCTGATTTAAGAAATTATAAACAACCGTGAGAGAATAAAATATTGCATTTGAATGATGAGAAATCCTCGAGGAAAGGGTTTCTTAACCTTTTTTACTTGCGTACTCCTTGACCTATCTCCACTGCCATACGTACTTCCAACCTCAGACCGATTTAAGTTCTAATATTTCACAATTATTTAATATTCTACAATTCTAATATTTCAGTTTGAAAATGTTCATTTTGTACACCTGCACATTTTTAAAAACTTTAGTATGGAACTGAAATTCTACTTACCATTCCACTGTGTATTGAGTGCGAATTGAAAGGTTTGAAATATAATAGTGGTTTTCCATCGACCGTTTTCGCCGTACAAAAAAATGTCGCCAGTGGTGTTAGCAAAGTGGGCCTAAGAGCAAAATGCTGTGTATGCAAGAATGAGATTTGGCGCCTCTCATACTGGGTTTGGAAAACCCACTAAAAATGGTACGGGTGTTCTACAAATAACTGAAATTTGATGGAACTTAATACCTGGATTTAGCATTTTAAAGGGATTAAAAACAAAAACTACTTAAGTAGTTATAAATAATAAATATTATGGTAAAGTATTTAATACACTTTCCTTACTTTTATTTATATAGATAATATATACATATATATACCCTTGGAGATATATATATATATATATATATATATATATATATATATATATATATATAACCTTTTTTTACTTGCGTACTCCTTGACCTATCTCCACTGCCATACGTACTTCCAACCTCAGACCGATTTAAGTTCGAGAAGGCGACTTACAAGTTTAAGTACCCCATCGAACATCATTCTGAATTATTTTTTTATAGAAAATGAGGTAGATTACGAATTCATTGGTCTGCCGTGGCAAAAATGGACGAAACTGGAAAAAAATCGATTTGGAATGAGTTTGACTAAAATTCGATTAACATATATGTCGTAACTTGCCAAATGAGGAGCATTCTTTTTTATGTGGTAACCAACCGTACTTTGATTTTCAATGAGGAAAAAGCACAAACGATTTCAGATCTCTGTCTCGGAAAACTTGCATCTTTTAAAAGTAAGCTGCATTGGCGACATCAGTGACGTAATATTTATTGCCAACTTGGCTCATTTGTGAAAGTTGCAAGTAAGCCGTCGCTAGACATCTGAATCGTCTGCAACCTTCTTAACTGAAAATCGAAGAATGATGGGTTACCAAATAAAAAAAGAATGCTCATTATTTGACAAGTAATAGCGTATTTGGCAATCGGATTTCGTTCAACTTATTCAAAGTCGATTTTGTACTAGTTTCAGTCATTTTTGCCACGGCAGACTAGTGGATTTGTAATCTACTCATGATGTTCGATCTCAGTCGCTTCTCAGTCTATATATTGAATTCAATGATATCTACCAAATGGGCTCGTGAACATTTTTCTGCGATGAACTTGAAGCTAGAATGCTTTAAATACCCAAGGCGGCTCAAAAAAGATATCTATATATATATATATATATATATATATATATATATATTTTAAAAACCTTTAAAAAACAAATTTAGAAAACTTTACGAAAAGTTTTAAGAAAATTGAAGCTACCCTCCTTCCCCAAACCCCTTTTCTAAAAAATAAACTCCTAGCATATATTGAATGAAAGTATAACTCCATTATGGAAATAATAATTATTATCGTAATCATATTCATTAGTAATATGTTTTATATAAAAAAAAACTAACATATGTGGAATGAAAGTATTTTCCTCTTAGGGAAATAGTAATCATCATCGTAATTATATTCACCAGTAATATATTTTTTAAGAAATAAACCACTAACACATATGGAATGAAAGTACAACCCCATTAGGGAAATAGTTATCATCATCGTAATTATATTCACCAGTAATATATTTTTTAAGAAATAAACCACTAATACACATATGGAATGAAAGTACAACCCCATTAGGGAAATAGTAATCATCATCGTAATCATATTCACCAGTAATATATTTTCTAAGAAATAAACCACTAACACATATGGAATGAAAGTACAACCCCATTAGGGAAATAGTAATCATCATCGTAATCATATTCACCAGTAATATATTTTCTAAGAAATAAACCACTAACACATATGGAATGAAAGTACAACCCCATTAGGGAAATAGTTATCATCATCGCAATCATATTCACCAGTAATATATTTTCTAAGAAATAAACCACTAACACATATGGAATGAAAGTACAACCCCATTAGGGAAATAGTTATCATCATCGTAATTATATTCACCAGTAATATATTTTCTAAGAAATAAACCACTAACACATATGGAATGAAAGTACAACCCCATTAGGGAAATAGTTATCATCATCGTAATTATATTCACCAGTAATATATTTTTTAAGAAATAAACCACTAACACATATGGAATGAAAGTACAACCCCATTAGGGAAATAGTAATCATCATCGTAATTATATTCACCAGTAATATATTTTCTAAGAAATAAACCACTAACACATATGGAATGAAAGTACAACCCCATTAGGGAAATAGTAATCATCATCGTAATCATATTCACCAGTAATATATTTTCTAAGAAATAAACCACTAACACATATGGAATGAAAGTACAACCCCATTAGGGAAATAGTTATCATCATCGTAATCATATTCACCAGTAATATATTTTCTAAGAAATAAACCACTAACACATATGGAATGAAAGTACAACCCTCTTAGGGAAATAGTAATCATCATCGTAATCATATTCACCAGTAATATATTTTCTAAAGAAATAAACCACTAACACATACGGAATGAAAGTACAACCCCATTAGGGAAATAGTTATCATCATCGTAATAAAGAGAAATGAATCTTATCAGCCCTCATCAACAATCGTAAACAGTTTCTCGCCTTAACTCGTCATTAAAAGGCAACTTCATCTCCTCAAAATCCCTATTGGAACATCACTACTCCTTTCGCAATGAGCGCTCCTCTGCCAGTGATTGTCTTGTTCCTTTTTACAGGCGTCTCGGCACATCCTCCCACCTCTGGTGACGTTGTCACGCCGAGAATGCGGTACGTCAAGACCGATGCGCTCCTGTCCAAGATCCTGAGCGAGGTCAATTTGCTTGAGCCCCCGTTTATAGATGGACCGATCACCATTTCGCCGAATATCGTCGATCTCCTGGAGAACCGGGAAGCCAAAGAGTCGGCATTTGCTAACGGGGAGAACTTGGTGGCTACTCCTTCGAATGGTGAGTACATCGGAAAAGGTGTAGCGAGTTGTGGTTTTAATCCAACAGCTATAGTAAAAATGCGTGTCTTTAGTTAATATGGCTAGAGTTGATTGATTGGTGAGTATATCAGACTTGGTTACAAGTTGTGTTTTCAATTCATGTGGCTATTGTTCGTTGATTAGTGAGTACATCGAACTTGTTAACAAGTTGTGTTTTTAATCCGTATGGCTATAGTTTGCTTATATTAGAGATTTTCTGGTTCAAGATCGATACGAAGGCTACACTGCGTTGGATCGACATAAAAATCCTACTTTTTTCTTTGCAAAGAGGGGTATACCTTCCGGAAAGTTTTTAAAAGTGAAACTAAAATGAATTTCTGAATCAAACGGGACAAAATCAAGGCTTACATTGAAGGGCCAATTATTTTTTTTATGTATTTTAGTAGTGAACACCAAGCTTAGTGAGCTCGAGCTTTAGCGAGCGTTACCGTGCAAAGGGCATAGTCCTAGTTACTTAAAATGTAATAAAATCCACTACTTATTTTAACTTTGATTTTGTAATGAACTTGTTAATGCTACGTGCTCTAGTCTTCTGGTTGTTCATAAATTTATGTATTTGATGTTTTCAGAAAACACAAACTGCTTTAACGAAACCTTCTGCTCCCGTTACGAGTTTGAGTTAAACCTGGAGAACAAGCCCTTGTCATCCATTCACATATGGTTTTGGAAGATGGCCCCAGATGACGAAATAGACATGTCGGTGTGCTGGATAACTGCAATCGAGACCGAAAAACACCAAATGTGCGAGCATCTGAAGAATATCTCTGAAGTTAAGTCTGTACTGGATTGGGGGGTATACGATTTATCAAGTAAGCGTCTACGGGAGTACACCAATAAACAACTATTTTGCACTGTAAAAATTTTTGGTAAGTCAAAGTTTGCTTTTCTTTTTAAATCCTGTATATTAACTTAGATTTTGAGAGTATGTCGATGGCGGGCACATCTGCGGAGGCCTAAGTAACGCCCTTGACTTCATCCAATCGTGCGTAAACTTGGCTTTTTCGTAGTAGTCAAACATTATGAAAAGATGATCTCAGCTAAATATCGCTAAAATAAATTGCAAGTGCAAGTTGTCAAGGCATATAAATGATTCATTGCAAAGACTTTCTTTTTATGCAAGAATTGTTGTTGTTGTTGTTCAAAATGTTGGCCTCCCTAAGCTCTTTCCTAGCATTCACTATTTGATGAAGACCACAATTTTCACGTTCACAATAACTTTTTAGATGATATTTCCAATTGTAAACATTGCAAACAACCGCTTCTCTTGATTACTTAACGAATGAGATGATTTCACTGTTACTCGTTCCAAGGCAACAAATTTTCATTAATTATCCACTCGGAGTATTTTATGCTTGGAAATTTTAATGTCTAATGATAAAAATTATAGAATTTTTCAGAATAGTTTTATATCATCTTATTAAAAGTTTTGTATATTTAAATGTTAAAAAAAAAATATTTCACAATAAGCAAAAATTTCTTGAAAACGTTCTTATTTATAATAAATGCTAACAGAATACGTGCAATACGGTATTAAATCGATGTTGAAGAAAAGTTAATCATTATTATTATTATTATTATTATTATTATTTTTAATTTGTAAAAGACTGATTAAACGATTAGGAATTGAAAAGAAGAAGAAAACAAAGAACTATAAAGGTAACAAAAAATTATTAAGATAACAATAAACAAGCAATCATTTAGAGAAGGAAAGATAATGAGAATTTTTTTATTGCATAACAAATACTACCTGCAACATGGTGTCCAATCATTAGTAAGAGAAATGGGATTTATTTTAAACAGAAATGGTAAAAGATTGAATAAGCGATTAAAAATTGAAAAGGAGAAAAAAACAAGGAACTATTAAGATATTAATAAACAAAGAACTATTAAGATAACAATAAACAAAGAATCATTTTGAGAAGAAAAGATTAGAAGAATTTTTTATTACATAATGAATAATACCTGAAACATGGTGTCCAATCATTAGTAATCGAAAAGAGATTTATTCTTAACAGAAATGGTAAAAGAGGGATTAAAGGATTAGAAATGGAAAAGGAGAAGAAAACAAATAACTGTTAAGATAATAATAAACAAAGAACTATTAATATAACAATAAACAAAGTACCATTAAGTACCGTTAAGAAAATATTAGGAGAATTTTTTATTATATAATAAATAGTACCTGCAACATGGTGTCCAATCATTAGTAATAGAAATGGGAAAGAAAAATGAAACAAAGAACTATTAAGATAACAATAAACAAAGAACTATTAAGATAACAATAAACAAAGAACTATTAAGATAACAATAAACAAAGAACCATTAAGAGAAGAAAAAAATTATGAGATTTTTTTATTGTATAATAAATAATACCTGCAACATGGTGTCCAATCATTAGTAATCGAAAAGAGATTTATTCTTAACAAAAATGGTAAAAGAAGGATTAAAGGATTAGAAATGGAAAAGGAGAAGAAAACAAAGAACTGTTAAGATAATAATAAACAAAGAACTATTAAGATAACAATAAACAAAGAACCATTAAGAGAAGAAAAAAATTATGAGATTTTTTTATTACATAATCAATAATACCTGAAACATGGTGTCCAATCATTAGTAATCGAAAAGAGATTTATTCTTAACAAAAATGGTAAAAGAAGGATTAAAGGATTAGAAATGGAAAAGGAGAAGAAAACAAAGAACTGTTAAGATAATAATAAACAAAGAACTATTAAGATAACAATAAACAAAGAACCATTAAGAGAAAAAAAGATTAGGAGAATTTTTTATTACATAATAAATAGTACCTGCAACATGGTGTTCAATCATTAGTAATAGAAATGGGAAAGAAAAATGAAACAAATAACTATTAAGATAACAATAAACAAAGAACTATTAAGATAACAATAAACAAAGAACCATTAAGAGAAGAAAAGATTATGAGATTTTTTTTATTGTATAATAAATAATACCTGCAGCATGGTGTCCAATCATTAGTAATCGAAAAGGGATTTATTCTTAACAGAAATGGTAAAAGAGGGATTAAAGGATTAGAAATGGAAAAGGAGAAGAAAACAAATAACTGTTAAAATAACAATAAACAAAGAACCATTAGGAGAAGAAAAGATTATGAGAATTTTTTTTATTACATAATAAATAGTACCTGCAACATGGTGTCTAATCAGTAGTAATAGAAATGGGATTTATTTTCAACAGAAATGATAAAAGATTAAATAAACGATTAAAAATTGAAAAGAAAAATGAAACAAATAACTGTTAAGATATCAATAAACAAAGAACTATTACGATAACAATAAACAAAGAACCATTAAGAGAAGAAAAGATTATGAGAATTTTTTTATTACATAATGAATGCTACATGCAACATGGTATACAATCATTAGTAATAAAAAAAGGATTTATTCTTAAAAGAAATGGTAAAAGATTGATTAAACGATTAAAATTGAAAAGGAAACAAAGAACTATTTAGATAATAATAAACAAAGAACCATTAAGAGAAAAAAATATTACGAGACTTTTTTTTATTTATGATAAAATATTACATGCCACATGGTATCCAATCATTAGGAATAGAAAAGGGATTTATTCTTAACAGAAATGGTAAAAGATTGATTAATCTATTAGAAATTGAAAAGAAGGAAGAAAATAAAAAAAAAAAGGATGAAATTGGAAACCATGAAGAAATGAGTTTTCTAAAAACAAGAATAATAACTAAAATTTAAAAAGAGTTCAAATTTTCTCAAATTATATTTCACAATAAACAATTATATGACAGATATTTTAGCTTTCATTAGATTGTTTGAAAAGTTTATAAATCCTCGTTTATGAAATTTTCTAAGATATCTTTTTCTCATTGTCTTAATATAATAAATGATAAATGTTATAGAAATATATTAATTATAATTTTCTCTAGACAACTCTATACAGATGCGTATTAATTATGGTAATCTAGTTTTCCAAGCTTTTTTCTAAGTTAATGTTTTGTAGAAGTAAAAAAAAAAATTAAAATTTAGCACAATCTGAAATTATAAATATATAAAAGAAAAGATAACGAATCATTTAACGCAGTAAGACGTGATCAGACATTTGAAGATTATTAGGAAGTCCAGTTTAAGTTATACTAATAAGGAAGAGATATGATAGTTACTTATTTTTTTATCACACTTCCATTGCCTTGAGTTTACGATGGTGTCAGTCGCACAAGAGCGACGTCAACTTGTGTAAATTGAAGAAGATTAGTAAGTGCTAAACCGAGTTTCGTCTAGACATAGACTGTTGAAGGTCTTTTTCATTTAAAATGTGAGGTGAAGGTCAGATAAAGAAGAAAAAAACAATTGTTATTCATTTATTTACATACAAGCGTGGATCTGTAATTTTAACTACTTAATAAGTAATTTATTCTATTGCCTATAATATTGATTTGCAGCTTTAAACTAGGGGTGTAGAACATCGCACAACTTTCAATCATCCTTTAAATTAAAACTTTCAATCCCTTATTTAAATAAAATGGCCAGTTTGCGATATTTTTGGGCAATAATTTTTACATGGACAAAAAAATAAAAATGCCAAGATGTTATTCGATAGACATTACATTGTCCTTTTTTGTGAGTGAAACAGAAAAAAATTAATCGTTGATGGGTGATGAACAAGGGCAGAGAGCTCTGTGTTAAAGGCACTCGTTTTTCAACCTTAACCACATTTCTACTAGAATTTCGATGATGGGGAAGATGGGAACACATTAAGAGGCATTAGCACATAAATTTTAATCAAAATCGTTAGAACAGTTTTTTAGTAAATGCTGAAAAACATGATTTTTTCATGATTTAGCCTTTTGTGTATCCTCAATTTTGACGAAAGCCCTATTGGTAGTTCCCATGACTACCACCACCGCACACCAAATTTGAACATCGTAGATCAATTTGTTCGGGAGTTATGCTGACCACGTACACACAGACATATAGACACACAGAGAGACATTATTATAGAACACTTTTTAGAAATCAAGATGTTTCCAGATGTGGTGAAATGTAAAAAAATTTAAAAAATTATTTTTGACCGAATGCTGTACTTTCATTACCCTATATAAATATATGGATAATTGAAAGTAAAAAATATGAACTATACTAAACTCCAACTTAACTTGACATCACTAGACGATAGATCTTCACCTTGCTCATAGGCAAATAATCCATTTTAGCGGAGTGAAGACATAATTCTCGCCAAACCTTATAGCCTTTTGTTCTCTACAGGGTTGTGGTTTGGCGAACATTATGCTTTCAAGCCGCCAAAATGGATTAAATACCAATGAGCACTGTGACGATCTACCGTCTAGTGATGTCAAGTTAAGTTGAAGTTTAGTATAATTACAATGTAATACAATAATGATTAAATATATCTAAAAATGCTTAGATGTATTAAATAAAGAAATGGATTAAAAGATAGTTTATTTATTTTGGGATAAAGATAGAGCCTTAAAAAAACTGCTTAAAATAAGGTAAGTAATCATAATGCGTTTTTTCTTGGATATTTTATGTAATTCCCCCCCCCCCCCCCTTCTCCTTAATAAGGCTCATTGAAAAAGTGCTTTTAAGTTCGAATCCCACAAACTCAAGACATATACACTCAATACTTTAAATTAATTTTAAAATGTGCATTAGAAACGCAACTTTCACCTTTTTATGTTCAATTACTTGTAAGTTTATACAAGAGAAGGAGTAAGTATTGTATTTTGACTTATTTTTTAAACTCTATTTTAATTCAATAGAAAGTTTCAATTAAACTTTTAAAAAAGATAGCATCAAAACAAATTTTGTAAAGCGGCTATTATTGATGTATGTATTTACTTTTCTAGATACAGATAGGTACTGTTCAATTTTAAAATCCCCCCTTGAAGATCATACTATTTTGACATGATTTCTTACCCGTTTTAGTACGTTTGCAGTTTTCACTGATATCCTATCTCTAGTAATAATTGAAATAAACCTTATGGGTAACTAATGATTTCTCGTACTTATCAAAAAATAGTTCTAACTTTAATAAATATATAAACTAATATTTGTTTTGTTTAAAATATGTAATTACCAATTTTTTTTTTTAATTGTACTTAAATCTAAACATTAGCAGAATGATATCAAGTAAAATCTCAAAATTGAATATATCCTATACTAAACTCCAACTTAACTTGACATCACTAGACGATAGATCTTCACAGTGCTCATAGGTATTTAATCCATTTTGGCGGCTTGAAAGCATAATGTTCGCCAAACCACAACCCTGTAGAGAACAAAAGGTTAAAAGGTTTGGCGAGAATTATGTCTTCACTCCTCTAAAATGGATTAATTGCCTATGAGCACAGTGACGATCTACCGTCTAGTGATGTCAAGTTAAGTTGAAGTTTAGTATAGTAAGGATCATTCCCTATACTCGCTATGTTACAATCTTCTAGCCCAGTGCATTTAGAAACTACTTTGTAGAAAACTTTGGCGTTTGGTGAGTAGGTACGAAAAAGATCACTTAATGAAATGACATAAATTGTTTTCATTTAATGTCTACCTAATTATAAAACAAAACTAATACAGCAAAATAAAAGACCAGAGGGAGCCACTGTATATGCATTGACGTAAGGATTTTAATACATAAAATAAAATATATTAGACGCTATTCTCGTGATTTTAATTTGTGTCGTTTTACTTGGCTATCATTTTCGTACCTACTGACGAAATGCCAAGGTTTTATAGAAAGTAGTTTCTAAATGCACTGGGCTAGAAGACTGTAACATAGCGAGTATAGGGAATGATCCATACTAGGACTTCCTCTTTATAATAACAAAAACTAATTATGTTTATCCTTTAGTTGTTTCTTCTTATGAACGTAAACTAAGTGGGTTATATGCTAAGTGGGCAGATCGGCCCTAATTTTTATTTCTTCGAGTGTGTTTGTGTTGGAGGAATCTTAAGGAGATCGAAAACTCAAAATTTAAAAAATTATCTTTTTTTATTATTATTATTATTATTATTATTATTATTACTATTACTATTACTATTACTACTATTACTATTACTATTTCTACTACTACTACTACTACTACTACTACTACTACTACTACTACTATTACTACTACTATTACTATTACTATTATTATTATTATTATTGTAAAAAATAATAAAAATATTTTTAAATAAAATGACATAAAAACTTTGTTTCTATAATTAGTACAATTTGAAATATTTAAGTTTTTGTTATATGACGATTGTAACTCGGATATGCTATCTTGAAACTTTGAAACTTTTTCTCTGAAATGGGCTTTTTGTCCCTTTTTTTTTTAGTTTAAATGGATATAACTTAAAAACTACTTATTATAAATATCTGAAACTTCCCAAGCCGATCAAACGGTATAGTGGTTAGCGTGCTAGCTTCTAGACCGCGAGGTTGCGGGTTCCGAGTCCCGTGTTAGGCATGGGTGTTTGTAAATGTATGTTGGCTTGTCAAATGACGAATGTTTCGGCGCATTATAGCCCTCGTGTTGCTGACGGTGCCAGATAATCTGAAAACAACCAACTGAAACTTCCCACAATTATTTTTCATATATATTTATTTAATTTGTCTTCAGGAATTGTACATTTTGATTTAATTTTTTTTTTTTCTTTATTTTTTTCTTTAATGTCTTTTGAACTAATGTGGGTTTTATATAGTTTTTGCTCAAAATATATTTATTATTATTATTATTATTTTTATTATTTTTAAATATTCTATTTAAAAAATCATGAAGGCAAATTATGATATGAATCATAAGTAAATTATTTAAAAATTAAAATGGGGTTTAATAAATCAAATTTAGGATAGTTCAATATTTAAAAAAAAATTAATTTAAAAATATATATTTTTTTTTAATTTGAATATTTAAAATAGTTTTTTTGAGTTTCAAAGCATAATACAGCCCTGCATAAAAAATTTCAGAAAAATAATTCTAAAAATAAAGATTATAGAATTTTGTGTCCTGGACCTCCTTAAAAGAAGTCCAGAAATTGCAATACATTTAAAACGGACTATTTATTCTGCGAATACTTTACAGTGGGATAAGTCTATATTTTCCTAATGATAATAATATTAATGATGCAGAACTCCGAAAGTTTCTTCCAAAAGCTGTAAGAAAACACTCTTTGAGTTAGAAGAAATACTATTTCCACATTTTTAAAAATCCAGAAATTGTTCAGGTTCTAATGCATTATAATAAATTCAGAGTGCCCAGTCCAATGAAATTCTTTGTCACAGCAAAAATGTTTCACCCTGATAACTATTGCTATAAAAATTTTGTGTAAGTATAGTACAGTTACTATTGTTATTCGGAGAAACAATTTATAGCGCCATCTAGCGACAAAGTCAGGAGTAAGCTTATTTAACTCGCCCTCATTGTCGAGTCCTCTTATAAAACCAGGTTCCAAGGTTGCAATTAAGTAAAAAACAAATACCTACAAAATAGGCGATCAAAAATATTTGAGAAACGGCAACTACTAAGTAGAAACTACAGAGTATATAGCTGACATTTTGTGGTAGAAACCTCACCATAACAAACGGAGCGAAGGGATTACGTCACCGAACCTTTCGAGACGCTTGACGTCATACTCAAAATCTGTCCGTTTTGAGCGGATCGCAATTTGAGGGTTTTTTGCGCATTTTCTTTTCTTAATATTTAAATAACTAATTTTTTTAAAGAACTTTTATTGGAATATTTAGAAATCAGAACGAAATTCTTTATAAATATAAATCAACTTCATTCGTTTTTTTAAAAAAAAATGCGGGAACTGTCCATTGCCAATAGTTATCGAACAACATTGCCAAATGACATCGTTGTTCGGCTGCCGAGGAAATAAACATTTTCTAACTTAAGTAATTGAGTTTTACTTCCTTTTTAGGACCCTCTATGGAAGAACACGGACTCAACCAGAAACCTTTTCTAGTCGCTAGCATGAACTCCACAGCAACCACACGCAAACGCCGGAGCGCCAGTACTGGAAGCAAGAACTGTAGCCTGGCGGATTTTTACGTCTCCTTCACGCAAATCGGCTGGTACAGGGTCGTAGCCCCTTCAGGATTTAACGCCTACATGTGCACAGGAAAATGCAGCAACCAGATCAACTCCTACCCAAGCTACCATCATCAGGTGCTGGGCACCATTCTCAATAACAGGAGTTCATTGACGGACGAGGAAGATCTATGGTCGCCATGCTGCAGCCCGACCAAACTCAGTCCCCTCAATATGATATATGTTGCTGGAAATAACACCAACACCAACTCTTCATCGTACTCGCTAGTTCATCACAAGATAAAGAATATGATAACCGAGTCATGTGGGTGTTGGTGAGTTGGTTTGGAGGGGGGGGGGGGGAGTTTGTCAGTCTACCCCAGCATCTAATGCTTCATTTTGCTTCAATCTCAGCATCTGGTTTCAAATATCTGAATTTTTATGCAAGGTAAAACAACAAATATGAGTCGTCAGTCGTCAGTCTACCCCAGCATCTAATACTTCATTTTGCTTCAATCTCAGCATCTGGTTTCAAATATCTGAATTTTTATGCAAGGTAAAACAACAAATATGAGTCGTCAGTCGTCAGTCTACCCCAGCATCTAATACTTCATTTTGCTTCAATCTCAGCATCTGGTTTCAAATATCTGAATTTTTATGCAAGGTAAAACAACAAATATGAGTCGTCAGTCTACCCCAGCATCTAATACTTCATTTTGCTTCAATCTCAGCATCTGGTTTCAAATATCTGAATTTTTATGCAAGGTAAAACAACAAATATGAGTCGTCAGTCTACCCCAGCATCTAATACTTCATTTTGCTTCAATCTCAGCATCTGGTTTCAAATATCTGAATTTTTATGCAAGGTAAAACAACAAATATGAGTCGTCAGTCGTCAGTCTACCCCAGCATCTAATACTTCATTTTGCTTCAATCTCAGCATCTGGTTTCAAATATCTGAATTTTTATGCAAGGTAAAACAACAAATATGAAAGTTACTAACAAAATTTGGAAGGAAAACTAGTTTTTATTTTTTTAAATCCTTTATGTTAACTTCTATTTTTTTTTTGTGTGTGGCTGCCTGGCAAATCTTCTTTCCGTCATCTGATTGGGTTGATACTTGGCCATCGATATAGATAAACAACTGGATAGACTGCTTAACGCTGGGAAAATGAAGCCGTTGCCAGATGCAATTGGTGGGATAAAAAATACGGATTGCCGAGGATTGAAAAAAAAAAAAAAAAATTGGGTTGTACACAGCAGAAATGTCAATAGTAGACCTTAATTAGTAATAATGTACAAAAAAATATATACTATAACACTTTACAAGGTTTTTCACATTCCCATCCAACTATAAACGTGAACTGTGATTGGTTAATCTTCCCACCAGCTTCGCAATCCCCGGCGAGTTTTTCTCTTTTCATTGACAATGGAGCAGTCTATCCAGTTGTTTATCTATATCGATGTACTTGGCAGATAGATTCGATTTCGATTGACAATGCTTTCTATCAAGTTTTGGGGGCTGTCACTCTCTCTAAAAGATCGCTTTACCACACGGTTCTATAACCTTTTTGTTATACTGATCATTGTTGAAACTCTTTCCTGTTGCTAAAATCATTTTAATCGTAATAAATAAAAGACTAATTGGGCCCGAATGCATACTTTTATTGTGGATGGAAGTCCAATCAATTCAACGTTGCGTTGCGTAGTAACATTGTGTGTGAAAGAATTTTAATCAATCAGTTGAAACTCTTTTCAGTTGCCAAAATTGTTTTAATCAGAATAAATAAACTATATTTGTACGTGAATTCATAAATTTAGTTTTAATTTTAATAAATAAATTTTGAAACGAAGTTTGCCGCATGTTTTGCTGGTAAAAATATTTCAAATATTTAAAATTAGATGAAAACACGCACACGCTGACAACAAAATCAGCACTGTGTTAATGAATACAAAAATTGGCAATACATATAAGGTATTTATATGAAAAACTTTGTTTTTATGGGTTATATTATTTATCTATATTATTTTTTTTATAAAAATAGATAAATAGTTTCAACTATAGTTAGAATGATCTACTAAAGCAATTAATCCAGAAATCGATTTTCTTTCATTTACGATTTTTTTTCATTCACGATCAAATGCCTATTTATAGATTCTAAAATGTTTTAAAGAATACATTATTATTGTTTAGTACATTCGTTTCGTCAGAATATTAGTAGATACTTCACACTTAAATATTCAAATATAAAAATGAAATGTGTACAAAGTTTTAAATGACTTCATGTTAATAATTTCCATTTGTATTTTAAAATAATATAATTTGTATACGTTAGCTTGTAAAATCTTTTTAATGTGTAATAGAGGGCATAGTTTTTTTCTTTTCAAATTTGGTTTTAATACTATTTTATTACAATTTTTATACGTCGCATAAAAATTCATATATTTTACAGCGAAATGAAGCATTACATCTGCAGGATAGAATAGACTGAGAAATCCTCTTAAATTTGACTGTGATGGTTTTCATTTACTCTGTGGATACTCACAAGGGAAAATGATACAAGAGAATTCGTATTTTTGTTGATATGAAAAAAGTTGTGAAACCAATAATGTAATCTGTTTTACCTCTTTCTCTTGTTCAAAATGATCAATGGACAATTCTCGCATTTTTAAAAAAGAGTGAAATTAGTTTATATTTATGAAGAATGTTTTTTGGATTCCAAATATTTAAACAAAAGTTCTTTAAAAAAATTAGTTATTTAAATATTAAGAAAAGATAATGCCCCAAAACCAGTCCGATCAAAACACTCAACAAAATATGTGACGTCAAGAGAACCTTCCATTTCTATGGTTATCGTGAGGTTTTTGCCAAATAGTTGCCGTTGAAAGAGTTTGCGTTGGTAGACCATTGCCACATTCAGTACAGATTGGCGTGATTTGCGAGAAACTTGCAAAACTTTTTTCCGCTGCTGCATTTCAAGCCAAGATGTTTGTGATCTTTTGACGTCACATTCAATTAGTGCCAAAGGAATCGTTTTCACGCCAAAGTCTAACAGGGAAACTTTGATTGTAAATTTAAAAAAAAAAAAAAAAAAAGCGTACAGAGCAGAAATTTTTGTGTTTATGGCCTTTTCGAAACATTCAGAATTGAATACAAAAATTAAAAATGCGGGAATTGTCCCTTAACCTATTAATTTAACTCACGGGAGGAAAGTACAGATCACACAGGTATGTAAATACACCAAAAATCCAACACAAAATCTTAAATATACGTTTAATACGTTATAATGGCATATTGAATGATTTCTGAACAAAATAATATTCAAACCATGCAACACAAATTACTTTTTACCAAAAATAAAAAGAACAACTAGTTAACAAAATATGAACTAGCTAAATAAAAAAAAAATCGTCTATAAATATTTTAAAGCATTAAAATAAATCCCAAACAGCGACCAAAATAGCACGGTAGTATTGTGTAATACCGTAAACAGGGTTTTTTGAAAGACAGGCCAATTTTGCCCGAAACTTGAGAATTGTTACAAAATACATGATTTTTTTTTTTTTTTTAAATAAACATATCAAAAACAATATGAAACGTATTTTTTTCTCGCCATCCTTTCTTATAAATAAAACATTTCAATTTCAAAACTGTGAGTCAACATTTCAAAACTTCATGTATATTTTATTCACCATTGGATAAGATTTGCCAGTATTTGCAACAATGACCGGTTTACAACCTTCCACATCGGAACTGTCCAAAGTCGAACGATATTGGGCAGCATTGTTGCGCTATTAAAGGAGTTCTCGAAATACTTTGTAGCGGGTGAGATGATCTCACAGTCACTGCTCATATGGAGTATATAGAAGAGAGTTAACCTTTTTTGAAGGAGGGGAGGGCTTTTATGAATAGTGTAGTAAAGTGAAACAGCAGAGAAAATACATTAAATTCATATATATATATATATATATATATATATATATATATATATATATATATATATATATATATATATATATATATATATATATATATATATACATTTATCTACCTATCTATCTATATATATATATCTATATATATATCTATTTATCTATCTATCTATCTATCTATCTATCTATCTATCTATCTATCTATCTATCTATCTATCTATCTATCTATATATATATATATATATATATATATATATATATATATATATATATATATATATATATATATATATATATATATATATATATATATATATATATATATATATATATATATATATATATATATATATATATATATATATATATATATATATATATATATATATATAGATAGATAGATAGATAGATAGATAGATAGATAGATAGATAGATAGATAGATAGATAGATAGATAGATAGATAGATAGATAGATAGATAGATAGATAGATAGATAGATAGATAGATAGATAGATAGATAGATAGATAGATAGATAGATAGATAGATAGATAGATAGATAGATAGATAGATAGATAGATAGATAGATAAATAGATATATATATAGATATATATATATAGATAGATAGGTAGATAAATGTATATATATATATATATATATATATATATATATATATATGAATTTAATGTATTTTCTCTGCTGTTTCACTTTACTACACTATTCATAAAAGCCCTCCCCTCCTTCAAAAAAGGTTAACTCTCTTCTATATACTCCATATGAGCAGTGACTGTGAGATCATCTCACCCGCTACAAAGTATTTCGAGAACTCCTTTAATAGCGCAACAATGCTGCCCAATATCGTTCGACTTTGGACAGTTCCGATGTGGAAGGTTGTAAACCGGTCATTGTTGCAAATACTGGCAAATCTTATCCAATGGTGAATAAAATATACATGAAGTTTTGAAATGTTGACTCACAGTTTTGAAATTGAAATGTTTTATTTATAAGAAAGGATGGCGAGAAAAAAATACGTTTCATATTGTTTTTGATATGTTTATTTAAAAAAAAAAAAAAAATCATGTATTTTGTAACAATTCTCAAGTTTCGGGCAAAATTGGCCTGTCTTTCAAAAAACCCTGTTTACGGTATTACACAATACTACCGTGCTATTTTGGTCGCTGTTTGGGATTTATTTTAATGCTTTAAAATATTTATAGACGATTTTTTTTTTATTTAGCTAGTTCATATTTTGTTAACTAGTTGTTCTTTTTATTTTTGGTAAAAAGTAATTTGTGTTGCATGGTTTGAATATTATTTTGTTCAGAAATCATTCAATATGCCATTATAACGTATTAAACGTATATTTAAGATTTTGTGTTGGATTTTTGGTGTATTTACATACCTGTGTGATCTGTACTTTCCTCCCGTGAGTTAAATTAATAGGTTAAGGGACAATTCCCGCATTTTTAATTTTTGTATTCAATTCTGAATGTTTCGAAAAGGCCATAAACACAAAAATTTCTGCTCTGTACGCTTTTTTTTTTTTTTTTTTTAAATTTACTATCAAAGTTTCCCTGTTAGACTTTGGCGTGAAAACGATTCCTTTGGCACTAATTGAATGTGACGTCAAAAGATCACAAACATCTTGGCTTGAAATGAATGCAGCAGCGGAAAAAAGTTTTGCAAGTTTCTCGCAAATCACGCCAATCTGTACTGAATGTGGCAATGGTCTACCAACGCAAACTCTTTCAACGGCAACTATTTGGCAAAAACCTCACGATAACCATAGAAATGGAAGGTTCTCTTGACGTCACATATTTTGTTGAGTGTTTTGATCGGACTGGTTTTGGGGCTATCTATCTATCTATCTATCTATCTATCTATCTATCTATCTATCTATCTATCTATCTATCTATCTATCTATCTATCTATATATATATATATATATATATATATATATATATATATATATATATATATATATATATATATATATATATATATATATATATATATATATATATATATATATATATATATATATATATATATATATATATATATATATATATATATATATATATATATATATATATATCTATCTATATATATATATATATATATATATATATATATATTATCTATCTATATATATATATATATATATATATTTATATATCTATATATATATATATATATATATATATATATATATATATATATATATATATATATATATATATATATATATATATATATATATATATATATATATATATATATATATATATATATATATATATATATATATATATATATATATATATATATATATATATATATATATATATATATATATATATATATATATATATATATATATATATATATGTATATATATATGTATATATATATATATATATTTATCTATCTATATATATATATATATATATATATATATATATATATATATATATATATATATATATATATATATATATATATATGTATATATATATGTATATATATATATATATATTTATCTATATATATATATATATATATATATATATATATATATATATATATATATATATATATATATATATATATATATATATATATATATATATATATATATATATATATATATATATATATATATATATATATATATATATATATATGTATATATATATGTATATATATATATATATATATATATATATATATATATATATATATAGATATAGATATATATAGATATATATATATATATATATATATATATATATATATATATATATATATATATATATATATATATATATATATATATATATATATATATATATATATATATATATATATATCTATATATATCTCACAGTCACTGCTCATATGTAGTATAGAAGAGAGTTTACTTCTTTTTAGGGGGGGGGGGGGAGCTTTTATTAATAGTTTAGAAATGTGAAACAGAAGAGAAAATACATTGTATTTAAATTAATATTAGCAGAATAATTCTTTATGGATTTCAATAATAAAGTAAAATTTCTAAATTGGTTCAAAACCAAAAGATTTTTACATTCGTAAAAAGGTTAATATTTTAAATAGTAATTATTTTTATTAACTCAGTGAACTGTAATTCAATATAAATGTTAATTAATTTAACAGTTTTATCTACTAAAACACTTTAAATTTCGGAAAGAAAAAAATGGGGTAATTTTTTAATTTTTTTTTTTTATTATTATATTCTAAATATTTTTTTCAATTAAAATTTATCTGTAATTTGGTTTTGAAATAGAAACGGATGGATATTCATCTTATGTTATATCGTTTGTAAATAATTTAAGTTCGCCTTTTTTTTTCATGGGAGTACATCTTGGAAAAAATTTTAAAATATCATAATGGGATATTCTAATTGTTTTGCCTTATATCAGATTTCAGAACAAAATTTCATTTCAAAGATATGATTTAAATAAATATGTATTAAATCAATTATTAGTATTTTTCTATATTATTCTCATTAGATAAAATAATAAATATTCATAAAGTTTATAGGAAATACTCTAAATTACATACTAATTCTACAAAAGAAAATTATTATTTATAGAAACCAATTTTTCAGATAAAGTAAACAAATAAATCTGTAAAATAGTAAATAGTTATTCTCAATAGATATTTTTTGACATGTAAATTTGCAATTTCATAACAAATAAAATATATGTCTGAATACTTTTAATACTTTGTAACCTCACTTTAACTCTCTCTGACCTCAAACTGTCGCTCTACAATCTCTGAGTTCTTATGATTTCCAGTTGTTTCTCCTATTCGAGATGAAATTGCACGGTATGTTTCTCATGAAAGACATTCGCTTCTCGAGAACATGACTCATTTCATAAATTTTCAAATCTTCTTATTTTCAATTACCCACATATTAACATAGGGTAATGAAAGTAGAGCATTCAGTCAAAATATATATATATATATATATATATATATATATATATATATATATATATATATATATATATATATATATATATATATATATATATATATATATATATATATATATATATATATATATATATATATATATATATATATATATATATATATATATATATATATATATATATATATATATATATATATATATATATATATATATATACATATATATACATATATATACATATATATACATATACATATATATACATATACATACATATACATATATATACATATACATATATATACATATATATATATATACATATACATATACATATATATATATATACATATATATACACTACGGGAAAAAAGTAGAAGGACAGTCATATTTTGTAATTTATGCTTTGTATTTCGATCCTCCTGATCTAAATTTCTTTTTTTTATGTAGTTTGGCTATTTTTTCTTTTTTATAAATGAGTAAATTTTATCTACCTCTAGTAAAAATTAAGGAAAACAGTACTTAACGATTTTTGGTGTGTGAAAAAAGTAGAAGGACACTTGCTAAAATAATTTGTTTTGGAATATTGTAAACCTCAAAGGTAGGTGTTTCATTCTTTTTAACTGTTTTTGTTATGAAAAACATACTATTTTATTGAAAATCCGTCGTTTTCATCTTTTTAGAATGCCTAGAGGAAAACCTTTAAGTCAAATTTATGCCTACAAAAACGATGGCAAAGGTGTGAGAGAGATTGCACGCTAGCTACATATTAGTCCAAATACTGTTTCAAACTACATAAGAAATCCTAGTAGTCAGGGAACTAAAAAGAAGACTGGCAGACCTAAAAAACTGGCGCAACCCGATCAAAGAAAAATCATTCGAGAACTAAAAAAACCGGATGGAAGTATTGCCAAAGCTCAAAATAATGCAGGCATCACACACGTTTCAAGAAGAACTGTCTACAACTACATAAAAAGGTCCGAAAATTTCGTATTCCGAAAAAGGAAGCACCATCCCAAATGGAATGAAAGGCACATTGAACACCGACTGCACTGGGCTAAAAACCACATGTCCTGGACGTCAGAATGGACCTCCGTTATATTTTCTGATGAGAAAAGGTTTAATTTAGACGGTCCAGATGGCTACAACTACTATTGGCACTGTCTCGGTACTGAAGAAAAGACTTATTCTACCCGACAGATGGGAGGAGGGAGTTTAATGGTTTGGTTTGCAGTCGGGTACGGAGGAAGAACAAGCCTTGTGTTCCTGAGTGGCAGGCAGAAACACACAGATTACATCCAAGTCTTGAATTCAGATCTCCTTCCCTACGGCGAAAGGACTGGATTTTTCAACAGGACGGAGCATCAATTCACACAGCTAATGGGGTTAAAAATTGGTTTGCAGCAAATAATGTTCGGGTTTTGCCATGGCCTGCTAAAAGCCCGGACCTCAACATTGTAAAGAACATATGGGCAATGATTGTTCGTCGCGTTTACGCGGAAGGCAAGCAGTTTGAATCTATAGTTGAGCTTCGGAGAACTTTGAATTATGTATGGGACAATTTCTGCCAAACAGAAATTCAAACTTTATATGATTCGATGCCAAATCGAATTTTTGAAGTAATCAAAGCCAATGGTGGAAGAATTCCCTATTAATAAGACTTTTATTTGCATTATTTAGAAGTGTCCTTCTACTTTTTTCACAGAGTATGATGAAGTCAAAACTGATTTATTGCTGTACTTGACCTGTATTTTTTTTGTTTCAATTTTCAGATACGGTTATCTGTTTGTAATTAGTAATTTAAAGTGTTACTCATTAAATTGTTATGGAAAAAAATCAATGTTTTTTATTTATAAAAAAAAATCATGTGTCCTTCTATTTTTTTCACGAAGTGTATATCCATATATATATATACATATATATATACATATATATATATATATATACATATATATATATACATATATATATATACATATATATATATACATATATACATATATATATATATATACATATATATATGTTTGGTTATCCTTGAAACCTTCGCGCATAGAGGGGTAGAGTGGGTCTGTGTGGTGATGACACCAAATAGCAGATAAAGCTTCCATGCACTGTTGTACTTTTTTGCATAGTGGTAAAGCATCTGTCTACGGATCTAGGAGTCCCTGGTTCGACTCCCGTTAGCGCACATCACTACAATAGAGTGGGTCTGTATTTCCTCTGTCGGGAAAGGTTAACCCTACGAAGGAATTTAAGCTTTCGGCGGGTTATAATTGATTTAAAATTGTATACTAAAATATAACTTAATGAAAAGTATAAACATGAAGTAATGACTTTTTACACAAATCAAACATTATCTCGACCCCCACCACCAGACCTGAACTCGAAGATGAACTCATCGGCCATTTAGAAGCAGCGTAGCCAATCACGGAAGCAGACAGATGTCTGAATATTTTAAGTCAGACGAGCTTTACATTATAGTGCAAAGAGATGCTGTTGTGGAAGGGTTGTGTTTAGGAAAAGGTTGATCTGACTCCAAAGATTTATTTAGATATTTAATGATGACTAAGGTACAATATTTACAAAAAAAGAATTTAGGAGGAACGACACACACGTGTTTCTCTCTGAGGATCGCCGCAGTACTTTTCGCCGCAGTACGGTTTCTTACTATGCAGGGTTTGATCTCCGATGTAAATATTGCCAATCAAACGGCATAGTGGTTAGCATGCTAGCCTCTAGACCACGAGGTTGCGGGTTCGAGTCCCGTGTAAGGCATGTGTGTTTGTAAATGTATGTTGGCTTGTCTAATGATGAAAGTTTTGGCGCATTGTAGCCCTCGTGTTGCTGACAGCGCCAGATAATCTGAAAACAACCAATCGATGTAAATATCACGTGCACAGAGCATGGGAGCAAAGTGTTGCCTGCTTGGCTGGTGCGCATTTAAGCATAGTTCACTTTATTTCAAACCATTACAGAGAATAAGGGAGCGCCATTGGTCAATTTTCCTGTCAGTCGGAGAATAGGGCGTTGACAAAATTGGAAGGCACGCCCACAAAAAATTGCATTCAAAATCAGGAATATGCTGGGTATGGGTTGACTAGCAAACTTGAATTTTGTTTTTAAAAATGTAAATATAAAAAAAATGAAGTTATTGTTTTCATTACAAGTAATGTCAAATCATTGTATGAAGAAAATTTCGGTGGACGATTTTGGCAATCTTCTGACCGAATGAAATTCAATTTTTGTCAATAGGAGAAAATTGTGTTTGCTGGTAAATTATTCCTGATTATTATAATTTTTTAATGAAGTGTGATAATTGTATAGTCGCACTCAATTAGTTTGTGATTTCAAAACTGTATTATGGGTATCAATAAATACGAACCTAATTTTTAATAATAATGAATTGAATATTTGAATAGTGGCGCCATCTGTGAGAATTTAACAAAGCCCAATTTTTTAAAAATTGATGTTTATTTTATTAAGGAAACTTTTTTTTATGCTCATTAAAATGAAATTTTCCATTATTCAATGGAGAATCAAGCATCCCCCCCCACACACACCTTGTTTATACAGGTATATTTAATTGTGACTATTCATTTTATAGAGATTTATAATATATGAATTTAATTTCAGGAAGAAGTTTGTGTGTCAACATAGTTTCTTTGAAACAGTGCCAAATAATCTGAACAAGAAAGAAATATCAAAGAATTCAAATTGATTTGTTTTAATGAAAATAAACGCTGGACACAAACGGAATTAGAAAAGTTATGAATTCTTTCGGTTTCTTAAGAATTAATATGCATGGAAAACGCTTTAAGTCAAAAAATATTATGTTTCTCTTTACTTTGTGGATGGACAAAAAAGAAAAACAAAATTTAATATGCTTATATTTTATTTTTTGGCTTACATTTAAATTATAGCTAGGCTTTAACCATAGCTATAGATGCTTTTTTATAAAAAAATCTGGACTATAAATTAGTTTTATATTAGAAATTCAGTTCCTAAATTCACTATTTAAAATATAGGAATGATTATCATCCAAAAACATCTTCCGAACTCTTTACTTATAGAATGAAAGAAAACAATAATATTCTTCGTATCAATACAGTAACCATCGTCACATAGGAGCATTGATGCGGCCCTTCATTCAGAAATATTTTAGTTTCATCTTTATAATGGCAACAAACAAATGATTATTAATAAGTTAATAAGAATTGATATTTTCAGAAATAGTATTCGAGTTCCTGATTCACGCGAATTTTTCTTTTACTTTTAGGTCTAAATGTTTACAAAAAAGAAGAAAAAATATCAAACTTGAAGTTGTTGTTGTTTCAAAAATTTATTCCAGCTACAAAATATTCCTTGATAAATATTCAAAATTTGTACTTTGTTGTTAAAAGCAGTTAATTAGATAGAATTGGAATAAAACATTAATCGGAAAAAAAATTATCACTTATAAAACGTTCTCAGTTTGAAAATCAGTTCCTAAAGTTAAGATTTAATACATAGAAACGAGTATAAATTTAAAATGCTTTAATTCTCTGTGTTAGCACTGTAAATATTGTCACGTGTTGGCGGCTTTCATGAAAACAATGGATCAGCCAATGGCGCGCCCTTATTCTTTTTAATAGTTAGAAATAATGTGAACTATGCTTAAATGCGGCCGGTGCACGTGATCGAAGAGTGATCGGATCCCTGCAATAGAAACAATTTCCAAACTATGAATCTGTTCTAAGAAGGTCTGGACAAGGTCGTAAACGAATGACAACTGCTTCTGAAGATCGATATCTGGCAATCACTGCCCGTCATAACAGAAAGCAGGGGGGTAGTGGAGCGGGAACGCGTGGGAACGGCGATCCCTTACCTTTTTTGAAGGAGGAACGGCGTTCCCTCATCTGAATTTTTTTTCCTTCTTTTTTTTGCGTGACACTTAACGGAAAGTCAAGTAAGAAAATTAAAAAGTTCTTTTGTGAGAACTATGCCTTCGTTTTCGATCCACAACTTCAGAGCTGAGCCATCGATATAGATGAGTAGGGCAGGCAAGTTCAAGTACTTGCAAAACACTTGAAAGAGGCACGGCAACCCGCACATGGTCATTCCATGAACAATCCGATTGATGAATTAGACTCCTCCTCCCCTCTCCCAGTCTTTCAATGTTTTAATGCTACTTCATTAGAAATGAACTGACGTATGTATTTTTTAGGTGCATGTAGTTTGTTTTGAAATTATTAAAGTAGTATTAATAAAGTTATATATTCTTAGTTGTCATTTTTAGACCCCCCCCCCCCTCCCCGCATCCTCACAGAAGGAAAAAAAAAACGTTTGTAACGACGCGACATAGCGTTCCCACACCTTTTTATTTTACACTACACCTCTGACAGAAAGTCTACTGCTCGCCAGTTAAGTTCAGAGCTTGCAGCCGCCACTGGAACTGCGGTATCACGGCAAACGGTACACAGAAGACTTAATGAGAAAGTCCTTTATACCAGAAAACCAAAGGTATTCCACTGTTTTCACAAAAAAGAGTGATCGCTTTTATTGGTGCAAACAACATCAGAAAATGACAGAGAACATCACCAATGGTCCCACGTTCTCGTTACTGATGAGTCAAGGTTTAGTTTTACAGGTGATTCTAAGCGTGTTCACATCTGGAATGAGTCAGAAACAAGACATTTATCCCTCGAACAATATGGAATGTTACCGTTTCTGGTAGTAGAGGTGCGATGGTACGGAGAGGAATAATGATCGATGGACGTATACGCCCCTACACTTTTTCAACAGCGGATCTGTGTCCGGCTAGAGATACCGAGATGAGGTCTAAGATCCTTAGACTTTTCAGAGGTGCGTATGGATCTGAATTTTTATTTATGGACGATAATGCTCGTCCACATCGAACAAACTTCGCTGACGAATTCCTTGAAAGTGAAGACATTGAGCGAATGCCGTGGCCAGAAAAGTCTCATGATCTTAAACAGATCGAGAACTTATGGGAATACCTTGAAAGAACAATTACGCGTAGACATCCTCCTCAAACAGATGTAAATGCTCTGAAGACGGCATTGTTGAAAGAGTAGAGCTTAAATCCCCAAACTGTTTGTAACAACGTAATTGTCAGATAAAAACACGTTGTGATATATGTGCGTAAGTCAAAGGGGATCCCATTTCAAATTAGATTTGAAAGGCTTAACTTTTTCTCGAGTTATTCCTTTTTTTCTAAACTATCTTTTTCAAATTTTGTTACCATTTTTATTGTTTCATGCTACAATTTTATATCATATGCTATTCTCTTAATTTCATTCTTTTTTGTATTTATGTGCCATAATTGTGCCATTTCAGAAAAACTAGTTCAGTTATTGTTTACAGTTTCTGAGAAATCTGAGAATTTATGTATGTAAAGAAAATTTTGTACTGTCTTGCACAAAAGTTTAGACGCAGAACAATTCACGAAAAAGCAATAGTATTCATTTAATTTTCATTAGTTTTTTTTTAAATATATATTCTTAAAGCCATAAGAAAAAAGTTTAAGGTAAAAAATGTCCAGGAAAAATGAAATAAAATTCTTTAAAATCAACAAGAGGAAACTTTGTAAACTTTCCCTGCCTCAAAAGTATAGGCACAAACGTAAGATTTATTCAACTTCTTGAGAGGAAGAGATCGTATCATCAAAGGAGAGTGTCTTTAAGTTGCGATAAAAAGTTTGGAGTAATTTTCACTAGTTAGAACGATGCCTTAGACTACGCAATTTTCGTGTGTAGAGATTTTAAGAATTCGGAAGTTAAAGACCGGAGATAAATCTATTTCTGATGTTTCAATTGCATTAAATCGTTCCAAAAAAGGTATTTATAGAGTTTAAGCACATGATGACCAATATCAACCAAAATCACGATCTGAAAGACCACGAACGATCAGTAAACGGGATTATAAACAAATTATAAAACTGGAATCAAATCAACATTACTCTGCAAATTAGATCAAAACTATAATTGCCATTAAAGTTTCACAGAAAACTGTACGTAGAAGAATTGTGGAATGCGGGTTTTTAAAGAAATCTAAACTTAAATGCAAGCCGCGTTTGCAGTCTCATCCCAAAGAAGCAAGACTGAATTGGGCTCAGCAGCACATGCCATACAGCGACGAATGGCTACAGGTGGTCTTCAGTGATGAAACAAATGTAGCCTAGATGGTCCAAAAAGATTTTCCTACTACTGGCATGATCTTCATAAAGATTCTGTAACTCAGTTTAGCTGACTTCAAGGTGGAGGTTCAGTCATGATTTGGGGAGGATATGAATTCAACGGCCAAACTTCCTTAGCGTTTTTAAAGGGAAAACAAAACTCTGAGGCCTACCAGGTAACTCTAGAAAGTAACTTACTCCCATTTGATGAGCTTTTAAGTGGACCTAACTGGTAATTTCAACTAGACAATGCCTTCATCCACACATCCAGGTCAACGAAAAAGTGATTTAGAGCCAAAACAATCATTGTCCTCCATTAGCCTGCTGATAGTCTTGACTGTAATCTTTTCTAAAATGTATGGGGAATTCTTACAAAAGTTGTATACCTTTTGAAACCAATATTCCACCATTTTTGAACTTAAAGAAGCCATTAAAAAGGTGTGATATGAAATCAAGCCTGAAACCTTATACAAGCTTGTGCTTTTAATGAAAAACCGTGTTTTTGATTTGATAAAACATCGTGAAAGCCTAATTGATTGCTAAATCTTTTCGCTTTCTTATAAAAATTTAAAAAATTCAATTTATGCCTAAACTTATGGGCAATGGATTTTTGTCGTTTTTGTTATTTTTGAGACTAATTCACTCCAGATTTGTTTTTCATTTTCAAATTTCTATTTTGAATGTAATATGTGCATATTATTAAGTGATATAAAGATTAAATCTTCTGTCTTAATACTAATTTACAAAACACCGATTTTGTGTTGTGTCTAAACTTTTGTGCAATACTGTACATGAGTGTATATTATTGTGCTAAATGTCATAACCATATAATTTTTGTAATGCTTTATCTTCATAATCAGACTTGGTATTTACGTAATAATTGTTATAATTGTCAATATCCAATAATAAACTTGATTAACGCAAGTGCCAATGTTCCCTTATTTCTGCACATGTTTAAGAGACGTTTTGTGATGTATGTAGGTTCCATTTCAACATGAATAAAAATAAAACTATTTAAATCTTTGCATAAAAAGAGTTTGCCAAAAAATATGAACGATGACTATATCTGGTATTCTAATAGATAAACTAAAAAAAGAAAAGCACCGTTGCAATTCATGAAAGGCCTTCAATAATTATGTTTTTTTTTTTTTTTTTTTTTATTTTTTTTTTTTTATTATTATTATTATTATTATTTTTTTTTTATTTAACATGAAGGGTCATCTACGTATTAAAATAAACCAAACTTTACAAATTTCAATGGAGCGCCCATAATATTGTGCCATATTTAGATTTAGTATCCGACAAAAAAGCGAAATGCTAAATTTCATTATTTTCCAAGTGTGAGTTTCCAAGAGTATTTAGTAATTTAAATGATAACAAGAGGAATGCCAAACTAATGGTAAAAAGAACAAATGTATTTTCAGCCATAAATTGTTACATAATAAATATATTGTAGAAATTCTTATTTCAACCGATAGATTATTGAAGACCAAACATTAGTAACATGCAACTTTTGCATTAAACAGTTTTTTAATAATTAATTATTAAATAATAAAACAAATAGATGATAATCTTGTGATTTCATGAATTTTACTAGAAATATAACCAAAATACCCGCAAATAACAAATTAGTAATTATCCAAAAATGATTATTTCTTGCAACTAGAGTACATATTATTAAATTTCAGTAAAAGATAACATAGCAAAAACAAAAAATTGAATTTCCATCATAGGCTGGGGCGCAACTTTGCGCTACTGTTGCCCTTGCGCCATTGAAACCCAAAATCTGAGAGCACATAATTACCAGCGTTTTAAAACTCAAACCATCAAGTTTTCCTACACTGTAAAAAAAATTCCTTCAGTTCAGATTTACAAGCAAAAAAATTTTTTAAATTTAGATCATTACCAAAACTTTTTATTCACATAATCAAACGATTATTCTCTTCATATCCCCCAACCTCCAAGGAGCAACCGTGTTGTCAAGTCCTGGTTGCTAAGGGTTGACGTCACTGTCTGCTGATCACAACTACACTCGGAGCCACACAATGCTGATGATTCTGAGTGTGATTGGGGAAGACGAAAACCGTATCACCTGTTGATTGCGCACTGCGGTATCTGCATTAGACACTATTAGATTGTGAAAACGAAAAACCGGTTATTCTGCTGTTGATCAGCGCCATTGCAACAACCATTTCCTAAAATGAGAGAAAAATCGCAATTCCATTTCGATTCGGACAATTTTGATGACGATATCATGGTGAGTATAGCGTAGAGTAATCAAATGCTGTTTTAATAGTTTTTATACTTATGAATTTTGATTATAATATAATTAAACTAAGATCACTCTCTGGAATTTTTGCAGTTGAGATGGTTTTGATCTCTTTGTTTCGTGGGTTTACAAATGTACGCGTTGATACGGTTTGGTTTTTCTGTTTTGAGAAACAATGTCTGCTCATGTTTGAAAGATTTTATTTAAAGAGTAAATACTAGTTTTGATTTTACTCTTAATTGCCCTATATATAACATAGGGTGATGAGAGTAAAGTAATATAAAATCTTACTTAATTTGTACACGTATTTTTACTGCTCCGACAGTGCTCCAAAATCACATTTTGGCACTTACATCACTGAGTTAAATTTTTTTTACGGTTTGTTATTGAATTGTTTACTTATAATTAATTAATTTACCTAGTTTAATTGGAACGCTTACCTTATGTTCTTCGCCTACCACACGGATTTCTATTGTAGTGTAATGTAGAAAATCGCAAAGTATGTATCTATACTTATATAAAACTATAAATAATAACAACCGTACTACCAGGAAAAGAAAAAAAACATCAGTAGCCTAATGAAATAAAATTATTATGTACAGTAGGGTGGTCCTTTATTTGGGGTCAAAAATGAAATTTCATCCTATTTTAACTCTCACACCCTCATTTTGACGTATTTTGACAGTGTGTGCCAAATTTCATTCCGATTAATTGTTATTAACCCATGCCATACTGATATTGAAAATTCTTAAAATGGACACAGAATTGGCAAAAATGAACGAAAATAGTCAAAAAATTTAATCCCCCTAAATAAAAAAGAAAGATGCAAAATATTGATACAATTTAACAAATAAAGGTAATAAAAACGTTCATATAACCAAAATTTGGTGTTTTTAGAGGTATTTTTGTATATATTAGCGTACTGTTTGCATCGATCATCCACACACTTTTTTAATTCTAAGAGTCATTTGGATTTTCTTTTATTAACTGCAGTGTCTCTCTTTTCTAGTGTCTAGTGTCTTTCTTTTGTCTCTAGTGTCTCTCTTTTGTCTCTAGTGTCTCTCTTTTGTCTCTAGTGTCTCTCTTTTGTCTCTAGTGTCTCTCTTTTTTATTAATTTTAGTGTAACCTCTTTCTAGTGTAATTTAATACATGAAGATTTTTTTAAATTTATGTTTGACACATTTGTAAGAAATGTTTGCTTTAAAGTGGGGACACATTTAAAAATTCCATTTAAGCTCCTTAATTAGATTCAAACTTTTGACTGATGTATACGAAAATTTTCTAATCTGAAATAATACATTTATTAAAGATTAATCATATGATGTAAATTTTTATAATTCATAAAAATCTATTTTAGTATTTTATTTATAACAAGACTAAAACTTACAAATATTTGTCTCATTTTCAAATAATTTTTTTTGTATTACAGTTAAATATCTCATTTTCAAAGCAATCGTAATGGGAGTCACAAATAATCTATTTTTAAATATTACAGATATGAAATAACGACCATCTCTAAGCTCAATTGAGTTGGAAATGGTTTAGAACAAACCCTCTAATTTGATGTAAATCATCAAATCATCATCATAAAAGCTGTTGATTAACATGCAATTTGTTGCCTGTCCCCTGGTAATGAACTTTACAAATTAAATAAATAATACCGTTATTTTTTTAAACCACGCACCATATTTTAGACAAAGAATAAAAAACAACTTCAAATTGAAATCTACTCTGAATTAAATGTGGAAAGTCGAGAGATACTAGATTTCAGTCACCCTCCTTCTTCCCATCTCGCAGAAGTGGACTAAAAATGTAATGTACTTGCAATAACAAAAAGTAAAAAAATAAAATATTTATTTAATTAATTGAATTTTAATTCACTAATTAAGGCCTAATTGCAACGATGATAAAATAATACCTAATTAATTTTGAAACAAATTTCTTACTGGAAATTAAAGACAACTTATTGATACACGGGCCCAAACAAAATATAATGCATAACTTAAATATTTTTTAAATTTTAACATTTAACATAATTAATACTAGAAAAAATAAAAAAAATCCAAAAATAAATATATTCTGAAATACATAAAAAAATCTATTTTTTACCAAAATTTTTGTAAACAGGTAGAGCCCGTGCTCTGAAATGTTATCTAAATTACACAGTTTAAATTTTAAAAATCAGTTAATTAACTCTTAAGATATCACCGTTGGAGTACATTCACTCAACAATGAAAAGCAGTTCTCCAGAAATTGAGTTCAAAGTTTTCGACATTTCCTTTTTTCCAATATGTTTTAAACGTCGACCTTTACGAAATTGCGTGTAATTAAAAAAGTATTTTAACTATAAGAAAGTTATTTGTATCATTTTAAAGATAATGAATTGGCGAACATTTTAGAATGAAAAAAACAAAAATGCCTGTTTGGGTCAATTTTTGCGATTCCCAACGTATATGTATGTCTTATTAACCCTTTTTGAGTGGAGTTACGCCATTGTGCAATAAGTTCTTAGTATTTGACAGCTGACCGTGTTTATGTAACGTACAAGTGAAACGATCAGCGACACACAGCGCAATACAATAAAATGCGGTTTCAGGATACGAATTTCAAGGTCGTTGCTGAATGGGTAAATAACTTTTAATTTTTTTTTAAAATAGCCATAATAATCTTTTTATAGTTAAAGGAAAAAATTGGGTGGTAGGAATAAAGAAATTTGAAAGTTTAAAAATAAAGACCACCCTGAGCAATAAATAAAATGTGGCTACATGTGGTCAACTTCAGTCTTGTTGCGGCACGGGTTCATAACTTTTAATTTTAAAAATATTGGTCATAATTATGTTTTTATAGCCAAAGGGGAACAAAAATTAGGGGATAAGAAAATAAAAAGTTGAAAGTTGAAAAATATTGACCACCCTAATGTCTAGGAATGAATATTTTTTTACTCATTATCAAATGAAATACGTTACCTTCATGAGTTAAATTATTACAGAGTATCTCGATATAATAAATTTGATCACTTTTACAATTTTGGAATCAGAAACAAGTCAAAATTTCATGCATAGATGGCGCAACACTCAAAAACATTACCAATGTTAGAAATAAAAGCACGTTCCATTAATTTATTAGTGTTATTTTTAACTGCATATGTTTATCAAAAACTTATTCTTTATGATAAACATTGCCTATTACCTCAAGATAATTTTTTTCTTTCAATTATTTATACTTTGTTATTGATCAGGTCAAGGAATCCGTTGCAATACAAAATCTTAGACGAGAAGGGGAGAAGAGTAAATTTTCTCCGAAAGGAGACCCAAACATTCATTAACACTGAGTAATGAAAGCTTGGCATTTGGTAAAAAAATCGAATTTTTTTATATTTCTATACACGTTTTGGAACGCCCTGACTTTAAAAAAGTGGTATAGAAAAAAATACCTTACCGTGTAATACGGGTAAGTGATGGCCATGGGACCAAGGTTTACGTCAAAATTGCACATGCGCGAAAGATAGCTGCCATGAAAAATGTATGTTTTTCAGTAATTGTCAAAAATCGGTTCTAATGATTTTGTTTAAAATCGCTATGGTAATGCCTTTTAATGTATTTTACTTACACCCACCTCCGAAATTCCAGTAGAAATATGATTAAAGCGTGAAAAGTTGAAAAATGAATGTCTGTAACACAGGGTTATATTTCCTTGAGCATTCTTCATCAAACAACTGTTTATCTCCTGTTCCACTTACAAGAAAGGATAATGTAATATTTATCGAAAAACATATCGCCAATTTGGCGGGGTTTTATTTTTGGCATTAAAATAATTATTGCCAAAACATATCGCAAAAACTGGCCATTTTTTGCCGACGATACGGAGACCCGCCATTGCTGCATAGGTCCCAGATTTTGGGCCTTCACGAACAGGCTCGCTTTACTCTCTGAAAGGTTCATTGTTACACAAAACCAAGCTCGCTTCGTTCGCTGAAAGTTTCATTGGTACACAAACAAAGCTCGCTTCGCTCACTGAAAAGTTATTTAACGCAAAAGCAAAGGCTCGCTTTGCTCGTTAAAAAGGTTCTTTACTACGCAAGAAAAAATTGTTTATCTCGCTGAAAAGTTCATTGCTAGGGAAGCACAGGCTCGTTGAAAGGTTCATTGCTGAGTAAGCATAACCCCGTTGAAAGGTTTTTCGCTGCACAAGCATAATAATCCGAGAGGCGACTGCAATTTTTGGATCCCATCGTTCATCATTCTGTATTTTTTATAGCAATTGGAGAAAAGTGAGTAGATTACGAATCCACCTGTCTGCCGTAGCAAAAATGGCCGAAACTGATCAAAAATCGACTTGGAATGAGTTGAACTAAAATCCGATTGCCAAATATGTCATAACTTGCCAAATATGTCATAACTTGCCAAATATGTCATAACTTGCCAAAAAGAGAACAAACTTTTTCGTCTGGCAACTCTGCCTTTTGATTTTCAAAGAGATAAAGCGCAAACGATTTCTGATCTCTGGCTTGGAAAATTTGTATCTTTTAAAGGTAAGCCAAATTGGCGACATCAGCTACTTCATCCGTGACCTAATTTTTATTGCCAACTTGGCTCCCTTTAATAGATGCAAGTAGACCGTCGCCAGATATCTGAATCGTCAGCAACCTTCTTAATTGATAATTAAAGAGTGAGGGTTACCAAATTAAAAAAAAATGCTCATTATTTGGCAAGTTATGGCTCATTTGGCAAATGGATTTAGTTCAACTTATTAAAAGTCGCTTTTTTTCCCAGTTTCGGCCATTTTTGAGACGGCAGACCAGTGGATTCGTAATCTACTCACTTTTCTCTAATTTCTATAAAAAAATCAGAATGATGTTCGATGGGGTCCAAAAATTGCAGTCGCCTCTCAGTCTATAAGATAGTTTCACACTCTAAAAGATTAATTGATTAATTGCTATGTAAACCCTTAATATTACAAACCCACCCCTGACGAAAAAAAAAAAAAAAAAAAAAAAAAAAATGCCGTTAATACAATAACACAAAGTTCTGACAATTTTGTTTTGAAATGATGCATTGATTATTTTTCTTTTTTGCAATCTAGTACGATTTCATAAAGTGTTGGCCTTTTCCTGCCTTCAACTCCTGGACTATGTCACTGCAAAAAATCAAGTCGAAATATCAAATACAGGTAAATTTAATAAATCTGCTAAACAATAGTCTTATTTTTATCTGCATATGGTTATTTCAAAAGTATTATAAAAGCAGTCTACTCACATGGTAACCCGACTTCGATTAAAATATTAAAAAAATATACTGGTCACTAAAAAAAATAATTTTACTATACATCTTTTATATGGATTGACAACTTTTATGTACAATGGACAATTCCCGCATTTTTTAAAAACGAGTAAAATTAGTTTATACTTATGAAGAATTTATTTCTGATTCCCAATATTCAAACAAAAGTTCTTTAAAAAAAAATAATTCATTTAAATATTAAGAAAAGAAAATTCACGAAAACCTCGTCTCGTCCGATCGCTTTCCGATCGGAACTCTACGCTTTAGCTGTGACGTCAAGACATCCTTCCGTTTTTATGGTTATCGTGAGTTTTCTGTCAAATAGTTGATGTGAGGTTTTTTTTTTAGACAATGGAGAAGTTGCGTATTTTTTAAAAATGGTAAAAAGCAATAAATTTTAATAAGGAAAGCAAAGCTGATTCCGAATATGTAAGTTATATTGCGGTTGAAAATTTATTTAATTAAATATCGAAAGAAGAAAAATAGTAAAAATAGTGGAATCGTGACGAAACCGCAAAACTTTCTATCATTGGTTAGTTAGATTTGACGTCATAATCCGATGGAAAATTTCCTCCTTCATTTGTTTACCTACAACGACGTACGAATTTCAGAGGAGCTGATATTCGTGGTGTAAAATCTGAAACTTATGTACCCATTTTACAAACAATTTTTCATTTGCCTTTAACTTGATTGAATATGACTTATTTTAATTGTAAGTTTTTATTTTCAATTATCATTCCATTCAGTTAAACTGCAGAACATTGCAGTCGCCAATATTTTTACAATATTTTTGAAGCTCAAAATTTTACATACTTTACGAACTATTCGACACGAAACGCATATTTACCAAAAAACTGTATATTCGATTAAAATTCACCTTCAAGAATCTTCATTTTATTCGTGTACAGTACCCCCAAAAAAAATCAGAACGATGGCTATATCTTCGGTTCTAATTATCGTAGAATCTTACGGTTTGCACCCAAATATTTTGCTTACGATTTTCTATATATCTGATGCAATTTTTTTCCCTTGAGGGACCGTTTACTAGGTAAAAGTAACGCTATATTCGAAAATTTCAATATGAACACTTATTTTTTATCATTTCATTCGATTCAGAATACATCATTTACTCCATATACCAAATTTCAATACATTATGTTGAAAAACACGTCACTTATGAGCGAAAATGTTTCGACCATTTTTTGACCGATCTTCAGGGAGAATTTCCATTAAAAGAAAAGTATTTTTAAGGTTCTACTTCACAGCGGGCGAAATCGAACGGTCAGTGCGGTGTTTCACGACATTAAAAAATATAAATTTTAGTCTAAAACTGCTTAGAAACTACTTGGATTTATAGTGTCATGTTTAAGATTAATACAAAAATAGCAAGTAAACGCTAAAGTAACATAATTTATTTACAACATTAAAGATGTGCATTCTTCACACGAAATAAATAAAATATCGAAAACTGTAATTGCAAAAGTATAACGTATACTACTGATCATTAGAAAATTAATAAATATAAAATGTAGGCATTAGTAAACAGTATTCAGCAAAGCGTTATTATTTTACAGAAACATTTCACTGTAAACACAAATGTAACTTGATCGTTGAAATTATTTATAAAATGAAAAAATCACATGATTCAGTAAAATTTTTAAAGGATAACTTATTGAAATTGCTTAAAAATTTTTGTTTTAAATAAATGTAATTTAAGGAAGTAATTTTTTTTTTTTTTTTTTTTTTTTTTTTTTAAAGGACACTGTTGAAAACTACACAAAACATATGTTCCACGATTCCAAACACGTTAGACAGATTAAAAATATATATACAAAAAATGAAACTGCTTTGTTTGTATAAAATAATTTTTTTTTGTAACTAGGGGGCTCTGACCCCTGCTCGCTAACGCTTGCCAACCCCCGAACAATCTCGCTGCGCGATCTCCAAAGGGGGCTTTGCCCCCTTCTCGGTGACACCACCTTGGCTGCGTATTGGTAAAACCTAAGAAATAGAATAGCTGGGGATTTTTAACTCAATTCCTGTGATTCATTCTTGAATTGGTACCTATGATTTGCTTCTCTATCGTCATGTTGTTGAAATATGAATGACAACTTCAATTACCACTGACATGCCATAAACCTTTACAAGATAGTTTTGCATTATCCCCCCCCCCCCCCGGGGCCCAATGTTGAAATCGAAGAGGTAATTGACATTTTCGATTACCTTCGAGATGAAAAATTGAAAACAGAAATAATTAAGTGTTGCAACAAGCACAATTAACACATAAACATAACTTATAAATTAAATACAAAAGAAATATTGGTACACAAGCAGTAACAGACGCTAATTGCAACTTTTTGCTAGGTGACTACAAGAAAGCACAATAGAAAGACATTTTATAATATTAACGAACACGCATTTAATGTAACGCTCAGAAAATAAGAAAATCATTGGCGTTACAGGATGCCAACAAAAATATAAATACTTCTGTATACACACAAAAAATATACTGAGATCGTTTGTTTAAAATTCCCGTAATTTACAAATTATTCCTTTTCGAATTTTGAAAACCGAAACTGTAACCAAAATGCAGGTTTAGCAGTAAAAAAATGAAATGAAAAAATATTAACGACCACATATCAACAATAACTCCATAACAGGGCCCCCATATTGAAGAGATCCCACAAGAACTGCTCCCTTTCACTGTTATAATACATGACTTGAAATCGTTTTATTAAATTATAGAAAATTAGTGGTTAGCTGTATTACTTTAGTTTCGAATCTCTCTATATTAAAAAAAAAGTAAGGAACCGGTGTGATGTCACTAACGTATCTCTTTACCTGATGCAAGGAGAACTGTGAAATTTTTAACACAAGCAGATTTTCTCTCTAGCTCGCCACGTATTATGTTCAAAGTGAAAGTTGTTGTTGAAAGTATCGAAAACCATTCATATGCCTTTAACTGTTACCAGATAATTTTGCATTATCCTCCCCCCCAAGGGCCAATTTTGCACATTTAAACAATAGAAAAAGATTTTCACACTTGAATAAAAAGAAATCGTAATTAACAATAGAATTTACACAAAAACCAGTCATAAAATTCATAATTAACAATCACACAAAAACCATTGTTTTTAAAAAAATTGCATAGTTAACAATAGAATTTACACAAAAAACAAAGTCATACATTAAATGCCAAAGAAATATTGGTAAAGAAAACAGATCAATTGAAGATGCTTACTGTTACCTGATAGGAATTCATTATCAGGGTTGTCACAACATTCAGGAATTCTACAAAATTCCCTGATTTGACGGGAAATTTTTTTTAATTTCTACAACTTTTTCCGATGTGTACACACCCCGATAAATACAACCGTTGGGGGATACGCCTGAAAAATTCATAATAAAGAATAGAATTAACACAAAAACCAAAAAGAAATATTGGCCTTTAACCGCAATCGTTAAATAAAACAAGAACAATTATCGTTCAAACAAAAACAATAAAAGAAACGCCAAAGAAATATTGGTACAGAAGCAATAAGAATATTGGGTGGAGGGAATGCCAAACAAAGGCATCAATTCAATAAAAAATCCTAATTAACAATAGAAGTCACACAAAAATCAAACTGTTGAGAAATCGCACTATTCTTATGTGAAAAAGATTTTCGCTCTTGAATAATAAAAATTCATAAATAATATTCGAAACAAACAAATAAGAGACCCCATTAACACCAAAGTCATACCCCCCCCCCCTCCCCCCTTCACACATGCCAATTTTTCACCTATAGCAATTAAACAATAGAAAAACCTTTTCACACTTGGATAAAAAGAAATCAGAATTAACAATAGAATTTACCTAAACACCAAGGTCATCCCCCCCCCCCCCTTCTCCTTCAAACAGGCCACTTTGGCACGTATAACAATATGTCCCCATTGGCGATTTTCCTCGGTTTGAACTGGTCGGATTGCAAACAATCGACAACAATTGAGTGGCATTACGGAAGTCATTTGTGCACAAAAATTCTTCAGCCAAACCCAATAGGTGTATTTGAAGCAGCTGAAGTCGTTGTGGTGGTTTGTGAAACATGCATTTTTTTCATGAAAAAACAAATTTTTTTTATGTTGTAGCTTGCCCATGTTGAAAGTATCGAAAACCATTCATATGCCTTTAATCGTTACCAGATAATTTTGCATTATCCCCCCCCCCCCAAGGGCCAATTTTGCACATATAAACAATAGAAAAAGATTTTCACACTTGAATAAAAAGAAATCGTAATTAACAATAGAATTTAAACAAAAACCAGTCAAAAAAATTCATTATTAACAATCACACAAAAACCATTTTTGTTTTTAAAAAAATTGTATAATTAACAATAGAATTTACACAAAAAACAAAGTCATACATTAAATGCAAAAGAAATATTGGTAAAGAAAACAGATCAATTGAAGACGCTTACCTGTTATCAGATAGGAATTCATGATCATGTTTGCCACAACATTGAGGAATTCTAAAAAATTCCCTGATTTGAATTTTTTTCTAATTTCCAAAACTTTTCCGATGTGTAGACACCCCGATAAAATACAACCGTTGAGGGATACGCCTGAAAAATTCATAATAAAGAATAGAATTAACTCAAAAACCAAAATGAAATATTGGCCTTTAAACGCAACAGTTAAATAAAACAAGAACAATTATTGTTCAAACAAAAACCATAAAAGAAACGCCAAAAAATTATCTGGTTTGGCGGGAAATTTTTTCTAATTTCCAAAACTTTTTCCGATGAGTAGACACCCCGATAAAATATAACCGTTGAGGGATACGCCTGAAAAATTCATAATAAAGAATAGAATTAACACAAAAACCAAAAAGAAATATTGGCCTTTAACTGCAGCTGTTAAATAAAACAAGAACAATTATTGTTCAAACAAAAACAATAAAAGAAACGCCAAAGAAATATTGGTACACACAAGCAGATTTTCTCTCTAGCTCGCAACGTAAAAAAAAGTTTTTTGATGTTGTAGCTTACCATATTGCACATTTAAACAATAGAAGAAGATTTTCACACTTGAATAAAAATAAAGCATATAAACAATAGAAATTACACAAAACCAAAGTCATAAAATTCATAATTAACAATCACTTGAAGACGCTCTGTTTATCGAAAAACATTTGCACTTATAAGAATTATGCATGTGAAAAAGAAACGAAGTTCTGGAATTAAAAGAAATCATAATTAACAATAGAATTTACACAAACACCCCTTCACACAGGTCAATTTTGCAGGTATAACAATTAAACAATAGAAAAATATTTTCACACTTGAATAAAAAGAAATCATATAAACAATAGAGTTAACACAAAAACGAAATTACATAAAATTTATAATTAACAATCGCACAAAAACCATTGTTTTTTTTTTGTTTTTTAATTGCATAATTAGTATTACACAAAAAACCAAACTCATAAAATTCATAATTAACAATCACTTGAAGACGCTCGATTTATCGAAAAACATTTGCACTTAAAAGAATGATGCATGTGAAAAGTAACGAAATTCTGGAATAAAAAGAAATCATAATTAACAATAGAATTTACACAAACACCCCTTCACACAGGCCAATTTCGCACGTATAACAATTAAACAATAGAAAAAGATTTAAACACAAACCAACAATATTTACCCCAAAACAATAGCTTACGTTAAAAACAAATATAGAACAAGATATATAACGCTAAATGCCGATTAAAAAATACAAAATCGAAAAACATTAGCACTTATAAGAATGATGCAAGTGAAAAAGATTTTTGATCTTGAATAATAAAAATTCATAAATAACATACACACCAAAACCGATGTCAAGAACGAAATTCCGGAACATTCTCTTCCAAAAAAAATTAAAACATACACAAACTGCACGTCGTTGATTGACCGATTTCAAAATAACTGATCGTTGCCGAATAAGAAATATAAAAGAACCCAAGGACTTATTAGGTTATGCAAACTTTTAAAGTGTGTTGTTAAAGAAACTAATAAAAAAAATCAACCAAGTAAATGCTGACAATCATTTTTTTTAGCAGAAAATCAATTAAAAATATAAATGAGTTTTATACATCGTACTTGATGGGTTTATGCATGGTGAGACATATTATGACGTCATAATTCCCCCACCCTCACACACGCTGCGGCCAAAAAACGGGGATTCCCCGTTGTGAAGGAGAAACGATGCAGAAAAAATGGGGGGTAGTGCTATCTAAAGCAGTATGTATCTAATTGATTTTTTTATCATTTAACGAAATTTTTAATTCCATCGCCTAGAGGACATTTCAAAGATTCGAACCATATTTTTTTCAATTGAAAAAGTAAATATTTCGAGTAGTTATTGCGAGAGAAGAGTAGGGGAGAAAATTTGTCCCATTGGATTACGGGCGACCCCGAACGATTACCCACACGAGACACAAAATTTCATTCCTAACTTATTTTTAATATAGATAGATTTCAAGAAATTCTGTTCCGATTCACCCCGCTGTCCCTATTCACCCCATTTTACGATAATTGAACGTTGTGCGATTTTCCACACCTCTAGTTTACCTTGAATTAATCTTTGATAGTTTTCAAAAGTCGTCTACTCTACGGTCCCTTAAAGTGAGCGTTTTTTACATTTTCGCTAAAAAATCGAGAACTAAAAGTCAAAATGGAGAGAAAAAAATTGTGTGGGGGTTTTAGACCATGGTAAATCTAATGAAAGCAAAAAAAAATATGTTTCTATTAAAAAAAAAAAAAAAAAAAAAAATTAATTGTTTTATTAATTAATAATTATTAAAAAAGAAATGGATGCAAAAGTTGATTGATATTTATGTTTGGCAATTTAACAAAACTATCTTTTGAAGAAAAAAAATTGCTGAAATATATTAATTATTTAAGTATTTATTGCCAAAAAACCAACTTTTTTATTTAACATTAATTTATGATTTTCTTTTTATCATTTAAATTACAAACCATTCATTAGGAAATTACGAATTTTTGTATTTCGACATTTTTTTGGATGCTGAATCCAAATATAGAATAATATTATGAGGTTGCTATTGAACTTTTTAAAGTTTGGTTCTGTTTTAATATGTAGATGACCCCTCATGATAAAAAAAACTACATACAATTATTAAAAACCTTCCACGATTTACAACGGTACCTTTTGTTTGTTATTTCAACAATTAGAACAAAATATATAGCCATCGTTCTGTTTTTTTTGGGGGGGTACTGTACAAGAACCAAATGACTTTTTCCTTGTTCATAAATTTTTTGGGTGCTATTACGAAAACTTTAAGTCCATTTTTCAACATCTCTTCACTCCAAAGAAAGTTATAAAAACACTAGTTTTCCATAGAACAGTTGTATCCAGAAGTATTTTTAAAATCAAATTTTAAAAATGATGGATTCAAATAGAAGATGTTTCCACATTTTTTACTATTAAGTGAAATGTCTGTAACTTGGCGTGCTATGTTAAAAACTACCATGAAAATCCCATAGAATGAAAAAAAAGTTAGCCATTATTTTCAGTATAGCATTTTTTTTTTCAGTTCAGATTAATTTATATTCCGCTAGAAATTTTACTTTCCCATTTTCAAGAACACTTGTTACCTCTTTGAATAACTTGTACACCTGTCATTCACAAAGTTGGCGACATTTATTACCAAAGAAAATAAAGCGGATCGTTTTAACAAATTCTACCAAATTACCAAAGCAGAATAAAAACCAAATAGAATTTAATTTTGTTTATACATTTAATTTAATTGCGTTTGTATATTCCTGTTCAATCAAAACGCTGATCCGATTTTCTTTGACCTACTTTTTCAAAAAATAATTTTAGTTTAGTAAGAACAGTCTTGCGGCGATGTTCGCATACAGTCCTCTAGGACGAACTCTTATTACCTTGAAAGGCTTAAAAGCTTCTATTTTTTATTATTTTTTCTCGTATTAATTTCATGCCCTGCTATATACCTGTAGATGTATTTTTATTTTGTATTCGTCTTTAACAAATTACATATACTCAAGATCACAAGCATAGGCAATGCTGTAGTTTCTGGTCATACAAATATAGCTTCTGCCATTACACAGTTAATTCAATATTTATATTTTATTCAGGATGATAATAATAATACCAAAAAAAAAAGGATTATTTGTCGAAGTTCCTTTGCAATTTTCATAAAGCTTGCAAAAATTTTGAGTAACAAAAATAACTATACATTATGGTTTTAAAATCCTTAATATTTATATGCATTTTTTTTACAGATCTGCAAGTAAAACATACGGAGACAATGCTTTTTGAATTGCCTTTTCATTTTAATTTTGTGGTTTCTTACACCAGTTTTCACAAAAAATGTGTTCTATTGGGTTCAAATCTTTTGATTGAGATTATGTTTTTAAATTTTATATTATAGATTATAGAAGTACCAGAGGCAAATATTGAATAAAGTGTGTTCGGACTATTATTGTGATAAAAAATAAAGTCGTTCGTAATGGCCTAATTTGGTCTGACAATTTTAATTTATCGTTCAAAATATTCAAATATGACATAATTTTAAATCGATTAAAAGAATACAAGATTTAAAAAAAATCAAAACGCGCTATAGCAATGCGAATAAATTCACGATAGTTTCCCAAGACCGCGTGAAGCAAAAGTCGGATTATGACTTAGGGATACATCCCTGCTAAGCTAGTCTCGTTTTTGCCTCGCTTTTAAAAATGGGAAATTGAAACGGATATAACTCGAGAAATATTGAACGGATTTCAAAAAAAATTCTAGTTTTAGTTGTCACTCTTAGTAAAATAAAAAAATTAAAAAAAAAAAAAAAAAAATACTCAACTTTTAAATTGATATTTCCCGTGCCGGTTAGAGAGATTTGTGAGAAACTAGCAAAACTGGTTTCCGCTGCCGCGTTTCAAGCCAAGTTGTTTCCAATCAAGTGACGTCACATTAGCTTCGATCTGAAAGTGTCGTTTTTCCCACCAAATCTAATAGGCGAACTTTGGTTGCAAATTATAAAAAAAAAGAAAAAGCGCAGTGAGCAGAAATTTTTGTGTTGAAAATTATTTAGAATTGAATAAAAATAATTATAAAAATGCGGGAGTTGTCCACTGCAACTTATTTAAACGATTTTCAGTCACTCAGATCGAGTATTTATAGTGTTTGGCTAAAAAATATTCACTCTGATCCATTGACTAAATTTTTTCTTCCATCAAAAACTTGATAGAATGCATTTTCATCGACAACGAGTCTAACTGCCAAATTTCAGTTCCAATAGATGACAACAAGAGGGTTAATTTGCTTTCAGAAGAATTTCCCATCACATACAAAACGTAACTTAATATAAGGGATTTAAAAACATCAAATGGACTATTTTCTTTCTTTATAATATATTTTTATCATATGTAGATGGCAGCACTTTAGATCGAGAAAATCGTAATTAATGCACCTTGAAGAAACCTAACAATTTTTTTAAACTATCGGAAAACGGTAATAAAAAATTATTTGCACATTCTAAGACAAAAAAAAGAGTTTGGAGTGTGTTCCAAACTAAGCTAAAATCTATAGCCAAATCAATAGTTACAACTATTGTTAAAATCCTATAAGCAAATCTTTTCTTGTCCATTTTATATTTGGGAAATGGTATACACCTCAGAAATATATTTCTGAATGCACCACAAAACATGCATCTACAACAAAAGTTCTTACGAATTTTAAAATTTAAGTCCTGCGCAGCCAAAGGTCATTGGAGTTCATATGCAAGATATGCTAACCTCTAAGCATTAAAATAAAATGCTGTTGCGTGGATTGGTTGGAAAGACTTGAAGCCAAAGCAGATCAAAACTTGCAGAAATTTATTCCAATATCACTCTTCACAGATTCCTTTACAACTCCAGAACTTCTCGTTCTAGTAGACACAATACAGAACTTGACAACACAACTGCTAAAATCACTGCAAAAGACAATGCAATACAGTTCGCTTTCGGAACTCTCTGAATGCTCATTGAGACTCAGTATCTCAATACAGTAATTCCAGTCAACTCACTGACTCAACTCAGTTAACTAACCCCAGTCAACTACTACTCCCCGCTCACTTTGGCCGGTCTTATATAGGGGAGGCGAACTTTCGTGAATCTTCCAGAGATAGACATTTGGAGAACTTTTCAGATCGTAGTCGAAAAGTCCTATACATGTACATGGGGACCGAAAATGTCGTCAAATGGTCGCCAAGTTTGGCGTCATTTAGCGATTTCTCGCCAAATTTGACGAGATTGCCATTGCCATAATGTTAAATGCCCTGCTCCTTGTAAAACTCGCTTCCCAATGTTACCTCTGTAAAACTCGTTATCAAGCATTGAGACCCATATTGCAGGGAAGCCAACTTAAGATGAACTATTGCATTGCCTTATGCAAAATGTACATAAATTTTCCTATTTACGAAATATTTACAAATATACAAAAATTCGTAACAATACATAACTCTGATGAATTTCCTGTATATTAGCTACTTGAAGTAATCTTAACGAGCTCATTGGTTTTAATAACCAAGAAATGTATTCGATGCTCTTTGGCTGATTGAAATAAAATCAGATTCCTGATTAGTTGAAATTTATTTCAAAGAAAGGATTTCTAATGTAGTCAAGGAAAACCATCTGGAGAATAAGAAAATCTTGATTATTGTATATTTTATTTTCATTATTCACTAATCGTCAACTATGATTATACCATAAGGCAGGTGCTGGAATCTGTGGAGTTAGACCTAAAGTAATGATTGCCCGCTGACTAGGAAAACATGCCACAGTATTTCAAGTGGAACTGCTTGCCATCATTTACTGTCTACATGAATGCTCTAGAAGATCCTACTCAAATAGGAAGATCTACATATTTAGCGACAGTCAAGCAGCTTTAAAGGCAATAAACTCATTTCAAATAAGTTCCAAACTTGTTTGGGAAACCTTCTACAAGACTTGGGGACCTATAATAGGATCCTTCTTACATGGGTGCCAGGACACATTGGTGTAGAAGGAAACGAAACTGCAGATAAGCTTGCTAAACTGGGAACTGCAGACCTACCTTTAAGTCCTGAACCTTTTTGTGGGATCTCTAAGACTACTGCAAAAAGGGGGATAGGAGAAAAAATGCTTAAAGAAACCACAGAAAGGTGGAAACAAACCACCGATCAAAAACATGCGAGGCTTATGATTCAAAAACCTTCCATGAAACTATCATCTCAGATCCTGCGTCTTAGTAGGGATAAGATGAGAGTGATAGTTGGATATCTTACAGGGCCACTATCACCTAAGAAAACACCTTCATAGAATGGGAATCTTTAAAGGAGAACCTTTATGTAGGAAGTGCAATATTGTGGAGGAAACCGCCCACCATATACTTTTTGAATGTGAAGCTCTTCTTCACATTAGGCACTCAAGCCTAGGTCTTGGAACAGAACTTGATACAATCCACGAGGAACCTGTCAAAAGCCTTTTGACCTTTCTTAAGGAATCTGGCTTTCTTTGACAGGGGGTCGTAAAATAAGGGGGTTGGTGTAATATTCCCTAGTGGAATCAGCACCTAGGCTCAGTTGACCTCACCCATTCACTATGACTATGACTATATGACTATACCAAGTATAAGCCTATAGCATTAATTCTTTTCTTTATTAAGAATACAAAATACTTAAAATGACTATGAATATCAATAGAACGTTTTATTTTCGTTCTTTCAAATTAAGTACGTTTATCACCAAGATTGACCCTTCCCTTCACTCGACCATTACTGAAAAGTCTTATTTAGATTCCCCCCCCCCCCCCCCTCCTCTCAAAAAGAGCGCTTCATCCCTTTAAATTTTTTGGGGACTCTTCAGATCTTGAATTCCACTGCAAAAACGATGTTTTACTTCATAAATCGACGAATTTTGTTTTTCAACTGCCTATTTTTTATCTATTTTACCTGTACTAGAAGAGAACTTTAATTTACCAGCCGTTTTTTGTACTTCTTTTCTTCTCACTTATTTTTCCATTTTTTTTCAGTTAGTGTTTCGTTTTACGAACGAGGCCTTAATATAAAAATAAGAGGCGAAATTTACAAATTAACTATGTAAATAAAACTTAAAATCTTAGTTACAAGCAAACAACCATCTTTGTTTTTATTTTAAGAACAGTCGAACAGATATTCATAACGATTACGATTAAAAGTATTGTATCGATTCGCAACAGTTAGTCTGATTTCTTTTCTCTCGATTTTTTTTTTCAACCGCATGTTTTATTGGGGTTTTTTTGCGATTCCATAATGAATCATATCTGTAACAGATAAAAAGTGGTTAGAATAATATACATTTCTATGATTTTTATGTATTACTATTTAAAACATTTGAAGAAGAAATGAAAATACCTCAACAACTATTGATACACTGTTAAAAAATTCAGTTCAACGTTGAACCAAATTTTGGTGCAATTTCAAGGGAGGCATGCAGTTGCACCACTTTTTGGTTCAACTTCCATCAAGGAAAAACGACATCAATAAGGTTGCACCAAATAGTGGTGCAACCAAATGAGGTTGCACCAAATAGTGGTGTAACCTCAAGTCACTGCAACCATAACTGGAACCGGAACGATCGTCCTTCAAATTATCGAAATCGAACACAACCACAGCGAACAAGAATCAAGATATCTACTTCAAAACGCCACAGTATTTAGCTTATTTATAGAATATCAAAGTAAGTAAAGTGTTTTATTATATATGTACTGTCAATATTTTTTGTTTACTGCAATTTAATTATGGCTACAGAAACTGATATGCTTAGGCTTAGTGATGTTGACAAAATTCGTAGCATTGCAGTGAAACATCTAAAATTCGAATACTTGTAGACATATATTATGTGTGCTGGAAGAACGCATAAGTCCGTTTCAACTTGGAATTCAATTTGTAAATAATCTCGTTCCGTTCAACCACTATACATGCAGTCTGGGATTTTGAACAGGCTTTTACTCGAAGTGAAAGATTTTGAGTAAATCCCTTTTGTAGGAAGAATGCGATGTATGTATGAATGAAAAATAATTTTATTCTAAAAAATCACCGGTGTTAGCCAAACAATTTTAAATCGTGAATAATAATCAAAAGTTAGTTTTTATCTAATTTCTGATACTTTTGAATGCCTTTTCAAACAGAATATATCTTCGAAGAACAATGTGTAAGGGACCTTTTATTCAAAGTATACATTTTAAATTAATATTATTTTACATTTGTAATAATTAAAACCATGTCAAAGGTGCCGGGTTCGAATCCTGGATTAGGCATGGATGTTCGTTGTTTCATAGTATTAGTTGCGCACATATTTATTTAGTAATCTCATGTTTATAAACCTAAAGTTTCATTTGGAACTAAACAAAAACAAGTACATTGTCATGTCCATGGACATCAATCCATCCTATGGATGATCTCGCTTTATTATACTACTTCTGCTAAAATAGTGCGTTATGTGAAGAATGACCCAAATATACCTAAGCCTTTGAATATGCTCATTAGTAGATGCTTATTTCAGCGTTTAATAAATTGATCAAATGTATTTGCAGGTTTATTTTTGCAAACACAGTTCCAAGGCGTACAAATGCTGATATTTTAATGAAGTTATTTTGCTGCTATTAAAGGTAATAACTCTCGCTTTATTATACTACTTCTGCTGAAATAGTGCGTTATGTGAAGAATGACCCAAATATACCTAAGCCTTTGAATATGCTCATTAGTAGATGCTTATTTCAGAGTTTAATAAATTGATCAAATGTATTTGCAGGTTTATTTTTGCAAACACAGTTCCAAGGCGTACAAATGCTGATATTTTAATGAAGTTATTTTGCTGCTATTAAAGGTAATAACTCTCGCTTTATTATACTACTTCTGCTGAAATAGTGCGTTATGTGAAGAATGACCCAAATATACCTAAGCCTTTGAATATGCTCATTAGTAGATGCTTATTTCAGAGTTTAATAAATTGATCAAATGTATTTGCAGGTTTATTTTTGCAAACTCAATTCCAAGGCGTACAAATGCTGATATTTTAATGAAGTTATTTTGCTGCTATTAAAGGTTATTTTGCTGCTATTAAAGGTAATAACTTTCATATATTCGTTATGTACTTTTCAAATAAAGTATTATAATTACTCCAAATAGAATTTGGTACTTATGTATTAAACTAGCGACAACTTTTGTCGTAACGAAAATTTTGCCAATTGCTATCTGAATAGACTATTGAAAATAACTTTATATCATTGAATGCATAAACTGTAGCCTAGTAAATTGAACATTGTTAGAAAAGTTGCGGTCATTCAATATATTGTTGATAATGTTATTAAAATAAGATTTTGCTAATTCTTTATTTCTCGAAGTCAATCTCCAACAAAAAAAAAAATTTCAATGGTTTAAGATGTCTTAATTCCATGTGATGATGCTTATTAAACTGTTAACCTTTCTGTTGTTACAAAAAGTTAGCCAAACATAGTCAACTAAATATAGTAATCAAAATATTATTTTCAATCTTCTAAACAAATCAACTTAGTCTACAGGATGGCTTAAGATTTTAGTTTAATTATTAAAATTAAAGGTATAATTTAAAAAATTGTAGTAGTTTGCTAAATAAAACCTATGCACGATCAATTGAACATGTTGGCTAAGCCAGGGATCGATAGACTGCAGCTCTTTTCATGGATATTTGTAGCTTTTAAATTGTTAATTGCTATTGATGTAAAGATTTTTATAAAATCCTCATTTAAAACAACATAGTTTTCAAACTTTAACAATAAAAAATATTGCTTTCCGTTGTTTTTCTAATTAAAATTTTTCTAGTTTTACGTGTTTTGAATAGTTATATAGAAATTTTTGTGAACAAAAAATTCCTAGGATTTTTCAGTTCTTGTTAGTCAAGTCACGGTTTTTTAAATAAAAAAATATTTAATCTACTCTTTTGCAATTTCTCTTAATTTATTATTAAAAAAAATTCTAAACAGTGCCCTTTCCCTTTTTATTTCTGGAATGATCCCTGCACCAACCATTCACTATCTTATCACAACACTTTTTCTTTGCTCTTTATAGATGAAGGTGTTGATACAGTATTACGATAATAGTAAAGTTAGGGAAATAAACAACTTTCCAGAACTTCAACAGGAAATAGAGCAAACATTTCAATTGAAACCCACAACATATTTCCTCCAAAAGTTTGACAAGGAATTCAATGAATATGTAGATTTAGAGAATGAACAGGATTTGGCTGATAAAGATAAAGTTAAGGTGGTCTTAAGACAAGCTCAGGTTATTTCCATTTGCCCAGATAGTTTTGAGTCATCGTTAACTTTTTCCAGCCAGCCCATAAATGTCATTAATGAAATACCAGAAACGCCAGAGGTTGTTTCTCTGTCGTTGCGTACGAAACAATGGCCAGCCCATATAGTTTTACCTATAGAAAATTTCTCAAGTTTACTACGAGATGATCTAAATGAAAATAAATTGCTCTCATGGGATACATCAAGAGAGCTAGTTGGGCACTTAGCCAACTATGCATATTCCTTTAAGCCCTACCCAAATAAAGCTGAACGGCTTGAAGTATGCCAAGAGTTAATCAGAGTATATCCATACTTAAAAAATGACATAGGCGTGGGAGTTGATGGTTGGGAAGTCAAACTATTAAATAAGCTAAAAAGAATTAGGCAAGGAGATACAAGTTTGGAAATAAAAATTAATCGATTAAATTCTAAAATTAGTGGAAGCAAAGTACCCAGGAATATAAGCATCAATCCTAAAAAAGGAGAATTAAATTGGGCCCCTGACCATGTTCCTGGGGAAAATGAAAGTTCTGTTTCTCTTCATAAAAAAAATTTAAAGAACGAAGCAGCAAAATCTGAAATTCACCAAGATGTAAACAAAATAACTGCTCTTATGTCGCTGACCTATTCTTACCGAAGAAAAAATATTAATGATAAAATTCTTGTCAAAAATCTCAAGGAAGAGTATCCTTTGTTTTTTCAAAGGAACCAACAACTAGAAGAATTTGAAAGATTGACTGCTGTTAAAATAAAAGAAATATTTTTTGAGGAATCAAAGAACCAAGGGCAGATCCTGTATAAACTGTTCAGGAAAAAGAAAAAAACAGTTGAGGAAACACTTCTTCTTACAAATTTTATTGACGAATGTAAAGATTTAGAAGTTATCAAAAAAGTAGAAGCGGAGGTATCTTTTGGGTTTTTCCTATTACCGTATCTTTTAAAAGATCAAGTTGATTATTTAATAAAGATAGTAAGTAAATAATTTTTTAATAAACTACAGCTCTTGCCCTTTTATGCACAAATTTTTACATTTTTACCCTTTCTGCTCTTTCCAGAAACTAACAATTTACCTGCCCATTTTTGAAATATCTGTTCTTTCAGTAAAATTTAAAAGTTATCCAGCTTATTAAAAGAAATGATTTTTTTTTAGTATTCCTGAATTTATATATGTTATACTTAATATATGTATGTTTTATAATGGCTATGGAAGTTAAAAGTTTTACAAAATTGCATTCTTAATGGAGTAGATTAACTTTTTTATTTAATGTGAAATAATTGCTTCAATGTTTTGGAAGTTACTTCAGAAGAGTTGGATTTTTAGAAACAATTAAATCTGAATAATTTTAAATTGAAAAAATCTTTAAAAAAGTGTACTATAATATAGAAATTTTTTGAGAAAAAATGATGTTTATCATATAAATTTTCAAGTTTGATCCTAGGATTTTCACAACTTTCATGTATTTCTATAATGAACTCAGTTCTTAATCATGCTCTTTTTGTGTGTTCCAGGTTTCTGAACTTGACGATACTCCAGATTCTGGAGTCTTTGCGGAACCCTATCCAAAGATTTATGGTATAGGAACAGTTATTAATGGATCGTTCACAATTATTTGTGAAAATGTTGAATTGACAACCTGCAATAATTTCCTCGACAGCATCTGCCTCCTCATTTCGTATTACTACACCCTTAATATACAGTTTCCTATAAATGCCAAAAACGTGTTAGCCTTTCTACAGTTTGGTATATTAAAAATACGTAGTGGACCTATCCCCGCAAAGGTTAAAACTTTAGTGGGGAAGGTATGTTTCATCCAAGAAGAAAGTTAAGTTATTTTAAAAAGTAATAAGTTTATGTAAATTTTTCAAACAAATTCTTTTACATGTTTAATTTTAAATTTAGGTATACTTGTTATGTTTTGTAAAATATTAAACATAACACCCTTATAAGCTTATTTTGTAAAAAGTATAGGAATACTGTTTTAAAATGTTTTCGTGCGCCAAATGTGGTCAGGATTTTTTAAAGTTTCATTTGTACCTTGTTCATGTTAAAAATGTGCACAGTCACGAACCCTCTTTTCGATATGTTTGTGGAATTAATGGTTGTCCCATTGCTTGTTTTAGTTATTCTTCATTAAGAACTCACTTATTTAAACACAAAGAACTTAAATTTAATACAAATAACAGTAAAATGACTTGCACTGAATGTGGCTTTAAATCATATTTAAAAACAAAATTTATATCTCATTTTAAGCTACATGATGCCATAGTGTGTCCTATTAAAAATTGTAAACAAACATATACTGTTTATTCTTCTTTTAGTTCTCATTTGAGTAGATACCACCCTTATTATACAACAAAAGATTTGAAAACAAATATTCAACCCTCATTAAGTTTATTAAATCCAGATATGTTAGATTCTGCCAATTCTGCCGATAATTTAATCTCCACTTTAGAGGCATCATCAGAGGAAAAAATCAATAACATCAATAGAAATGCTTCATTGTTTATTATAAAAATGCAAGAAAAATTTATTTTGTCACAGACTGTTGTTTCTGAACTTATTTCAGGTATGAACCAATTACAAGAAGACCAAATTGCACTTTTCAAGTGTAATGTAATCGATGCATTAAAAGAAAATAAGATAACGAATGATTCTGTACTACAGTCAATAAAAAATTTGCCTGTTTCTAATACATTGAGCAAAACATTTAAAATATTAAATTCTGGCCATTTAAAGACTAAGTATATGGTTTCAAACCTAGGGATGGTAAAACCTATTCAATATAAATATGGATTTCTATGCCGAAAAAAAACAAGTTTTCAATATATTCCACTGTTAGAAAACCTTCAATCTTTCATTAAAAATAATGATGTATTAGATTTCATTATGACAAACCACAACTCTAATAATTGTAATAATACTTATAGAGATATATATGATGGAACAACATTTCAGAACAATAAAATGTTTTCAGATATATTTCCAAACATTCAAATTTTATTATATTTTGATGAGTTTTGCGTCGCTAATCCATTACGAGGGAATCAGGCTAAACACAAAATAGCTGTTTTTTACTATACCATAGGCAATATACCTGTTAATTTCCGATCATCTATTGATGACATTCAAGTGGCCTTGATATGTAAATCCTCACAGCTTAAGCAAGTCGAAGGACTTAAGAAAGTTTTAGCTCCTCTTATTAAAGATTTAAAAATTTTGGAGACTGAAGGTGTAAAAATTGAAGGTGTCGCAAATAGGATAAAAGGAAGTGTAGCATTTATTGTTGGTGATAATCTTGGTTCCCACCAAATCGGTGGCTATTCAACATGTTTCAAAAGCACTTCAGTGACTTGTAGATTTTGTTATGCAACTCCTTTAGAAATGCAAACTAACTTTAAAGATAGTTCATTTGTTCGCCGTAGCAAAGAAAGACATGATCAACAATTAAACATGATAAGCATGGATCCCAATTACAGCTCAGCTTATGGAATAAAATTTGATTCTCCTTTCAACGAATTATTGTATTTTCACACTAGTTACATGCTTCCACCAGATCCCATGCATGATCTGCTCGAAGGCATTGTACCTATGGAAATAAAATTGATCATTAAAAAATGTATATCTTGTCGATATTTCACTTTGCATCAGTTGAATTTTAAAATTGATTCCTTTAAATTTGGATTGAATGATGTAGAAAATAAACCCAGTGCACTTCCTGATAACTATATGAAAGGATTAAAATTAAACTCTTCTCGTGTGTGGTGTTTGTTAAGACTTTTGCCTTTGATGATAGGGGATAAGCAGAGTGTCTACCGGTCACGAAAGTCAAGAAAGTCACGAAAAAGTCGCGAAATCCAAAAACGGTCAAGAAAGTCACGAAAAAGTCAAGAAATCAGAGCGGAGGTCACGAAATTTTCACGCCGATTGCAAAACTGAAAAATTCGGTAATTCCCTCAGAAAAATCGACAAAAAATTCGCCAACGAACAATTGCTGAAAAAGGCAATTTTTTCCCCAAAATGACGCGAAATTTTTATGAACGTATAGCGTTTATTGCAACCATTCCTTTCTTTAAAACCTGCCTTTATCGGCCCGTCATGTAAGCGGCAGAATTTTTTTTTTAAATTTATAAATACTCGGGATTCCGTTGTTGATTTTTGTTAAATGTGGTCTAAATTTGAATGTTAAATATAGTTTGTGAAGTTTAAATATTCGTAGAACTATAATGTGTTGAGTACTTCTGCGGTATGCAAGTGTGAACTTGCTATACAAGATCGACAGGCAAAGTGTGAATGGAGGAGTTTCGTAACTTTTCTAGTTGTATTTTCGACACGAAAAGTTACGATAAAAATCTGCGAATCGGCAAGAACATTTTATTAACTTATTTCTTAAATATCAATCAGCAAGAATCGCGAAAAAAAATATATGATAGGTGAAAAAATTTCCCTAAAACTTTTGCCGATCGCTAGGCCTAACAGCACTTATTAGTGTTTTTTTTTTTTTTTTTTATAACACTACATCGTAATTTTTAATTGAGTTGCCGTTATTATCGCAATAAATTCCTGTACTAAAATTACTTAAGTAATAAATTGTGCGTTTTTTATTTTTTAAAGTCATTTATTTCACGAGGAATAAGTACCTACGATGCAATGTCCCTTCGATTATTTTACGGACTTCCCGCACTTTTGAATCTCGAAGCAAATTCCAAAATTCATCTCGGAATATTTTATTCTATTAAAGATTATTTTATTTTATTTACTTTTTGCTTTAAAGTATTAACTTAAGTTCAGAAATAATTATTGGAAAGCAACGACACAGCGGAGTCGAACGGACTTCCGGTTTTCTTCAAATCGCGGCATGATTACCGTGCTTTCGCCGAAAGTCAGTTGTTATCCCTTTTGTTTAGGACTTTTTTTTTTATTCATTCCCTAGCATATAAGTTGACCCCCTACTTTTTAGTGAACATTTTGGCACACATTCTCGACTTTCATGCGAGTATATATACGGTATATTGTCAGGAAATATAAACGGACAATCTTGTTGGCCCTCAAACCTATTGTTGGTTGTTGATGTACTTTTCGAGAAAATTAGATGGAATCCGATATAGATCTAGCCAAGTGGTTAATGCCTGTGTTACTGGCCAAATATAAAGGATATTGTATATTTTGCAAATCAAAATTTGATGTCATTCGTAGTGAAATGGGGTTGGTGAAATCTCATCAAAAATACATCAAGACTTAGCCTATGTAATTTTAACTGGCAAGCAAAGAATGCTTAATTTTCAGTCTTTGTCATCACATGTAATTCCATCCAATAATGCAACTAATAGCATCCTATTACCAACCCAAGAAAATGTTATTGTTGCTGAAGCAAGCAAACAATGTGAAGCAACTGTAAACACTTTGACTTGGTCAGATTTTTCATCTATTATGAATTCTTTTTACTATCATTAATGAACAAGTTATATGGGCAATAAGCCGAGTAATGTGTCACACTTCTGACAGAAGCACATGTAAAGGAAGTGAATTGTTTACTGCTATGTTTCTATAGGAGGAGGAAGTTCAGTCATTAGATATTGAGATTGCTAAAATGAAAAAGGAAAAAAATAAATAAATATATGCTGAAATTGGTGTTGCTTAGTATTATCATTCACAATACTAAATTTTATGATATAATGTTTTATTGTTCTTGCTATTTTCTTTCACGTGGATTTCTCTAATTTTCTAGTGTGATTAAAACAGAATTTTATGCATTTCAGTGAGTTTTTGTCAGCAAATTAATGCAGCAACCATTGTTATAGTGGTAATATATTTCATACATTTCTATCCGAAAGAAGAAAAACGTTGTTTTTTTTTGGGGGGGGGGGGGACAATTTTTTTTTATATATAATTGCACGAAAAATCTACTGTGAGAACATTCAAAGTTGTGGCTTCAATATAGGTCAAATTTGTTGTATTGTATCTGATTGTTGTCTTTTTAAAAGTACAGTAGAGTCCTGATTATCCGAGGTAATGTGGACCAAAACCAACTCGGATAACCGAAAAACTCGGTTAAAGCGAAAAATAAAATAAATAGGATCGGTTTAAATGTATGTTTTGACAAGTACAAATGTTATTCTATAGGTAAACCACATGCAATTAATAATATATAGTAATGCTTAAAGAGTTCTCTTACTTAAGCCTTAAGACCTTGAGCGACGCGATAGGAGGAGCAGTGTCATACAATGAAAAGGAATGTAAACATTTTGTTTTCTTGAGTGTTTGAGAGATCAAGTTCCAATTTTTTTCGGTACTAGTTTTGACAAAGGAAAATATCAGGGGTAAAAAAAAATTAAGGAAATATTATCTGGCTCGGTTAAAGCGGAAACTCGGATAACCGGGGCTCGGATAATCGGGGTTTTACTGTATTAAGTTTTTATGGTTTGCCTTTGTAATTTTTTTTGACAAATTGATTATTTAAACGGTTCCAAATTTTTTTGAAAAAGTCAAGAAATTTTCTTCTGAGGTCAAGAAAAGTCAAGAAATTGTATTTGACAAAGTTAGTAGACACCCTGATAAGGTTCCAGAGTCTGAACCTGTTTGGCATCTGCTATTACAATTAAAAGAAATTGTTGATATTATTCTATCACCTATTATTAATATGCGTTATATTTCTTATTTGTCGGATTTAATCGCTGATCATCATAGTCTTTTTAAAAGCTTATTTCCTGACATCTTGTTCAAACCAAAGCATCACTTTCTTGTGCATTACCCAAAATTAATTCTTGAATTTGGACCTTTAATTTGTTGTTGGTGCATGCGTTATGAATCTAAACATTTATATTTTAAGCGTGTTGCTCAAAGTATAAAAAACTCTATAAATTTACCTTTTTCAATGGCTAAAAAGCATCAACAGTTACAATGTTATTATAATTGTACTTCTTCTAGATGTATTGGGAAAAGCAATAAGGTGACAAATGCTAAACCATTGAATAAAAATATTTATTCAGAAGATGTAAAACCTATATTAGCTATGTATTCTGACTATTATGTTGTTACAAAGGCACAAATCAATGGCATAACTTACAAGTCTGGCATGTGTATTTTAACCAATTTTGATAATGATGAGCCAATTTTTTCAAAAATTATTATTATTATAAGTAAAAATGAAGATGTTTGTTTTGTGTGTCGTACTTTTACTTCAAGTCAAATATTTCATATTGGTGGCTATCGATTGTTAAAAAATATTGATATTAATATTATATCCAACAAAGATTTTTATGATAAGTATCCTTTATCCATTTATAAATATAGTAATTATCAAGTTGTAATCCCTAAATACTTAATTTTTAGTCACTAAAATAGTAATAAAAAAAGTGTGCATAATTGTATCAAAACTTTTTGATTTAATGTCACTTTATGTATTGAGTATTTTTTTGTCCAATATATTGAATTGTACCAAAGGTTGAGAGTTTCTCCAAGCAAAATTTCTTATATTAAATTGCTTTAGCTATATTGTGAGGAAGTATTAGTAAATGGGTTCATTTACATAGTAACTTTATTTTGAAAAGGTTTTTATATTATTTCTCATGTCTATGATGGCATTTATTTAAAATGATTGTATATTTTCCCCAACAAGTCAAATTAATAAAATATTTTGTAATTTCATTTATAATGTGTTTTTATTTAAGTTTGAATATAAATACTTATTAAATTTGTACAATTTGTTAAGTATAAATAAAATTTAGGTCAATGAAACCAATTTTGATTGCATTTGAAAAAATGTTTTAATAAAAAAAAAAAATAGTCTGATTTTTCTTTGATCATTTTAATTTGAAAATACTATTTAAATTGTGTGGGAAATATTGAAATACACAGGGCTATAAAATTAGTTTGTTAAACAATGAGAATCATTGATCTGATCATGATTTGATTATTTAAAAAGGAATTGATTTTAGGTTATAATTGGAAACAGTAATTTATTTCTAAAAAGTAAATTAAGATATTCACTTTTTAAATCAATTTTAATGCTTTTAATTACAATTTTTTCCGACTGTCTCTTATGTTTGGGAGTTTTATTTGTTGAACAATTACATAAAACATAATTTGAATTATTTAAAAGAGTTATTATTGGAAACAGTAAATTAAGATATTCAGTTTTTAAATAAATTGTAATGCTTATTACAAATAGCATCTTTCTTTTTTTTTTTTTTTATATTGCTACTTATATGTGGATATTATTTTATTTGTTGAACAAAATAAATACTTAAATATTGGTTGTTCCAAATTATACTTCTTTGTCCTATCTGAAGAACCCATGCATTTATATCCTCATTGAATGCTCAACTATATAATCCAATATATATATATTAAAATAATTTATATAAAAAATAATATATAGGAAAGTAATAATTTAATATAAAAAAATTATTTAATATAAACTATTTATTTAATATAAAAATATTTATTCAATCCACAGCTATAACAAGCAGAAAAAACCCCGCATTATTCAACTTGTAATGCACCTTTAAGGACAGAAATCATAAATATTAATTCATTTTTAACTTTAAAATGCGGTATAAGAACATATAAAACGTGGTTTAAACTATCACCATAAAATGGTGTAGCAAAAACAGTAAATTTGGTGCAACCATGCACCAAAAATGGAGTAGCGAAAACCGTAAATTTGGTGCAACCATGCACCAAAAAATGGAGTAGCGAAAACCGTAAATTTGGTGCAACCATGCACCAAAAAATGGCGTAGCGAAAACGCGAATCTTGGTGCAACCTTTCACCATAAAGTGGTGCGGCGAAAACGCGAAATTTGGTGCAACCTATCACCATAATATGGTGTCCGAGGTTGCACCATTATTTCGTGAAACTAAGCACCAAATGTTGGTGGCAGCTAAATGGGCACCAAATTTTGGTGCAGGGTGGAACCAAATTTTTAACAGTGTAGCTAGCTTCAACTCTACTTGTGTAAATCAATCTTGCTATAACAATTCATTATTCGACTAATAGACTACGAATTTAAAATCTTAATTACCTTTATTTATTTTAAACATATTCGAATAAATTAATAGAAATATAATATTTTAATTAACAAATGGAAAAATGCTAAAAATTGGCATATTCAATCTTGATAAGCATTAAAAGTGTGGGCAAATAACAAGTAAGGAGTAATAATAAAACCTATAAAAATAAAGTTTTTAATATAATTCCTTATATGCATTCCCAACTTTTACATTTTTAACAACGCGCCGTTTCTTTTGTCAGCATGTACTTGGTATTTGCATCTAATTTTAAATTTTAAAAACATCTCTATCAGCAAAAATTCCGGTAAACTACTTTTCCAAAATTTATTCATAAAAGTTGATCTGAATTTATGCACTTACATCCATAAATCTTTCATTTCTTCTTATTAAAATAATTTTATTATTATTTAAAACAATTTAGAGAATAGGAAAGAGTTTCTTCAATGATCGATAAAATGCTATTTCAACGCGATTGGATGATGGCAAGTTGGTTTGACAGTAATCCGTAAAAGCGACCTTTTGGTGACAGTGACAACCCCCAAAATTTGATAGAATGCATTGTCATCGACATCGAATCTATCTGCCCAAGTTTTAACTCGATTGGATAACGGCAAGGAGGTTAATTAAGCTTCCGCATACTAACCCGCCATCGACATACATATTGGATCTATTATAGAAACTTTGATTTCGTATGTGTGTGTAGGGGGGCGGGGCGACTGTACACATCCACCCAACCACACACACAAAATCGAAGTTAATATAAAGGATTTAAAGAGAAAGGACAATTGAGGGAAGGGACATTTCTTCATTTTCTCTGCTGTGCATTATAATAAAAACATGATTTTATACTAAAATTCAAATTTTATAACATTACGTCTTAGTAAAACTTATTGCCAGTTTTGTGTTCTAAATTATACAGAGTGGCCACAGAACTGGGAAAACCTGGAAATCAGGGAAATGTCAGGGAGCTTTCTGATTCTGGGGAAAATCAGGGAAACGTCAGTGAATTTTTTAAAATTTCATGAAAATCAGGGAAATTTTGTATTGCTTAAGGCACCTTCATCCATATTTTGGCGCTATTTACATGGAGATTTGTAGTGGTAAGCCATTAGAAGTTTAATGTTAAGGAATAACTTAAACGTTTTATTACCAGCAAAACTATTTTTAAAAAAATTGCATATTATCGTTTTAGCATACATGTTCTATTTGATCAGGGTGTCTAGACATCTGGAAAACCTAAGAAAATTGGGGAAATTTGAAAAAAAGTTTGCCCTAAAATCAGGGATTTTTTTTAGAAATCTGTCAGGGAAATCAGAAAATTATCAGGGAACTTTTTTTCCTGAATTTTGTGGCCACCGTGTTATATTATTTCACTCTGAAATACTAGGTGTGGTAGTGACAGGCAAAATAGGTACTTACATTCAACGTTTTACTAATCAGTTGATAAGATTCCAGAATTTCAGTAGCCACAACATTCAACTGTATTTTATTAACTAAGTGATAATGCTATCTATTGAGTTAATAATGTGCCCCATAAAAACCAAGTTTTTAAATAAATCCTTTGTATGCAAATAATAATGTGCCCCGTAAAAACCAAGTTTTTAAATAAATCCTTTATATGCAAATAATAATTTGCCCCATAAAAACCAAGTTTTTAAATATATCCTTTATATGCAATGCCAATTTTTATATTCATTAACACAATGTGTTAATGAATATAACTTTTGTTAATGAATTTATACGACACTTTTTTGTTCACCATAAACTGTAATTATCTTATCATTATTCATAACAAAATTAATGCTTTCGGATTAAACCTTCTACTATTCGGTTGTGATAAGCTAAAAACCTTAAATCCACACACAAAAAAAAAAAAAAAAAAAAAAATTGCATATTTTGACGCTTTTGCTTGTGTCCTTTTGAAATTAATATTTTTTTAATTGTTGTATAGGTTTGTATGACCTAAGAACTTGAACCATTTAATGAAATAAGAGATTTTCTATAGATTAATCGGAAAGTGTTAAAATATGCATTTTCTTTTAATTTATTTATTTAGGACCTTTTTAAGTAATGACGTCAGTATTCTAAAGAGATACTATTATCATTCCAGTACAATTTATCGTTCAAGTTCTTTGGAAATGAGGGAAAAAGTTTTCGGAAGTATTTATTTGAGTCGTCTCATCGTTATGGGAATACTGTTGGCGTTCGCTCTTGATAAGTAAGAACTATTGTCCATAATAAGTATTAACTATTGATGTGTTGTAATTGAATTGTCAGAATTTGAAAGTAGCTCTCAACCCATAAAGACAAAGTAATATAAAAGTATATGCATGTACAAAGTTATACAAAGTATATGCATCGCCAATTTTTATATTTATTGACATAGCACCGTTTTTGTTCTCACCCTGTGCTTGATGCTTACATCGCATTTTAAATATTGTTGCGTTGTACGGGTTCGAAAAGATTTGAAGCCAAAGCTGATCAAAACTCGCAGAAATTTATTCCAAAATAATTCTTCACAGTTCTCTTAAAGCTCCAGAACTTCTCGTTCTAGTAGACACAATACAGCTCTTTTCACCTCAATGGAGCACAAAACAGCAGTTAAAAACTTGACAACAACTGGTAAATCACCGAAAAAGACAAAATGAAATACAGTTCGCTTTAGAACTACTCGGAATGTTCACTGAGACTCAGTAATTCCAGTCAACTAACGGACTCAGCTAACAACTAACTCAGTGACTCAAAATCAGTCAACTCCTAACAACCCTACTCACGGCCGTCCTTATATAGGAGTGGTGAATCTTCGCGAAACTTCCAGAGAGAGAAATTTGGAGAACTTTCCAGATCGTAGTCGAAAAGTCCTATACATGTACATGGGATACATGTACCTATACATTTACCGAAAATGTCGCCAAATGGTCTCCAAGTTTGGCGACATTTGGCAATTTCTCGCCAAATTTGGCGACAAAAATTAGTCACGTAGCCAGCTTGGCTCTATCTCGCCAATTTGACGAGATGACCATTACCATAATGTTAAATGCCCTGCTCCTTAAAACTCGCTTCCCAGAGTTACCTCTGTAAAACTCGTTATCAAGCATCAAGATGCTCACTGCATTGAAGCCAAATTAACGACGAACTATTGCACTGCCTTATACGAAATGTACATAAATTACTATTTACAAAATTAACACTACGAAATATTTACAAATATACAAAAATTCGTAACAATATTAAAAACATCTCTACCAGCAAAATATGCAGTAAACAATTTTGCAAAATTTATTCTTTAAAAGTGAGTATGAATTTATGCACTAGCGTCCAAGAATCTTTTATTTTTTCTGATTAAAATAATTTTATTATTATTTAAAACAATTTCAACATTAGGAAAGAGTTTCTTCAATGATCGATTAAATGCAATTTCAGCGCGATTGGATGACGGCAAGTAGGTTTGTTAGTATTCCTTAAAACCAATCTTTTAGTGACATCTCTCAAAATTTGATAGAATGCATTGTCATCTACATCGAATTTATTTGCCAAGTTTCAGCCTGATTGGATGACGTCATGGGGGTTAATTAGGCCTCCGCAGATTTTCCCACCATCGATACCAACCCACCAACACACAAAATCGAAGTTAATATATAAAGGATTTAAAAATTAGACAGTTACGGTAATTAATGGGAGGAGAACTCCCAATGTTTGGGATATCTTCTACATTTTTCAGCGTGTCCACTTCATTTTGCCATTTTCGACAATTTCCAAACTGACTTCTTAATTGAATTTTTTTTTAAAAAAACGAAGTACATTGGGACTGTTAAGTCAAAAATAAAAATTCTTCAATTTTTGTCTAAAATTCATGAAATTTTTTGTGCAGTTCAATAGCAATTAGATGAAACACAATCTAAAATTTCAAAAATTTATATCGATTTTTTTTCAAGAAATTAAATTTTTATTGAAAAATTTAGCGTTTTTTACGTAATTTTAAAAACGCTCCTTGCGATTCAAATTTTTTGCAATCTGTCTCAATTTTTTTGTACAAGCTTATTGAATATATATTGACATAATTGTGCATGGATTTTGAATTTGACTCATTGGTTAATTATTTAAAAGTAAAACTTTGGTATTACGGCAAAAAACGTTAACTTTTTAAATAGAAGCATTACGAAAATTTCTGTAAAACAATAAAAAAATACCAGATTCCAAAATCCACGCCCAATTGTGTTCAAAATAGTATAGTAAACAATATCTCCAAATTTAAAAAAAATACATCAACTTTTGAATCGCAAGGAACAAATCGAATACCCTAAAAATCTTAAAATACACATGAAGAGAAAAATGCAATTTAAGAAATTGAAATACATACGATTTCTGATATACGCGCTTACAAAAACTCAAATAATATTCTTAATTCTTCTCGGATCAGCAAAAGTAAGGTATGTACTGAAAGATAGAATTGCAGGCTATATATTTCCACTAAAATATAAAAATAGAAATTTTTTAAATTTTTGCCTTAACAGTCCCCTTGTTTGATCACCAAATAGCAGTAGTAAGAGTAACTAACCACTGAATATTGACGTGATCTTTAGAGTAATTTGGTACAAAACGTTGAGCGCGTAAGATGTTAGTATACTAATTACCAACACCAGATAAATCAAAGTTATACATTACTTAACATTTTAAATATTCAAACCAAATAACCAGTCCGGCAAATCAGTCTACCTGTTTATTCACATACACTATAAATGCACAGATATATTCCTCAAATGACAGTAACTTTAGCTTACTGTCATGCATCCAAGTATTAATAATAAATACAAGATAAAAAATAACATTCTCCAAATAGGTAAAATTCTATTATTTCTACAATTAGCTATTAAATTCTGGCATTGATAAAGTTACTTTAATTGAAACCGGCTGAGGATAGAGGAAGAAAAGTAAATCAACTTACTATAATTTCAGGGGTAAGCAATGTGTAGCGGGTCTCTCTCTTAAGAACTCTCGTAGTTTCCAAAACCACAGTGTTATCTCTTCTCCCTCGGAAAAACGTCTCCCCCTTTACTCCGATCTCAGATTCCTCCAGACTTTCTGACATCAGTCCCATTGGTTGAATATGTGCCCCCTTCTCACACATTTATTTGCTACCAATATTCAGAGTTTCCAATTTGAGCAAAAGGCAGTGAGAAAATCCCTCCTTCGATTTAATATGCAAATATTGGGCAACTCAGCTTTACTTGGAGGAATGTGTAATAATTGCTGTGCTTTAACCCCTCATTCAAAATAGTAGGAAATGTCAGACTGCATCATGACAAATATGTATTTTTAATGACCACAAAAACGAGTTAAATACTAAATTTTAACATAATAAGGCTAAAAAGTTACTTGTAGAGCAACTTTCTATCTGCCAAGTTTCAGATCGATAAGATGACCGCAAGTTTGCTAATTATTCCTCTGAAGCACCAATAGAAGCTTGTGTAAAAGCGGCCTTTTAATGCCAGCCCCCAAAACTTGATGGAACGCATTTTCTTCGAAAACGAATCTATCTGTAAAGTTCCATTTCATTTGGATGATTACAAGTGAGTTATTTAGCCTTCCACAGATTTGCCCATCACGCACTATCATATCAAATCGTAGTAATTGTAAAAGATTTATAAAAAAGGTTCGTACATGCGATACGCTTTAAATTTACTTTTCCGTGTAGTTCAGAAAATGCAGCATTTAGAGGGTCAAATTTGTTTCTTGACAATCATAATCTATTGAATTTATTTTAAAAAGAGAGGAAAATAAGCATAGGATTCATTTGAGCTACATATTGTTGCGTGGATGGGTTCGAAAGATTTGAAGCCAAAGCAGATCAAAACTTGCAGAAATTTATTCCAATATAACTCTTCACAGATTCTCTTACAGCTCCAGAACTTCTCGTTCTAGTAGACACAATACAGCTCTTTTCACAACAATAGAGCACAAAACAGCAGTTAAAAACTTGACAACACAACTGCTAAAATCACTGCTAAAGACAATGCTATACAATTCGCTTTAGAACTACTCTGAATGCTCACTGAGACTCAGTATCTCAACTCAGTAATTCCAGTCAACTCACTGACTCAACTCAGTCAACCTCTGACTAACCCCAGTCAACTACTACTCCCCGCTCACTTTGGCCGGTCTTATATAGGGGGAGGCGAACCTTCTTGAAACATCTAGAGGTAGACATTTGGAGAACTTTCCAGATCGTAGTCGAAAAGTCCTATACATGTACATGGGGACCAAAAATGTCGTCAAATGGTCGCCAAAAATTAGTCGCCAAAACCGTCTCCAACTTGGCTCTATCTAGCCAATTTGTCGAGATTGCCATTACCATAATGTTAAATGCCCTGCTCCTTGCAAAACTAGCTTCCCAGTCTTACCTCTGTAAAACTCGTTATCAAGCATTGAGACCCTTATTGCAGGGAAACCAACTTAAGATGAACTATTGCACTGCCTTATGCGAGATGTACATAAATTTTCCTATTTACAAAATTAACACTACGAAATATTTACAAATATACAAAAATTCGTAGCAATACAAACACAGATTAAGAAAAGACATATTCATGTCTTATTGATCATTAGAAAAGTCGATCTAACTCTTAAGAGGTGGAAAAAGAGAAAATGAGTATTGCTTTCTACAAGATCAAATAAAGTCAACCGTTCTACAGAGTTTTGCCCTTGAGCATTGCCCATCGACGATTTTTTTTTTTTTTTTCCTGTTTCACGCACAAGAAAAGACAAAGTAATGTCTATCGAATAACATCGCCAATTTTGGCATTTTTTCATTTTTGCCCTTGTAAAAATTATTGCCAAAATTATCGCCAAATTGGCCACTTTTATTTAAATGAGTGAAAATATGAAAATGGTAAATAACATCATAAATTTTATGCAACTTCCAAAATTATAGTGTAACTGAAAGTTGTGCGATGTTCCACACCCTTAATTAATATGATTAACCATAGACACTTCGAATGTTCCATTGAAAAGGACATAAAAATGTACCAACCTTGAATACTTTGCTTTCTGTCCTAGTTTTGATTTGAGTAATGCATCTCGACAAAATGGAGGAAGTGATATACATCTCCCAAATGCTTCTGAAAAATCTCCCGAAAGTATATCCTTTTTTTTGTATTATCCGTGATACAAAGTTCAGAAATGTTATGAATATATCTTACATCATATGCAATGAATAAATTAAAATTATATTCATTAACTTTTCATTTCAGTAGGTAAAAGCAATGGCGATGGCGGTTCTATTTTATCTTTAGGTGCACAAATTTAAATAATTTTTTTCACTCTTCGTGTCTGCTTAATACAATTTAAAGATTTTTGAGGGATGATATTAATATATAGAATATATAGTGTTGCGTGAACGGGTTCGAAAGATTTGAAGCCAAAGCAGATAAAAACTTTCAGAAATTTATTCCAATATAACTCTTTACAGATTCCTTTACAACTCCAGAACTTCTCGTTCTAGTAGACACAATACAGCTCTATACACAACAATAGATCACAAACAGCAGTTAAACTTGACATAAAACTGCTAAATCACCGCAAAAGACAATGTAATACAGATCGCTTTCGGAACTCTCTGAATGCTCGCTGACAGACAACCAAGTCAGTAACTCCACTCAGTCAGTAACTCCACTCAGTCAGTAACTCCACTCAGTCAGTAACTCCACTCAGTCAGTAACTCCACTCAGTCAGTATCTCAACTAACTCCAGTCAACTAACTGACTAACCTACCAACTCCACTCAATGCCGGTCTTATATAGGAGTCAATACTTCGTGAATCTTCTAGAGATAGACATTTGGAGAACTTTCCAGATAGTAGTCGAAAAGTCCTATACATGTGCATGGGGGCCGAAAATGTCGCCAAATGGTCGCCAAGTTTGGTGACATTTGGCGATTTCTCGCCAAATTTGGTGACAAAAATTAGTCGCCAAAACCGTCGGCAATTTGGCGAGATTGCCATTACCATAATGTTAAATTCCCTGCTCCTTAAAACTCGCTTCCCAGCGTTATCTCTGTAAAACTCGTTATCAAGCATTAAGACACATATTGCAAGGAAGCCAAGTAAAGAACTCTTGCACTGCCTTATGTGAAGTGTACATAAATTTATCTTTTTACATAATTAACACTACGAAATATTTACAAATATACAAAAATTCGTAACAATAGAATAGATTTATAATCAAATATGTTCATAATGTATATTTATTTATGAGTAAATATGAAACCAAAATAAGTTTTGAACGAATGCAAATTTCAATAATGTATGACTCGCGAATTAGAATATCTGTACGTATAACTCAGAATATACAGTATGTCCAAAAATGGTTGTCATTGGTTTTGTTTCTTTTGCTATTAGAGATAGAACATCAGCATAAATGACAAAAATGCTTAAAATAAGATAAGAAATCGAAAAAAGATGATGTGACTTACATGACTAATTTAATTTTAAAGTTAGAGAGTTTGAATATTTTCACTATGAACCTGTAGATGAAAAAGATTAATTTTTAAAATTTTCCTGCAGTCAAATTACATTAATTAAAGCTACAAAAAAAAAAAAAAAAAAAAAAATCAACACCCTATTTTTTTAAAATTAATCGAAATACAAACGTTAAAATTGTGACGAGACTTTTAAAATAATTATACACAAAAAAGATTACTCCCTCCCCTCCAAAAAAAAAAAAAAAAAAAAAAATTGAAAGTGAAAGTGGAAAAAACTGCCAACCTCAAAAACATAAAAAGTTTTTTGCGATAAAAATATAAATCATAAACATGATTGAAAGTTGTAGCTACAAATACAAGTATATCAAAAATGACTACTGACCGGCTTCAGATTTCAGCTCTCCGTTATGTCTCGCTTGAGATTATTTTTTTTTAATTTAAGTTCCACTCAATTTTTGCTCAACAATTTACGCTGTTTGAGGTTGGCGCCCGTTATAGAAATTTTAACAGTGTATGACGTCATAGGAGTTTTACAGTGCTTCACGTTTAAAAAAATTGAGTGGAAATCCCAAAAAAGCGTAAATTTTCATATTCGCGTAGATTTAATTTCTCTAACATTTTTAATATAGAGAAACTGTGCGAGCATTTGAACCTATATTAAGCGTTTTTTTTTTTTTTTTTTTTTTTTTTTTTTATTGTAGGAAATTGAAATGTTTATAGTGAGCTTATACTTTGTTTGTATAATATACATACTTTTGAACGATTTTCATGTGTGGAGGACTTATATGTTTTTTCTGAAGGAATAAGAAGGCCGCAGTACTCCAAAAGAGTAAATTTTTTTGTAGGAGCGGAACTTACATTTTAAAAATAAACTGAGGTAGCATACATTTTCAAGCGAGACACATCCGAAATCTAAAATCAGTAGTTAGGTATTTTTAATTTCAGTGTCTTTGTAGCTACAACTATCAATCACGCTTATGATTTCTTTTTGTTGCGAGATCCTTTTTTTATTTTTGAGGTTGGCTTTTCTTTCTACTTTTCAAAAGTTTTCTGTGAAATATCACTAGTCTTTTTAAAACACTTCTTATATAATATGAATTTGATGTGGTTGGTTGGTTGTTTTCTTCAGATTATCTGGCGCCGTCCGCAACACGAGGGCTATAATGCGCGAAACATTCGTCATTAGACAAGCCAACATATATTTACAAACACCCATGTCTAACACGGGACCCGGAACCCGCAACCTCGCGGTCTAGAAGCTAGCACGCTAACCATTATACCGTTTGGTCGCAATGAATTTGATGTGAGATTAACAAATAATTTTTTTTTCAAAAAGTGGAATAGTGATTTTCCTCCGTGGGGGAATCCAAAGTTAAAAATTAATAAATATTGTACAGTTACAGTGAAAACCAAAGGTATACATACTACGAAGAAAAACATCGATTACGTCTTATGAACTAATTCATCCCCCTCTCCCCAAGAAGTAAAACTTTAATAGAATGTATTGCCATCGACAATGAGTATATATACCAAATTTTTACCCTAATGGATGACAGCAAGTGGGTAAACTAGACTTTGAACAAGCCTAGTTTCCCCCAAGCCTAGATTCCAAACAAGCACACAAAATCGAAGTAAATATGGAGGACTTAAAAATTAACTTATAAAGACAAAGTTTTAAATGTAACTACTTTATGTGAATTGCTAAGTTTAACGTGCAATTACAACTTATTTAAGCGAATTTGAACTCGGATCGAGATTGCATAGCGTTAGAACATTAAGAAGAAAACCTTGATTCAGCTCCATGAACTAGCTTTTTTCTCGTCCAAAGCCTCATAAAATCATCGATATAAATAAACAACTGGATAGACTGCTTAACGCTGGGAAAATGAAGCCGTTGCCAGATGCCGCTGGTGGGATAAAAAATATGGATTGCCGAGGATTGAAAATGAAATTGTGGGTTGTACACAGCAGAAATTTCAATAATAGACCTTAATTAGTAATAACGTGCAAAAAACTATATACTCTAGCATTTTACAAGGTTTTTCGCATTTCCATCCAACTATAAAAGTGAACTGTGATTGGTTAATCTTCCCACCAGCTTCGCAATCCCCGGCGCGGTTTTCTTTTTGCATTGACAATGGAGCAGTCTATCCAATTGTTTATCTGTATCGATGGATAAAATGCACTGTCATCGGCAACAAGTCTAACTACCTACTTTTCGGTCGATTAGATGAAAAGCTTGTGTAAAAGCGGTCTTTTAATGACAGCCCCGAAACTTGATAGAATGCGTTGAAGTGGTCATCATACCGTGGAAGCTCATCGTGAGGATTGTAGAGCTTTATTCAACCCCATGGTCGAGAGAAACTTCAATTCATTCAAATCGCCCCAAGGACATCATAAAGTCTAACTACCAAGTTTTCAGTCGATTAGATGACTGAAAATGGGTTAATTAATCTTATGAAGCGTCATTAAAAGCTTGTGTAAAAGCGGTCTTTTAGTGACAGCCCCGAAACTTGATAGAATGCATTGAAGTGGTCATCATACCGTGGAAGCTCATCGTGAGGATTGTAGAGCTTTTTTCAACCCCATGGTCGAGAGAAAACTTCAATTCATTCAAATCGCCCCAAGGACACCATAAAGTCTAACTACCAAGTTTTCAGTCGATTAGATGACTGAAAATGGGTTAATTAATCTTATGAAGCGTCATTAAAAGCTTGTGTAAAAGCGGTCTTTTAGTGACAGCCCCGAAACTTGATAGAATGCATTGAAGTGGTCATCATACCGTGGAAGCTCATCGTGAGGATTGTAGAGCTTTTTTCAACCCCATGGTCGAGAGAAAACTTCAATTCATTCAAATCGCCCCAAGGACATCATAAAGTCTAACTACCAAGTTTTCAGTCGATTAGATGACTGAAAATGGGTTAATTAATCTTATGAAGCGTCATTAAAAGCTTGTGTAAAAGCTGTCTTTTAGTGACAGCCCCGAAACTTGATAGAATGCATTGAAGTGGTCATCATACCGTGGAAGCTCATCGTGAGGATTGTAGAGCTTTTTTCAACCCCATGGTCGAGAGAAAACTTCAATTCATTCAAATCGCCCCAAGGACACCATAAAGTCTAACTACCAAGTTTTCAGTCGATTAGATGACTGAAAATGGGTTAATTAATCTTATGAAGCGTCATTAAAAGCTTGTGTAAAAGCTGTCTTTTAGTGACAGCCCCGAAACTTGATAGAATGCATTGAAGTGGTCATCATACCGTGGAAGCTCATCGTGAGGATTGTAGAGCTTTTTTCAACCCCATGGTCGAGAGAAAACTTCAATTCATTCAAATCGCCCCAAGGACATCATAAAGTTTAACTACCAAGTTTTCAGTCGATTAGATGACTGAAAATGGGTTAATTAATGTGGGAGTAGACGATCAGAGAAGGGACACTTGCTGAGTGTAGAATCCAGCTTTAATGAATCCTTACTGCCTCTTATCTCATACTACATTAGGCACAAGCGCCTTTCTTACGTATATTCACATCGAGAATGTTCAGTGATCTGTATCTCTAATCAGAATGAGGAATACCTCCCTCTGCCGCTAGGAGTCGCCACAAGGGGTTCTCTAGTGGTGCGCCCCCTATCTCCACACTTCTAGAGCTTTATTCAACCCCATGGTCGAGAGAAAACTTCAATTCATTCAAATCGCTCCAAGGTCATCATGAAGTCCTACAGGCAAAATATAAATACTAAAATCATTTTTAATTTAAAATTATTCATTTTATTTCAGTTAGCTTTTTATTAATATTTAAACTTTTATTTTGTCAAGTGTTAAGTTAATTTTTTTTTTTTTTTTATGATTTTCTTTGCAGGTGCTGAGAAGAACCTTTGAAATACTGAATGGAGAATTGGAATGCCTGGAATAGCAACTGTTCCAACATTCTACAACTTACAACTACTCCATCACTATATACGCACTCATCAAAGATACGTTTCCCAATTGACCCTTTTTCTTTCTTTTTATTGACATCCCAATCTTAAACTTTAGATCCAACTTAAACTTCATCATCGAGCGGAATTAATTAACATTAAATTAACTAAACTTCATCATCGAGCGGAATTAATTAACATTAAACTAACTTAACTTCATCACCGAGCGGAATTAATTAACATTAAATTAACTTAACTTCATCATCGAGCGGAATTAATTAACATCAAATTAACTTAACTTCATCATCGAGCGGAATTAATTAACATTAAATTAACTTAACTTCATCAACGAGCGGAATTAATTAACATTAAATTAACTACTTCCAAAATAACCGAATCTTTATTTTTGCATTATCATTTTGCTTACATAGTTAAATTTTTCATGGGATTACCATTAATACGACAGCGATATCAATTATCCTAGGGTACAAAGTGTACCCAACAAACGTATCCTTGATGAGTGTAGTCATTGGTAACTCACAGCTTCTGACAATCTGCGCTCCTTTGGGCGTAGGACATTACTTGGTGGTGAAATAGAATTCTGAGCACCAACTCTCTGTCCATTCTTTGTGGTGAAATAGGATTCTGAGCACCAACTCTCCTTCCATACTTTGTGGTGAAATAGGATTCTGAGTACCAACTCTCTTTCCATGTATCAGCCCTTTCATCAGTTTTAAATTTAGTTGCTGACCCCATCGAGCGGTAAGAACATTATACTCCTACTTTTATTAAATCCTTTATATTAACTTCGATTTTGTGTATATGCTTGTGGGTATGTGTGTCAATGAGAGGCAAGTATAATTATCCCCTTTGCGGTCATACAATCGAGCTGAAACTTGGCAAATAGATCCGATGTCCATGACAATGCATTCTATCAAATTTTGAAGGCTGTCACTTAACCTTTAATTGCTGTATGCGGTCTGACAGACCGCGAGCCATTTTTTTGTGGAATACTTTCACAGCCTAAAATATTTTATCTTTGGCTTTTATATTAATTTTTCCGATAATATGTCTCTTAAATTTTAAACTGATGTTCACCAATTTGTTTGGCGCAGTTCGGACCTTGTGTTGCCCTTGCACCAAAAATATCAATCCACCCAACCACTGCAGTTAAGGGTTAAACGTTGTTTTTACGGAATAGTAATAAACTATCTTGCCATCATCCGATCGCACTGAAATAGCATTTAGCCAAGCATTGAAAAAACTCTTTCCTGTTGCTGCTACTTTTGTCAAAAGAATTGTACATTTCTTTGTGAAGAATGAAAGGATTTAATTTCTCAATCCAGTATAATCATTCATCTGAGAAGAAAATTCGTTACAGTCTCATTTGTTTCAACCACGTACTCATCCATCGCGTTGTCAATAAATTTTGGGTAGTCCGATACAATCATGCCTGGTAGGATCATCGATATAAATAAACAACTGGATAGACTGCTTAACGTTGGGAAAATGAAGCCGTTGCCAGATGCCGTTGGTGGGATAAAATATACGGATTGCCGAGGATTGAAAATAAAATTGTGGGTTGTACACAGCAGAAATGTCAATAGTAGACCTTAATTAGTAATAATGTGCAAAAAAATATATACTTTAACACTTTACACGGTTTTTCGCATTCCCATCCAACAATAAAAGTAAACTGTGATTGGTTAATCTTCCCACCAGCTTCGCAATCCCCGGCGCGTTTTTCTCTTTGCATTGACAATGAAGCAGTCTATCCAGTTGTTTATCTATATCGATGGGTAGGATTCCTTAAGGTTGCACCTGATAAGGTCTTCTACCCGTTTTGAATTGACTAACGGTTGACGCGATGTCCATTGGGGGAAAAGTTTAATGTAAAATATAAAATGTTGGCCAAAATACATAGCTTAAAGAATGTAACCACTCCATTTCTTTACTATTAAGGAGACTTGGTACTCTTTGTGTTCACAAAAAAAAAATATATATAAATTTTCTTATTTTTTGCTTGTTTATAATCTTTGAAACCTTCTCCTTATTCTAACAAGTTTTTGAGCTGATCCGATAACTGCAATTGCAGAAAAACCATATTTTTATGCAGAATTTAGCATTGCTGCAATAGCTCCTCTGATGTTTCGAACTCATTTTTCTCAGTTCGTGATTTTTGAAATTCCCACCTTACTCAAAATGCTAAAACTTCAGCAAATATGAATGAAATAACTTGAATTTTTTTCTGTGTCATTCTTAATGTCTATTCTAATATATTTTTGAATAAAATAAAACTTTTTTTTTTTTTTTTTTTTTTACAAATTTAAATGTTGAAAATTATCCGTTTTTTACGCTTTTTATACTAACAGGTACAGTAATTATCGTTTTTCTCGAAAACTATTTACTTATTCTAAATCCGATGCCTAAAAAGTTAGAGTATATTACTAGTATATATACTATATTACTATTTTATTTATTTTTTTATTCTATAGTATATTACTATTTTTCTTTTAAAAAATCAAGAAAATATATTGAAAAATAAAAAAGAAGATAGAATTTTAAATTTGATGATTTTTTTTATTTTTTTTAAATTTCAAAATTTTGAAAATAATTTAGCTCACTATGTAAGCTTTTTTTTTTTTTTTTTTTTTTTTTTTTTTTTTATAAAATTTAATTTTTACTTAGTAATACTTCCAAATATATAAAAATTATAATTTTAAAGTTTTAAATAAAAAAAAAAAGTTTGAAAGGTACCAAGTCCCTTTAACTATAAAAAAAAAAAAAAAAAAAAAATCGCAAGCTTCAAAAACCAAATTTTATTTTGAACTTTAAAAAAATTCATACCACTTACTAAATCTTCCTTCGAAAACACAGTTGAAGGACACTTAACAAACTTGCCCTCGTTGTAACCAATTAAATTCTTATTTTTAAGAAGAAATGCCTCTTGATACAATTGTACCTTTGGTAGGGCTGTTTCCTTTATACAAAAAAGTATAGTATTTATACTTTACCCCACTAGATATTTCCGATATACGAAAACCGTTTTTATTTTTCAAAAAATCTCTGGTCTGAAGATATGGTGACCTGCAGACCAGAAGGATTAATAGGACACTCGTTATACAACTGCAAATTGAATAATGAAATAAGAAGACAATTTCCAAGCTTCATTAATAATATTTCAATCAGAACTTTAAAAGAATTTTTTTTTTAAATGTCATGTTTGGTATGAGGAAAAGTCAGTTTCAGATTTTGAATGAGGAATTGAATATTCAAATCTAGATTTGTCAGCTTATTGTTGTAAAGTGTTATTTAACTTCTGATAAGTCGTTCCTATGTCCAAAACTTTAAAATATAGATTGCAAATGTTATTGTAAATAAGTGTATGATGTAAAAACGTAACTTAGTGAAACTAAGTAAGAAAATATTATTTGCTGTAGTGAGAGCAAAGAAAATTAATATGAAAGGATAATCATTAAACAGATGTGAGGGAAAGTGTAGATTAAAGGAGAAGATAAAATTCACCAGGCACCGATTAAATTTGAAGTTGTAAATTATTTAAATTTAACAGCAAAGTATGCTAATTTAACAAATAGTTAATGTGTATAAAATAAGTTTTTGATAACACACTTTAACCTTTGTTTTGATATAGTGACTAAAAGATTTAAAGATAAAAAAAAATACTATTAACATTTTAATTGATGGCTAATGCTTAACTCATGAATATATTACTTTGTATATCCAAAAAGGTTCAATCGGAGGATCTCTAACAACACTACCTCTAAACGAAATAAATCCGTAATGACCTGTTATGATGCTTTGTTAATGCGAATATTACGTAATTTAAATAACAAAAATTCGAATAGATTTTTCAAATGTATGTGGAGCAAATAATTTGAAATGGTATTTTGTATTGAGTTGATAATATTTTACTAACATAAACATAATATGATTAGTTTGTAACCTAAACCGTATTTCTTGCCAACCATTAATATAAACACAAATCTTCTTAACCAAGTTCAGTAACGTAGGTATAAGTTTAACCTTGTAGAAAAATGCGTATATGTGACATATGTTCACTGAGAATGAACAAATTAGATCAATTAAAAAAGCTTTTGGATTTCATTTCATTTATCGTTGTAGTAATATTACACTTACAATCAATTACAAATTTCATTGCATTTAAATCACTTTTTGATGCCTTGTCAATCCTAAGCTGATATTCTAAAATTTTCCACAGCCTAGGTAGTAGTAGAATAATGTAAGGGTAAAAAAAAATATATTAATTAAAAATCCTTTCAAAATTAAATTTGAAATATTTTCAAAATTAAATTCAAAATCCTGTCAAAATTTGCACCCTAAAGTACTGTTCATGTACTATGTGGCCTTAACTGATTAGTGTTTTCGGGTTTAGAATGGTCGGAAGTCTATAGTAGTAAATGGATCTCTATAAATTTTGTGACAGTACTGATTGTAGATGGCGCTCTCTTTATATATCATATGAGCGACTGGTGCCGAGACATAATTTGAGATTAGGTCATGATGCGACCCTTACCAGATAAGAGGGTCATCATTGATTCATTGTAAAAAAAAAAATACTTAATTACTTTACTATCTTTCATCGTGATTCTCTTCAAATAAATCAAGAAAATGCAATATGGAGATGTTCTCATTTATAGTTTTAAGTTTGTGCAGTGAATATACACAGATTCTTTCATGTGAGATCTTGGGGAACCAACCATGATATCAGCTCTAAACAAAAAAAGAACTTAAGGTATACATATACAATTGAGATGATTTTCTTTAATTTTTAGGTTATAATTTCAAACTTTTTGGCAGTATATCAGAATTAAAAATGAAGCATTTTTATATACAAACTTTTTTTTCCGTCAATTTTTTAATCAGCTAATTGTAATTAAAGTGACTAATTAGGACATTATTAGAACATACATTAATAAACTTGTAATTAACTTAGAGGTATTATTTTTATTGCAAATAAGAGATATTATATTGGCGCATGTTCCTATGGAGAATTTTGAATTTAGCTTCAATATTTATTTAATTATAAGTTTTTAAATAAAAAGTTTGAAAAAATACATAGTTTTTAACAAAAAATTACGATTAAAATATGCATAAAAAGTGTGTTTATAAGAATATATATTAGATTCTCCATAGAAAACACATTCACAACTATTGTCTACAAAGCAAAATTAGAATTTTGTAAATCGGACCATTTTTAATGAGCTTATGACCGTTGGTGTAAAGTCATCTAACACCAAAATGTCATTCTTCAGAAAACGCGTTTAAAGTTTACTGCACTAATGAACGTGATACAAAACAGGTTCACAAAATCTAATGTAATTTAAAAAGTAATTAGAGTCTCAGAAAGAAAATGGTATCATTTTAATGGTAATAAATTCGGGAATATTTTAAAACCAAAAAACAAAAACACAGACTTGAGTCAAATTTCGCCATTCTTAATGTATATGTATACCTTAAACTGAGCATGCTGAACATAACATGCGCTTTCTATATATTTGACGCAGTTTGAAATTAAAATGATGTGATCATTTCCAGGTGTTTGTTGATCGTCCTCCCTATTCGATGCAGACTGCTGGGGACGGGGAGGAACTGTCGACGATCAGTCATCTCTGCCTGGATCTCATCTTTTGTATGAACTTTCCCAGGCATAGTCGACAAGGCAAGTTCTGTCATCCTATTTATGTGTAACTTTTCATTAATCCACATGAGGCTTTACTACAGCTCGCCACAGTCACATAAAATTGTTATCTAATGACCTACTTCGTACAACTAAAGTTTTCAAATTAATTATTGGTAGCTATCTATTTCTTGACTAATAGTAATATTTTTAAGGTATGTCTTTCACTTGCATACTTCACATAGGAGTGACAATCTAGAGTGACATAGATAAGGACATAGACATCAACTAATTAGGGACATAGTCATTGGTAAGGACATAGGCAAAGCATCCTGTGCCACGCTATGTCCATAGTAAGGACATAAAGTGGCACAGGTTTCCAACTTGTCATCTCTGCATTACTGAATCTGAATTTTGCATCTCTGAATTATTTACTCTACTTTGAAGAACGAGTCGACATAATAATGATGTGAGATCAGGAATTGAAATTTGTGGGATGTTTCACAACCCATGTTTTTCGGAAATGTCAGTTTATACCTGGCCATAGAAATAATGCTTTATTTATTCCGTTTGATATTTAAATTTTTTTCAAAAAATTTTGCTTAAGTATTGCTTTGAAATACATGACATTTTTTAAAAGGCATAACAACAGCAATAAAAATACATACGTTAAATAGTAGATCCGTATCCCACAGAGATTATTTATACCTTTTCATTTTCAAATTTTTTCAAAAAATTTTGCCGAAGTATTGCTTCGAAATATATTAAATTTTATAACAGGCATAAGAAGAGCATTAAAAATACGTACGTTAAATAGTAGATCCCTGCCCCATAAAGGTTATTTATTCCGTTTCATTTTACAATTGTTTAAAAAAAAAAAACTCTGAAGTAATGCTTTGAAATATATAAAAATTTATATCAGGCATAACAAGAGCAAAAATACATACGTTAAATAGTAGATCCCTGCCGCATTTAAGCATACTTCACTTTGATTCAAACCACAGAAGGGAATGAGAGGGCGCCATTGGCTGATACGTTGCTTTCATGGAAACCGCTAAACACCTGACAATGTTTACTGTGTTGACACAGAGAATTAAACGCATGTTTTATGTCTTGAGTTTAAGAACTGATTTTTAAATGGCGAATGATTTATAAATGATAATTTTATTCCTGATTAATGTTTTACTCCAATTGAATCTAATTAACTGCTTTTAACAACAAAGTATAAATTTTGGATATTTATCAAGGAAAATTATGCAGCTGGAATATATTTTTGAAACTAAATTTATTTTCTTTTTGTAAACATTTAGACATAAAAGAAAAATTCGGGTGACTCAGAAACTCGAATGCTACTTTTGAAATTATCAATTCTTATTCTTATTACTTTATTAATAGCCATTTGTTTGCTGCCATTATAAGGAAGAAACTAAAATATTTCTGAATAAATGACAGCATCAATGCGACGCATAAATTTTTTAGAGCCTTTTTGTTATAATTTTTGTGGCACCAGATGCAGAATATGACATTTCTTCGACATGATTTTATATAGGTGTTGTTTTTTTCCCGATAAATGCGGTTTCTGGAAACAGATTTAGGTTTTATTTTAAAAATTGACACTTTATATTATTTACATTTTAACTTAATTTTAGTGTTATTTTAATTTTATTACTATTAGTATTTTAATTTAATTATTAATAATATTTTAACCGTATTACTATTAGTATTTTAATTTAATTATTATTAATATTTTAACCTTATTCCATTATTATTTGTATTTTGATTTTGACCCTTTTTTCTATTGTCAAATAAAAAAATATCGACCAATCTCCTATATACTACATCTGTTCCCTTTTTATAATAATAATAAATGTTAATAAATATTGAGCTTTTTTAATATTGTCTTGTATTTAATAAGAAATATTTTACTGTGAACATAAGTTATGACAATTAATTTATATTTATCTATTTTATGATAGATGAAGTTATAGAAATTATAAACATGTCTATTCTATAATTTAACTATAAGTAAAAAATAAAATATAAATATAATTTAGTTCGACTATATTAATTATACTAATATTTTTTCACATAAAACGTCTTCACTGAATATTAATTATCACGACTCTTAGATGGTAAAAATATTTCCTTAAAGCTAAATTGGGATTTGCTAAATTTTTATATAGATGGCACCACCATTCAAATTTTCAATTAAGTATTATTAAAAATCAGTTTTACTATTATTTATAAGTATATTACAGTTTTGAAGTCACAAACTAACTTAGTGCGACTATAAAATCATTAAACTTCATTAAAAAAGCTACGTCAATAAGAAATACCAGCAAACATAACCTTTCCCATTTAATAAGAATATGGCTTCGTCGAATTCAGCACTTCGTAATACTGTAAAAATCGTCCACTCAGGATTTTTTTTCATACAATGATTTGACGTTGCTTGTAGTGAAAACAATATCTTCCTTTTTTTTTTCAAATCCTATTTTCAAAAACAAACGACAAGCGAAGAAAATACGAATTCTCTGTTAGAACTATCAACTTTCCATTCAGCATGCAGCCGCCATTTTGTGTGGGCGTTAACTTTTTCCCAGACTGACAGGAAGATTGACCAATGGCGCACTCTCATTCCCTTCTGTGGTTTGAATCAAAGTGAGGAATGCCAAAATGCATCCCTGCCAGACAGAGATTATTTATTCCGTTTCATTTTTCAATTGTTTAAAAAAAAAAACTCTGAAGTAATGTTTAGAAATATATAAAAATTTATAACAGGCATAACAAGAGCAAAAATACATACGTTAAATAGTAGATCCCTGCCCCACAGAGATTATTTATACCATTTCATTTTTTAATTTCTTAAAAAAATTATGCTGAAGTATTGCTTTGAAATATATGAAATTTTATAACAGGCATAACAAGAGCATTAAAAATACATACGTTAAATAGTAGATCCCTGCCCTAAAGAGATTATTTATACCGTTTCATTTTCAATTTTTTTAAAAAGAATTTGCCGAAGTTTTACTTTGAAATATATGAAATTTTATAACAGGCATAACAAGAGCATTACAAATACATACGTTCAATAGCAAATCCTTGCCCCACAGAGATTATTTATACCATTTCACTTTTCAATTTTTTCAGCCGAAGTATTTCTTTGAAATATATGAATTTTTATAACAGGCATAACAAAAGCATTAATAATACATACGTTAAATAGTTGATCCCTGCCCCTTAGAGATTATTTATTCCGTTTCATTTTTCATTTGTTTCAACAAAAAAAAAATGAACTATTGCTTTGAAATATATAAAAATTTATAACAGGCATAACAAGAGCATTAAAAATATATACTTAATGTAGTAGATCCCTGCCCCATACAGATTATTTATTACAATTCATTTTTCAAACGTTTCATAAAATTTTGCCGAAGCATTGCTTTGAAATATATGAAATTTTATAACAGGCATAACAACAGCATTTAAAATACATATGTTAAATAGTAGATCCCTGCCCCACAGAGATTATTTATACCGTTTCATTTTTCAATTTCTTAAAAAAATATTCTGAAGTAATGCATTGAAATATATAAAAATTATAACAGGCATAACAAGAACAAAAATACATATGTTAAATAGTATATCCCTCCCCCATAGATAATATTTATTCAGTTTCATTTTTCAATTTTTTCAAAAAATTATGCCTTAGTATTGCTTTGAAATATATGAAATTTTATAACAAGCTTAACAAGAGTATTAAAAATACATACGTTGAATAGTAGATCCCTGCCCCATAAAGATTATTTATTCCGTTTCATTTTTCAGTTGTTTTAAAAAAAAAACTCTGAAGTAATGCTTTGAAATATATAAAAATTTATAACAGGTATAACAAGAGCAAAAATACGAAAGTTAAATTGTAGATCCCTGCCTCACAGAGATTATTTATACCGTTTGATTTTTCAATTTCTTAAAAAATAATGTTTAAGATTTGCTTTGAAATATATGAAATTTTATAACAGGCATAAAAAGAGCATTAAAAATACATACGTTAAATAGTAGATCCTTGCCTCATGGAGAATATTTATTCCGTTTCATTTTTCAATTTTTTCAAAAAAAATTGCTGAAGCATTGCTTTGAAATATATGAAATTTTATAACAGGCATTACAAAAGCATTAAAACTACATACGTTAAATAGTAGATCCCTTCCCCATATATATTATTTAATTCCATTTCATTTCCCAATTGTTTAAAAAAAAGTTCTGAAGTACTGCTTTGAAATATATGAAATTTTATAACAGGCATAACAAAAGCATTAAAAATACATACATTAAATAGTAGATCACTGCCCCATAAAGAATATTTATTCCGTTTCATTTTTCAATTGTTTTAAAAAAAACTCTGAAGTAATGCTTTGAAATATATCAAATTTTATAAAAGGCATAACAAGAGCATTAAAAATACATACGTTAAAAATTAGATCCCTGCACCATAAGTATTATTTATTCCGTTTCATTTTTCAATAGTTTCAAAAAATTTTGCCGAAGTATTGCTTTGAAATATATGAAATTTTGTAACTGGCATTACTAGAGCATTAAAAATACATACGTTAAATAGTAGATCCCTGCCCATTAGAGATTATTTATTCCGTTTCATTTTTCAAATGTTTCAAAAAAAAATTCTGAACTATTGCTTTGAAATATATAAAAATTTATAACAGACATAACAAGAGCATTAAAAATACATACGTTAAATAGTATATCCCTCCCCCATAAAGATTATTTATTCAGTTTCAATTTTCAATTTTTTCAAAAAATTTTGCCTAAGTATTGCTTTGAAATATATGAAATTTTATAACGGGCATAACAGGAGAATTAAAAATACATCCGTTAAATAGTAGATCCCTGCCCCATAGAGATTATTTAATTTAGTTTCATTTCTCAATTGTTTCAAAAACAAAACAAAAAATCTGAAGTATTTCTTTGAAATATATAAAAATGTATAACAGGCATAACAAGAGCAATAAAAATACATACGTTAAATAGTAAATCCATGCCCCACAGAGATTGTTTATACCTTTTCATTTTAAAAAAATTTCAAAATATTTTGATAGAGGTATTGCTTCGAAATATATGAAATTTTATAACAGGCATAACAAGAGTATTAAAAACACATACGTTAAATAGTAGATACCATTCCCATAAAGATTATTTATTCCGTTTCATTTTTCAATTGCTTAAAAAAAAATTGCCGAAGTATTGCTTCGAAATATATGAAATTTTATAACAGGCATAACAAGAGTATTAAGAATACATACGTTAAATAGTAGATCCCTGCCCCATAAAGATTATTTATTCCTTTTCATTTTTCAATTGTTTAAAAAAAATTCTGAAGTAATGCTTTGAAATTCATAAAAATTTATAACAGGCATAACAAGAGCATTAAAAATACATACGTTAAATAGTAAATCCCTGCCCCACAGAGATTATTTGTTCCATTTTATTTTTCAATTTTTTCAAAAAATGATGCCTGAGTTTTGCTTTGAAATGTATGAAATTTTATAACAGGCATAACTAGAGCAATAAAAATACATACGTTAAATAGTAAATCCCTGCTCCACAGAGATTATTTATACCGTTTCATTTAAAAAAAATTCAAAATATTTTGATAGTGGTATTGCTTCGAAATATATTAAATTTTATAACAGGCATAACAAGAACATTAAAAATACATACGTTAAATAGTAGATCAATGCCCCACAGAGATTATTTATTCCGTTTCATTTTTCAGTTTTTTCAAAAAATAATGCCTGAGTATTGCTTTGAAATATATGAAATTTTATAACAGGCATAACAAGAGCATTAAAAATACATACGTTAAATAGTAGATCCCTGCCCCGTAGGGATTATTTATTCCGTTTTGTTTTTCAATTTTTTTTAAAAAAATTTGCTGAAGCATTGCTTTGAAATATATGAAATTTTATAACAGGTATAACAAGAACATTAAAAATACATACGTTAAATAGCAAATCCCTGCCCCGCAGTGATTATTTATACCATTTCATTTTTCAATTTTTTCAAAAAATTATGCCGAAGTATTTCTTTGAAATATATGAAATTTTATAACAGGCATAACAAGCGCATTAAAAATATATAAGTTAAAAATTGAACACAAAATAAGCAGTGTTTTATTATTATTATTATTATTATCATTATTATGTATCTATAATAATAAAACAGACTGTTTGTCGCTCTATAGAAAGCCACTCTAAATAGACATAGAGCTCTGAAATTTTCAATATAAGTAATTTTGACCTTCTAATTGGACTTTTAACAAACAATGTTAAAATTTTAATAAGTTTTTTTTTTTAATTAATTAAAAAAAAGTTACAAAATGATTTCTAATTTGGATTATTTCAGTAGTTTTTGGCCTTCTTTTAAAAAACATAATATTAAAAAAAAATTTACTTTTTTAATTTTTTTTTAAGTAATTGTTTTTTTGGGTTTGTTTTACAAAATGACTTCTAATAGGTCTTCAACTGTGAAGTATTCAACATAAGTAGTTTTAACCTTCTAAATGATTTTTTTAAAATTAAATTTTAATGAGTTTTTTTAATTAGTTTTAACGTAGCAACTTCTAATCGACCTACAGCTCTGAAAATTTCAACATAAAATTTTTTACCTTGCAGTTGGACTTTCGAAAAACATAATATTAAACTTTTAATTAATTTTTTCGTTAATTTTTTAATTAATTAAAAAAAAATTACGAAATTTATAATAGGGCTTAGCTCTGAAATTTTCAACATAAGTAGTTTCAACGTAAGCCTATCCTCATAGTGCCGAAAGCTGGGACCTATGAACCAATGACTGGTCTTCACAACGGATATTTATACGGATAGCCATGCAGCTGATATTTTTATAAAATTTCTTAAGTATAATAATAAAAAATCCACTGCATATTTTGCTTTCAAATTTTTTAATGCACTTTTATTACTCTTTTTATACCTGTTATAAAGTCTCGTAGTTGCTTTAAAGCACCTGTAGAAATTGCTGCTGAAAAAATAAAGCATTAAATTTATGGGGTAGGGATAAATTGAGTTTTCCTGATTTAAAAAAATATCTCAAAGTCTCACTTGACTGAAAGTAATATGACCTGATTGATTTCGATACCTTTGTCGCCAAATGTCATAAACCTAAAAACAATGTCGTCAACTTTGGCGTGCTTTTTACGTTTGCTTCAAAAATGTTACATTTAGATAAAGCAATTGGCGAGCATTTGGTGAATTTTTTAATTTATTTACTACTTATGTTTCGAATCATTTAAGTTATGACCTGGAAATAGAAACGCGTAGAGTATTTATTGTTGGCCTTTTATATTCTACTCCTTGTAACAACATGAATTAACCTACCAAGGAATAAAAAACAAATTTCAATTGTATGGTATCAGTTCCCTTTTTCCGTAGCGTTATAGAATGAAGTAGATTCGATTTTAAAAAATTATAAAAAAGAAAGAAAATTGAACAATTTATATAAGAAACTTTTTTGGTGGGATTTTAAGGACCTATCTTCATGAATTCGTGGCATAAAATTTACATTTTTACTTTTTAAAGTGTTTTTCCTTAAATTCAGTTCTACTTCTTTAAATTCAACTGATTTGACCAAGATCACCAATTAAACACATACAAAGGACTACGGCAAAGAACGATCGGAGTCCGTTTTTCTGAATTCTCCAGAAAAGCTGATTTATAAAGTTTCTCAAGTCTCAGGGCTTGTATCAGGGTTGAAGTAAATCGTTGCTCAATATCTCACATACCAAGATATTTATTTGCCAGAGGACTCCGCTTGGTAAAACTATCTGCTATAACCTTGCAGATGGAGGGAAAATCTCGATTTCGAAAAAAATTTAACTCTGGTCGTTCTTTGCCTTAGCCTTTTAAATATTACATAAAATATCCTTAAATTAAAAAAAAAAGACTAAACTCAGTGGCATAACAGCCCCGTGGGGGGCCTTGGCCGGCTGTGCTCAATCCAGATTACTCGATCATGGGCCCCGGTGTTTCATACAGCAATGTTCCGATCAGATGGTCAGACTGACGCGGAACCCCCAATGTTTAGTTCCCAAGCATGATTGGTTCTCATTTAATTGACTCTCTGAAGTAATGAAAGCCTATAAAATATCCATATTAGGGAGATAGTGAGTCTCCACCACTGACGTGCCTCTTCAGAAGTCAGTTTTTCTCATAGACTTATTATTATCAATAGACTGCGCGTTCCCACTTCAATTATACAACGAGAATGAAACCAAAATGAATCACATGAGTAGGGACTTTTTGGACCTCACTCAGGCGATAAACAAAAACATATTTATGAATGTACTGTAAAGCCACTTAACTAAATAGAAAATTTAAAAAATAGCACTTACTTGTGAAAGGTTATTGAGCCTCCTTTCTGGAATTTTTCTTTGCAACCAAATGCAGAACAATATTTCACCATTTTTCTTGTATTCACGTACTTTCCATCAGACGCATTTCGGCGTTTTCTATTGGAATGAGTGGTTTATCTTCTTCGTTCTCCTTCGTCTATCAGTCACGTGGTTTTTAATTTGGTTACACGAGGTTACTCTAAACATGCGGTCTAGCAACCAACAATTTAACATACAAGACAACTACGTCGTAAAATTAATCCTTATCTAATAATCTTATTATCCTTTATCGCCCGAGTGAGGAGAAACCAGCCAAATCTGCCAAAAAGTCCCTACTCGTGTGATTCATTTTGATTTCATTCTCGTTGTATAATTGAAGTGGGAACGCGCGGTCTATTGATGATAATAATAAATCTATGGTTTTCCTAACTGTCTATTTTCATGCATTCTTGAAGTTTATCAGAACTACATTTCCTTGTAAGTAATTTTGGTTTTCTTTTTCATAGATGTGGTTTGGATGGCTGCTTGACTGCATGTCCTCTGAGCTCCTCCTCTCGAAAAGTTAATATCAAAGGCAGGTGGAGGCCGATTTGGTTTTTTAACAGTGACCTGTGCTGGAGTTGTCACTGCAAGAAATCAATTGGGCCTTTCACCAGTCTGCAAGCACAAACGGAAGCAAGGCCTCATGCGCATATCAAACGAGAAACGGTAACATTAAGATTTTGAAATTTACCCCAACCCTTAAACAGGGACGCCGACAGGATTTTCGGGCCCCTATGCAACTGTCCCTCGGGCCCCCTACCCCTCCCTCTATATACACATACACACACTGCCGCCCATAATAAAACGGTAATATCTCCCTATTTATAATTTTAAAAAATACTTAGGTTTTTGTAAGTAGAGAAGCGTATATAGTAAAAAAAAATTCGTCAACAGAAATATGGCACCAACGTTGATTGGGTTGCCGTCATTCAGGTGTGTAGTCGGGACACAATCGGGAAGCTTGCTCATCGGGGACATTTTTTTTAACAATACAACCCTAGGCACTATCAATAATACTATTAAATATCTTTAATTTGCTGAATTAATACCTTCTTCAACTATCCCAATACAGGCGGGGTTTGGGTCATTACTGTTCCCAACTTGAACTTCAGCTGCTTTAATCTTGAGAATTTCAACATCTAATAAAGATCTGTTTCCTTTAGCAGATTTCAGAATTTTAAGTCTCTTTTCTCTTCGTTTATGACAACCAGATTATAATGAGACAACATTTTAACTTAATTGTATCCGAAATATCCAAGGTGTTATTCAACTTTAACAACTTTTTTCCCCTTATATCACTTTTAAAAGTAGAATTATTTGAAAAATTTAATTTCCAAGCACATTATAATACAAATACTTAAAATTAGTAATTTAATATGTATAAATCCCTTAGATTGGAGGCTATAATAATTCGCATCACTAAAAATTGAAATAACAGATGTTCGTGAAAAAGTTTGCGTACTATCAAAAATAATTAAAGGCTTAAAAGTTTACTTACTAGATACGATGAAAGATAAATTTCTTAAAATACAATATCCTCAAGTTTTCTTCAGAAATTCTACTTCATTCGACGAAAAAAGCTATACAGTGTACAAGGGCGGTCGAAGCAAATTTTTAACAATAAGCGAAGGAAATTTTGTCTTCCCTCTCCCCAGCTAACCCTTCTAAATAAACCTTTTATGTAAATGTTACCTCTAATTTTTAAGGTTCGGAATCCCATCATTTTTAAATGTTTATATTCTTTAAAAGTTAAGTACAAATATGCAAGCTACTTTTTAAATATGAAAGTTATTAAAAATATGTACTGAAAGTTTAATTTAAGTACAATGAGATTACATAAGTAAGAAATATTTTTAATATTCAAATTTATAAAAATATGTTTCTTTTCCCAAAATTAAGATAAATAAATATTAGTCGGCAAAAATTGGATGCAATTAAAATTTGTACATGCAACTAAAAATTAAATCGAAAATTTCAATTAAGTTATCAAATTCTTTGAGATGATTCCATCAATTACAAGTGTATATCCAAAGTCTTTTTTTTTATCTGTCAATTAAATAAACATGAACAATCCTCATTTTGTTTTATTTATTAAAATATTAAATTATTCTTGGTTTAGTGGATAAAACTCTCCCTTTACAATCCACATATCATCTGATTATTCTTGGTTTAGTGCATAAAGCTCCCCCTTTACAATTCACATATCATCAGCAGTAAATAACCAATATAGTAATATGTATCACTATATATTTCCACACCATTTATTTTTTAACTTAACAAGCTATTAAATTCAAAAGTTAATCCTAGGACTGGCAATCAGTACAAAAAAATATTAAAGTAAAAGTAAAATGAAAATGTCAACAATAGTTATAATAAAAGTGGATCATGATCGTGTACCCACACGATTAAAGTTGGCCCATTTATTAGAGTACATACATTTTCCAAATGGTTCACAAAAAGGATTTTTAATGTGCCTTTAATCAAATTATAATCAATAAGATTTTATTAAAACAACTTTTTAATATTTTTTATAAAAATGAAAAAAAAAAAAAAAAACATAATTATAACCATTTAGAACTATTGTAATTTACTTGAATTGATGTTTAACAGCCAAATTAAAATCAATAAAATAAAATGTTTTGGACAAATTAAAACATGCCATATTCCTTCTTGCATATTAACGTTTGGCAAAATAAAATTTCAAATTTAGTTGTTGAATAAAATCCGTTTGGAAAGTCATTTCTTATTAATAATTGAAGTCTTTGTTTTAGATATTAAATGTATATAAAAAATTTAATTATTAAATATTAGAGGATTCACATTTCCTTCGCTGCGAAAAAGTGTTTTAAAACTTTTGTTCAGAAAGCAATATTAAAATAAAATATATATCTTACAAAGGATAAAATACTGATACATTATTTTTATTTAATTACTTAATTAGTAATTTAAGCAAATATCTAATAAAAAAACACTTCATTATTAGAGTTCAGTTAGCAATTACAAATAGATATACAATAATAAATGTTTTGTTAAATACTATTTTTCATACTTCATTGGATTATGAAAAATTTAGCTAGGTCCAAATAAAACATATTTTGCTTCATTAGAAGTTAATCTTCAAGTTAAAATCTCGATGGGATTCAACAGAATTGATGGTAGCTACAAATTCATATATATATATAAATATATAAAAATAATCTGAACTTTATCACTTACCAATTATCACCAATACTGCCAAAATACCGTAAAGTAGACTAGGAATTAACTCAAATGGTGGAGCAAAAAAGTATCGCAGAACCACGAAGAGAATTAAGTACAGTACCGACGCAACAATAATAGTTAAAATTGTGAACTGTATCCATATAACTTCTATCTGGGTGTCATGTATTTGTCAGTACAGTATGTGTCTGTTGCAATTTCCTATTGGACCGCCCCGTACAGTCCTGCAAACGAAAAGTTAAGCGCTTCCAAGCAATGGTTTGGAGAACGGACTTTCGTGGAAAGCGTCATTAGCAAACCCCCTGCTTTTAAAATTCCAACTCGAGAAGCAATTAGTTTATGGCCAACCCCTGGGTCCTGTCTATTGTAGAATTTGTGACTTAGCCGACGAGAAACATAGATACATCTATAACATCCCTCTGTAATTTCTCCCTGGTCTCACCCTGAGGCAATAGGAGTGTTTACTACTTGGGAGGTAAAGTGATTGGCGACATCTAGAGAAAATAACCCTATTTCTATTATGAGCAAAATCTAAAATGTTTTACAACAATGTTTAATGTAACTTTTTTGAATGAGCAATTACTTAAGAAAAAATTAGGAAAATTCTATTTTAAATTTTGATGTGCAACAAATGAACTTGTATTAGTTGAAAAATCAATAGTATAAATAAAATTGGAAAATATTTTTAAATATTCTGAACGTTTTAATCGTGATTTAAAAATGAAGTTGCGAGAAACATGCTTATTGTTTAACAAGTCTTTATTTTATCGACTCTGAATAGATACGAATTAAGTAATGGCACTAAGTTGAAGGAAAAAAAAAGTATATTCAATACCACAGAACTTTGTTGAACAATTTTCACAAGTCGCAAGTCTTTGTAAAATTTTAAATACATTGAAATGTCCATATTTTTTTAATTAATGTATGATATTAAATTTAAATTTAAAAAAATTTGAAAAAGTTTGATGAAATTGAATACATTTTGAATTTTATTGAAATAGTCTTTCTCCTAAATACTTGAAATAAAGGAAAAGAAAGTTAAGAAAAAAATGTATATTATAATATTAATAGGAATTCGTAAAAGTAATTAATAGAGACTGTAAATATAAAAAAAAAATAAGAATGAGATGGAAAATGCGAATTATTAAAAAAATATGCAATTTTTTTAAACTAAAAATCCTCCCTTTAATATATTCTAAGAAATATTTCCCCTTGAATAAAATTGTACAAATGTATAGCGACAGAATCTTAAAACCTTGGGCTGGACTTTTTGGCAAATAATAATAATAATAATAAATAAATTATATGTGTACTCGTGAGGGACCGTGGCGTCCAAGCAAGGTCTGACTATGACAAGTTGGGGCCCAAGTTCCGGACACATTTTGGGGCCCCTCTTATGCTCTTATTTTAAACGCGTGATTTATTGGAAATGGGCTTGACACAAAGTCAAATGAATTAACATTAATTATAGAGAAAAGTTGATAAATTAATATTAATATTTTTTTCTAAAAGTGTTTTTGTTTTTTTTTATCACAAATTAAGAAACAAATTTCAAACAATCAAATTTATAAATCAAAAAAGGAAAAACTTCGTCGCATTACATTTCACTATCACAATGTGCAGTAATATCCGTGAGAACAATATCTGCAGCATTATTCCCAATTTCAGAGTCGACATTTGATGATCTCTCAATAAATTCGTCAATACTTCCTTTCAATTTTGTTTCCCTCTATTTTTCAAGAAAGCTTGTTTTTTACGCTTTTAAATTATGGTTTGGTTTATCTCATTAAATACATTCTGGATACTAAAGACGGTTCAAGATTAATACAGAATGATTTATTTTTTTAATCAAAATTCGTTTATATTGATTATAAATGATATTCACATAGCTTTTGTGAAACAAAAGTTATAGGTCTACAGACAATTTCGGGGCCCCCTAAAATCATGGGCTAAAGGCCCGAGCCTTGTGTCTCTAAGCGATGATCAGGGCCTACGTCCATGAGCAAGTGGCGGGCATATAAACGAAACATTTAATTTAAAATTATTACTCGTGCTTATTTTTAGTGTATTTATGATTATGTAGTTTAAATTTAAATATAATATATTTATTCTGTTGGGACAACAATCGACGGGATCCTTTCGAAATTCAATGCTTGATGTTTAATTCTTGTTTGTTTAGATGTTTTTAACGTTACAAGACGTTCTTGTAAAGGGCCCCCACAGAAAATTATTTATTCCTAGTACGTATACACAGTTTGGGCGGAAATTAACATAGTAAATTTATTGTTTACTATATTTTATTATTACGTTATATTTTTGGGGCCCGGGTCTCCTCGGGCATACTTGATGCTTATTACGTGTTTGTTTATTTCTAAAAAAATTACAATGAACTCTCGTCTATAAAATGGCAATTAATAACTTTTTCATGTACTTAAATAAAGTCTCACGTTTAAAAATAAATATCGTATTTTATACGGCACGTGGCCCTCTAAAAGATCTATAAGGCACGGGTCATCAAAGGCCATTTTGTAGATTAATTCTTACCTCATTCTAAACCTTTGTCCACGAAATAGCACTATATTTTTTTCCATAAATATTGCTTGGCTTTGAGGTCAGAGCTCGTTAGGGCCCCTTACATGTTAATCAATATTCACTGGAAGCAAAAAGATTATTTACTAAGCGTCAAAAGAACAACAAAAAGGAAAAATCGTATAACTCCCACTCTGATAGAGCAGACGTCCATTAGACACCATGGATATACCATATGTATGGTTAATTAAAAACTTGCCTTAGGCTACAATCTGTTATTGGTAGTTAAAGGCTCTCTTGACAACTATCCCCCATAGTCTCTCCCTCTACTTGTGGTTTGTGTCTGTTAGACGGTGTAGCAAAAAAAAAATTTTACTGGTCGTTTATTGCGGGCCCTACTTGGCAAGGCGGGCCCCTATCATTTGCACTGTTTTGCCCCCCCCCCCCCCCTGTCGGCGGCCCTGCCCTTAAATATGGAACTCAGGGAGTCTGGCACATGAAAAATTTTCAGATAATTGATTTCAAGTTTATTACTGTTCATTAAAATATAAATTTTTGTCTTTAAAATGATGCCACATTTGTAATTGTATCTTATTTCAAAGTACTTTTAATAATTTTTCGAAGTAAACAAAATGTTGGTATTTAGTGCATGTTTTTTAACTTTAAAGCCGAATTTCTCAAAATGCCATTTTTTCATGTTTGGGGGCACATAGCTTAAAATCTATATGACATAAATGCTTGAAATTTTTTATACATGTTTCTCCAATGTATTTAAGTACTTTAACACGAGGAATTATTGATAAGTAGCATACTTTACTTTTTTTTAAATAATTAGTCTAAAATTTTATAATTTTTCTTAAACATATTTTTAGAAAATCATAATTATTTTAATTTTTAAAAAATAACAAAAATCTCGTGTTAAAGTATTCAAAAGTATCCAAATATTATACTGTGAAAGTTTCATAATGATTGAAGAATCAGTTATTAAATGAGATGCTCCCAAAGCTGTTGAATTTAACATGGACTCCTATGGAGGTGCCGGATCCCCTTTTAAGGAGGTCCAAGACCCAAAATTCAAAAATCTTTATTTCTAGATTAATTTTTCTGAGATTTTTTATGCAGTAACTTTTAAAAACTATTTTAAATTTTCAAATTAAATATATATCTATGTATGTATTTATATTTTTTCAAATTAAAAATCTTCAAAATTTTGATATTTCCTAAATGTGATATATTTAAAAAAATCCCTTCATTTTTTTGCATTAAATTACTTACTTATAATTTATATAATAAATTGTCTTCATGATTTTTTTAGTGAAATATTTCTTAAAAAAATCCTATTTTGTACAAAACCTATATAAAACCCATAATACGCTAAGTTCCAAAAACTTCTTTAAAAAAATTTTAAATCAGAACACCCAATATCTGAAGACAAATTAAAGAAATATATATGAAAAATAATTGTGGAATGTTTCATATATATAAATCAAGAAGTTTTTAAGTTATATTCATTTGAACTCAAAAAAGGAACAAAATGCCATCACGGAGAAAAACAGTTTCTCAAAGTTCTAAGATAGCATGTCCAAGATAACGGTTGTCATCTAAAAAAAATTAATATTTAAAGTTCTACTAATGGTAGAAATAATTTTATAGCATTTTATTCAGGTATATGTTGTTTTGTTTTGTTTTTCCCCTTCAATAATAAAAAAAATAATTAAAAAAAGAGATATTTTTTTAAATGTTGAGTTCCAGACCCCCTTAAGAGAATGTTCTAGTAAGGATTATTCCCTTTACGCGCTATGTTACAAACTTCTAGTCCAGTGTATTTAGAAATTACTTTGGTATAAAACCTTAACATTTGGTGAGTAGGTACGAAAAAGATCACTTAATGAAATGACATCAATTAAAAACTCGAAAATAGTGTTTAATATATTTTATTTTATATTTGTAATCCCTACGTCAATGCATATGCAGTGGCTCCACCTGGTTTTGTCTTTTGTTATTTTAATTTTCATTTTAATTAGATAAACATTACATTAAAACAACTTCTGTCATTTCATTAAGTGGTCTTTTTCTCCACCAAATTTCAGGGTTTTCTAGAAAGTAGTTTCTAAATGCACTGGGCTAGAAGACTGTAACATAGCGAGTACAGGTAATGATCCTTACTAGGACCTAAGTTGACTTAGAAATGCTATCAACATTGGTGTGCATTTTTACTTTTAGTTTTGGGTAGATTGTGAATCATCGGAATGAAAAAGAAACACATATGTTGGCAGGTTTTGATTACTTTTTCATCAAGTTTGCAAAGGACATTGGGATATTTTAATTACTTTAATAAGAAGTAAATATATTTCATTTTAGAAATTGTATCAAGAGAGACAAAGGAAATAATTTGAAAAACATTGAATTGAGTTTAATTATTTACTTTTGTAACTTGCACTCTCATGAAGTACATTTTCATGAAAAGCCTTTTAAGTTTCTGCTGAATCGTCAACTAGGGTTGCAACAAAATATAGTACAGTCAAACCTCGTTTACCTTAACATGAAATCCAGTTTCACACTAAGTAAAAGCAGTTATCCTTACTTAAAACTTAAAGTTAATTTATTCCTTTTAACACGAAATTCGGTTAACGCGAACAATTTTGGCGGCGCCTTCGCTTTAACGAGGTTTGACTGTATAGAGAGAGGAAAATCCTGCTGTATAGTTACTTTTCTAAATTTAGTACAAAAATTCTCAAAGTGATTATGTCATCTCAAAATTAGGCTATTCAACTCAAAAAATATTCACCACCAAGTTTAACCACGAAGTGGTCAGTTTCCTCGCCTTTTGAGTGCGTTGTAACGTCACAGAGAACTTAGTTTGATCTCGCCAAGTGGCACTGCTGAGAGTTTTGGTGTGTCTGTTTTGGTTTTGGAGAAGAGACGACTCGGACTGGAAGAAAAGATGGCTAAACCTTTATAACTATATGTTTGTTCCTCTTAAATCTTAAATGTTTCGTGCTTGTTGTGTAGATTGTGCCTTGTCCCGTTATTCATCTGTGTGTGGAAAATCCTTTCCCATGGAAATGGTATATATTCTTGATGACGGTACAAGAAGTAGAAAAAATGGTGACATTCTTAGGGATCGTACTATAAGTCCGATGATCGAAGTGAGTGTTTTTCTTTCCAGTCTGGGATCAGATCAGTGTATTTTGTTCAAAAATTATTGTAGAGTAATTAATTTGAATATTGAGTATTTTTTTTTTAAATGTCCGTTAGGCTGAAAACAAAACTTTCTGATTTTGGAAAAAAATTTTACCTAGGAATTGGTAAAAAACATCTCTTTCATTAATTGCTTGAGAATAATCTGTTTTGAAATAACTGGTCTATTTTAAATGATTTCTTGTCATAATAATCTATGTTGTATGTGTAACATTTAAGAATTTTTTGGCTGTAAAAAATTTTCGGTAAGATATATAAATCCTTTATATATGAAAAATGTTGAAATTCTGGTTAAGAGTTTGATTTGATGCAACATATTATGCTGTATCTTAATTAATGTAACAATTAGTTGCATGTTTAGAATCTTCTGTAACAAAATTTTCGGTTTGATATACAAGTCCTTTATAGATGAAAATTGTGGAGATTCTGGTTAAATGTTTGCTAAATAACATATTGAAATATGATTTATTTGTGGTAACAATTAAATTCTTGTCAGAAACTTATAAGTTCAAAACAAACTTGTTCGTTTTGTTAAGTTTGCATAGGAAAGAAAAATTGTGTTGTTTATTTGATTGTTATTCATAGTTAATTAAGTGGGGTGTTAATAGAGATATTCAGTGAAAGTATTTGAATTTGAAAGTTTCATTTAAAAAATAGATTCATATGTTTCAGAAGTCTGGTAAATATTAACATTAAGTTAAATCTGGATAAATTACTTTAATTTCATCTAGTTTAAATAATTATAAACCTTGTTTTATAATATTATATTTGTCAAAATATAAGTTTTGTCGTTGTTGCTTCATTCATGACACGTGCCTGTATTTGAAGTATTGCTGTGTTTTATTTCGCAGTGTATGAAGAAAGGGAGAAAAGGATGTTTGGTTTTTTTTTGTTTTTTTTTAGGAAAGAACTAATGGTCGTTTTCTTTTTTTTTTTTTATTCAACTGTACTTTTGATGCATGATCTGTTAGGGTACTATTTTTGTATTTAGAAATAATTTTTGTTCAGAAATTTGCTTTTCTGTGTGGTGAATTGAAATGATAGTGCCTTATTAAAGAAAATATATTTACATATAGTGGATTGTTGGTATTAAAAAAAAAATATTACAAATTAATATTGTATTTTGTTGATAAGTGTTTGATCAGTTTCGATTCACTCAATGCTTTAGAGCTATCAAGGGTGTGGATCTTTCTTATAAACATCCAAATGGTTTTAAAATTTTCAGTATTTTGATTTTAAAAAAGAAAGAAAAAAAAAATTTGTGTGGAATCATGGCATTTTTAGGCTCTGCTAAGAAAATTGATTTACAGGTGTTAGTTTCTGAACTCGATATTGAAACACAACTTTCTGCTAAGGTTGTTGCTTTAAAGAAAGCCATCCAGTCTCATGAAAATTATGAAGAAGAGTTTGTGAAAAATCTGTTACAAACAATCATTTCGGATAGGATTCAAATCGAACAACAAGAGAAGTTAGAAAGGGAAGAAATTAAACAACAAGAGAAATTGGAAAGAGAAGAAAAGATACAGCAAGAGAAGTTAGAAAAAGAAGAAAGGAAACAATGCGAGATGTTAGAAAATGAAGAAAAGATGCAACGAGAAAGATTAGAACAAGAGCGCCAGTTTGAGCTTCAAAAATTGAAACTTGAATTGGACAATAGAACCGAGGCAAATATAAGTGCATCAAAGCCCAAGTGGGAATTGCATCACCTGATGCAGAAGTTTGATCCCAAGAGTGGTGATATCAGTTTATACTTAGTTCTCTTTGAACGACAAGCTCAGAGAATGGAACTAGATGAACAGTTCTGGATGTCCCACTTAATTGGACTACTTCCAAATGAAATGGGTTTATTAATTGCCAGAGAGTCTGATGAAATCTGCAATGATTACCAGGAGGTTAAGAAGATATTGTTGAAAGGGTATAAATTAACACCCGAGAGGTTTCGGCGACTTTTTTGCCAACACAACAAGAGTACTGACGGTTCCTGGAAAGATTATGTTTACGAATTGAGGAATTATTTCCAAGAATGGATAAAAGGGTTGGAAGTAGATACCATTAAAAAATTATGTGATTTAATGATTACAGACCAGATAAAGCGCAGAACTCCTGCTGAAATCAGGGAACATTTTATTGATAAGTGGGCTCAGATTAAATCTCCGGAAGTCCTGGTTGAAAAGTTAGGTGAGTATGATACTGTACGACGTCTCATAAAGAAAAAGGCTATCGTTCCCGGAGAAAAATCAGTTCGTTTTTGGAAGAATAAGCTCAACACGGAAAAAAAAAAACTTTTTACAAGAAAACCAAAGCCGCAATAAAATGAAGCAGAAAATACAAATAAATTAAAGGAAGTATTTGAAAGACGCAAGAAACCACGTTGTTATCGTTGTGATTCGACAGAACACTTGCGTCCAAATTGTCCCTTGTTGAAGAAAAATCAAGAAAACATCTCCAACCTCAATCGTGTTATTATAAAAGAGGACGATGAATCGATGATACATTTCACCTACATATTAGAAGTTAATGGTTTCCAGATGAAAATTCTTCGTGATACTGGGACCAGTATTGATGTGGTGTGTAGGAATCGAATAAAACCAAAAATGGTCACAGGCGAAAACATCTGGGTTCAACAACCTTTGAGTGAATCTCCTATTTGTTTGTCATTAGCAGAAGTGGAATTGAAAAGTGAATAAGGTCATGTGATTACCAAAGCTGCTGTCGTTTGGAGTCAGGTCGACAAAGGAAGATACTTGCTTGGAAATCGTACTGCAGCTCTTTTAGAGATGATGAAAAACGACTTTGTTCCATATCAGATGAATGCCATACAAACCAGAGCCCAAAAGCTTGCATAAGAATCAGAAATCGACTCTGTCGAAGAATCCATCACTGAAGATAACACCCCCGTGGATGATGGACAAGGAATTGTGATCGAAGACGATTTGTTCTCCTTCCCTTCTAAAGAACAAGAATACAAGGGTTTGTCTCTTTTGAAAGTTGATTCTAGAACATTCGCATCTTAGCAAAAAGACTGTCCTGTTTTGAAGTCTATCATTGAAAAACTGCAGCTAAAACAACCTGGAGATCCTGGAGGCTTGTTTGAAATCCTTTCAAACGGCATACTTATAAAGAAGAAAACGGATAAGCTAGGAATGGAGAGACCCTTATTGGTCATACCAAAAATATATCGAGATAATTTAAAAGCTCTGTGCCACGAGGGAACCTCGGGACACCTGGGAGTGACAAAAACTAAAGATATATTGTTCAGATATTTCTTTTGGCCCCAGTGCTACAAGGTGATTGAAGAATATGTTAGAAGTTGCGACAGATGTCAGTGGGTTGGAAAACCTAATGACAAGAAGAAAGCTCCAATGAAGATAGTTCCTGTGATACAAGAGATTTTCTCAAAAATCAACGTCGATGCTTGTGGACCTCTTACCGTTACTCCAAGTGGTAAACGTTATCTTATTAATGCCATGTGTCTTGCATCGAAATACCCGGATGCTGTTCCTGTTGATGATATCAGCTCTGTTTCAGTGGTTGATGCATTAATGCAGATTTTTAGTAGAATGGTATTCCCGAAGATTATACAGATGGACCAAGGAAGTTCTTTTACCACTGAACTGACCACAACATTTTTAGAGAAGTTTGGTATAACCATCCTACACAGCTCTGTTTATCATCCTCAGAGTAATCCAGTGGAGAGATTTTACCGATCAGTTAAAAGAATTTTGAGAGTGTTGTGTTTAAAGGCAGGAACTGATTGGGAAAGGTCTATATATCCAGCTTTATTTGCTTTAAGGACAGTAACGCATGAAAGCACATGATTTATCCCAGCAGAACTTGTGCATGGTAAAAACTTAAGAACTCCACTGACACTGTTGTATGAAAAATGGATGAACCAGGAAGATGAAGATGAACCAGTGACAGAATATGTTTTTGCTTTGATAAATCGTATAAAACACTGTCAAGAGCTTGCTGTAGCCAAGATGGAGGAATCTCAACAGAGAAATAAAACTTGGTACGACAAGAGGGCATTCAAGCGTGAGTTTCAAGAAAGTGATTTAGTGCTGATATTTTTTCATTTAAAGAAAACAAAATGAGCCCCTATTGGACCGGACCCGGAACTATCCTCAAAAAACCTTCTGAAACAAATTATGTAGTAGAACTACCCGATATAAAGGCAACTTCCAAAGTGTATCATATTAGCATGCTCAAGCCTTATTACAAAAGACCTGAACTGGTGAATTTTCTACTAAGTGAAAGAGATGAAAAAGTCGATGAAGACGAAATGGAAATTCCTTATGTGGACTCTAACCCAAATATCTTGGATCTCGAAGAAATGTTTCAAGACTATTATAAGGAAACTAATCTAAATGAGAATCAAATCATTAAAATGAAAAGGCTAGTTTACAAATGTGAGAAGTGCTTCTCCAATGTTCCTGGGAAGACTGATCTAGTTATTCACGATATTGAACTTTTCACCGATCAGCCACTTCTTTCCGAACCTTATAGAAATTCGCCCAGACAAAGTTCCATCCTAAAAGCTGAAATCCAGAAGATGCTGGATATGAAGATAATAGAAGTCGGGTTTTCAGATTTCACCTCTCCTATGATTCTGGTTGAGTCGCCTGGAAAAGACCCCAAGACCGTGCATTGATTATAGAAATATTAATAAAATCACAAAGACTAAGTTTTTCCCATTACCGAATATAGAAGAAAGAGTTAAAACCATCTCATCGGCCCAATATATCACAATACTGGACTTGTCGAAGGGGTATTGGCAAATTCCTCTAAGTCAACAATCTCAAAGACTATCTGCATTTGTGACTGCATTTGCTACGTACAAACCTTTGAAGATGCCATTTGGCCTGAAAATGCCCCCTACGAATTCAGCAAAATGGTCTCGCAACTTTTGGAGTGATGTGAGGAGTTTGCCTTGCCATACCTTGATGACATCGCGATATTCTCACGTTCCTTTCCAGAGCATTTGAAATAGGTCGACATTGTTCTAGGAAGAATAAGGAATGCTGGACTAACCATCAAACAGCCAAAGTACAAGTTTGCACAGGGTCAAGTACAATATCTTGGACATGTCGTTGGACAGGGATGCAGGAAGCCAGCAGACTTGAAAATCGAAGCAATCTAGAACTTTCCTCAACCCAAGACCAAAACTGATGTAAGAGCTTTCCTCGGCTTGGCTGGGTACTATAGTCGTTACATGCCTATGTTTTCGTCCATTGCATCTCCTTTGACGGATGTGTTAAAAGGGAAAACGCGTCAAAGAACAATTATTTGGTCTTCAGACTGTGATAAAGCATTCGTTACACTGAAGGAATCGCTCTGTAATTTTCCCATACTGTATGCACCAGACTATAAAAAAAAACATTTATAGTGCAAACAGATGCATTGGACCGCGGAATGGAAGTTGTGTTGTCCCAGCTTGGAGACAATGATTCCGATCATCCAATAATCTACCTCAGTGAGAAGTTTTCGAGTGCAGAAAAACGTTACAGTGTGAGTGAGAAAGAGTGTGCAGCCATCATTTTCGCAATAAAAAAACTCAGGTGTTATCTTGATGGAAACTATTTCACAATCGTCACGGACCATAATCCGTTAGTATGGTTTAACTCTCATGCCAGCACAAATGCTCTACTCCTGCGTTGGTCCCTGGCGTTATAGCCCTTTAATTTTGATTTCAAACATCGTCGGGGGTCAATGCACCAAAATGCTGATGGGTTAAGCAAGATCCACACTCTTGAGGAATCTACTTGAAAAAATTTTCATTTTTATAAATGTTCAAAAATGTGTTGCTTTTATTATACAACCATATTTTATGAATGTTTAGTTAAGAAATGTTCTATATACATATATATTTAGTTTAGAATTATTTTTATGCACTGATCTCACTGGTAAGGAAACACTCTTTTGCAGTAACTATTTTATTAACTTTCTTTCCTCGGAATAACCTTGGACAGAAAGTTTCTTCAGGGAGGGGGGGGGGGGGGAAAGAACTGTAACGTCACAGAGAACTTAGTTTTATCTCGCCGAGTGGCGCTGCTGAGAGTTTTGGTGTGTCTGTTTTGGTTTTGGAGAAGAGAGAGAAGAGACGACTCGAACTAGAAGAAAAGATGGCCAAATCTTTATATCTATCTGTTTGTTTCTCTTAAATCTGAAATGTTTCGGGCTTGTTGTGTAGATTGTGCCTTGTCCCGTTATTCATCTGTGTAAGGAAAATAAAAATCCTTTCCCATGGAAATGGTATTCTTGATGACGGTACAGAGTTCAGTATTTACAGCCAATATATGGATCTGCCGCAAATTAATTTATTTTTATTATTAGATAACTTTTATATGCATACCTGGCTTATTTAATGAGCATGTGAATGCTCTGTAAAATAAAATAAAATGTTATCATATTTGAAAGATTTTCTTTTCAGAATAATTCATTTAGGTTATCATCAGCGCCTCCTCTCTTAAAAAAGGAGCTGATACTATTCCGAATTCGGTAAACCAACTTCTAGATTTCGAAGCGGTAACATATGTTCCAAATGTGGAAGGCCCAATATCGTAAAAAGCCAGAGTACTCATTACAAAGCTGAAAATAATAATAATAATAACAAAAAAAGAAAAGAAAGAAAAAACACTATGATTTCGAATCACCAATCTTCAGAGTAAAACGAGGCAGATCCCCAAGTGTTCTTTCCCATTGCGCCAGAACTCCGAAAATCGGCAAAAAGAATTCAAAATACATCGTAAACCTAGCAATAACAATTTTATCAAACCATACCAAAAGGATCAAAACTTTCTAAACGGAGAATATCCCAATTTTCAAGTTCCCATGTAGCCTTCCCTGACTTTAATATTTGGTATAAATTGAACTAAGACCAGCATAGAAAATGTAAGCTTTTCTGGTCTCGGTAAACCGACTTTAAAAGTCAGAAATGGATTAATCATGCAACGTTTAAACAATTAATGTTGTATTTGCAATATTATAGTTATAAATTCAGTACAATTGTTATACATTGAAATTATTCACACATATTTCTTTTAATACATGTTAACATCAATAGTGTTTCTTATCAAAAACTCTACATAAAATATAATTTTCTTTTAATAAACGTTAACTTTTTTAAATTAATGTTTTAACAGATAAAAAATTCTTTTGATTTATTCATTTGAATAGCATATACCAATTAAGTGTTTTTAATTGTTAGGCAATTGTTAGTGGGCTTCACTAAAGTATAAAATGTTCTAAATAAAGTTTCATTTACGAATATAACGTACAAATACAGATTATCCCCAAATGGACTGACGCTTTTAAATATAATTAAAAAAAAAAAAAAAAAAAAAAAAAAAAAAAACTGTAGAAATGTACGGTTTACTGCTATCTAATTGGTAAATTAGAAACATTTATCCCATCAATTTTTAAAATTTTAAAAATAGTTACAAAGTTCACCAAACGATGGCGCTATTATTAAAAATAAAACTACGCAAAAAAATAGTATGAACAAACATCGTTGCACAAACTATAAAACGATGTTCCAGCATCAACATGGCGAAATTTAAACATTGTTTTTTAGTTCTGGCCACTTGTGCAGACCAACTTTTTTTAATTTTACTATCAACAGTGTCATCTATTGGTAAACTTTGCAACTATTTTTGTAAATTGATGGATAAAATTCCATAGTAGAATCCAGCAAACGGTACATTTTTTTTCTTTCAATTACCTTTATGGAAAATAAAATTAATGGGTTCAGTCCAAAAAAAAAACTTTTAGATTGTTTTGCATTTCTGCTCGTTTTGGAACGTGCGGAGTTTAAAGAAGTAGTCTAGAAAAAAGGGCTGTCTGTGGTCAATGTAGTTAGTGGTGGCCGTTATTACGATTATTGTCAAAATTGCGCTTGAGCATAAGGTAGTAGCCATTAAAAAAAAAAAAAAATCTGCGATTTTTAGAAAAAGGCTTAAATGATTTTGATTAAAATCTCTGTGCCCTATGTTGTCCTTTAAGGCATTCTTAACATCCCCACCTCCAAAATTTCCGTAGAAATGTGATAAAGGCGTAAAAAGGTGAAATATGAATGTATTTATTACAAAGTTCCTTTCTCTTGACCATCCATCAACGAATGTTTCTTTTCTCTGCTGCACTTACAAGAAAGGAATAATGTAATATTTATATCAGAAAGTATATCACCAATTTCGCCGTTGAAGCGGATTTCTTTTTCTTTCTTTTTTTCTCCTTTTTTTTTTTTCTTTTTTTTTAATATAATAATTACTTCTATAAAAACTGCCAAACTGGCCATGTTTTTCAGAAAATAATGGAAGTAAGAAACGAAAATGGTTAATTAAACCAATCCATGACAAATTTAAGTACAGTGAGCAGTATTAAGTGTGATTGAAAGTTGTGCGATGTTCCACATTTCAAGTTTTTATTCATTTCTGAAAATCGTAAGTCCATTTTGGGATACTCTGTATATAAAAGTACTATTTATCAAGACTTTATTAATCACTATACTAAACTTCATCTTAACTAGACATCACTTAGACGGTAGATCGTGACAGTGCTCATAGGTATTTAATCCATTTTGGCGGCGTGAAAGCATAATGTTCGCCAAACCACAACCCTGTAGAGAGAGCAAAAGGCCGTAAGGTTTGGCGAGAATTATGTCTTCACTCCGCCAAAATGGATTAAATACCTATGAGCACTGTCACGATCTACCGTCTAAGTGATGTCTAATTAAGTTGAAGTTTAGTATAATAAATCAGAGAAAGAGATGGAACGTGCTTTGAATGTGTTGTGACTTTTAAAAAGTACTTGGTAAAGTTACGTTAAAGTTAATAGAGTTCAATGTAAAATGAACCATTTGTGTATTACTCATACTTGTGCAATAAAATGGTTTATGAAATTTTTAGTATTATAAATAAGTTGAAATTGTATACTGAATTATTTCAGTAAAATATTGTTACTGACAGCTTTGTGTGTGTTCTTTCAAAACACTGCTACCTTTCTAAAAATTCTGAATATTCATATTTATCAAAATCAAATTAAAATACATGTAAGATAAGATACCTAAAAAAAAATTGGGTAGCTTTGAAAATCCAATTTTTAATAGTAAAAATACTATTCCGAAAAGGAGGAAATGGAAGCACGTCGCTATTCGCGTAAACTTGTTGAATGTGAACATGGCTCATGTCTAATTTTTTTCTAGAATACTTTCTATACATCATGGTAAGATATTATCTTTTTGTTTTCTCAAAGAGATGTGTAGGGAAATTAATATACATCTTAAAATCTCACGTGCATTAAAAAAAAAAATGTCATAAGCAATTCGTATCTAATTTGGGGGTAGTTGTAACTTATACTGTGAATCGCACATTTAGCGAAAACATATAAAAAATTGTTTTATAAAATATAGATTAATTGCCAGCTGAAGAGATTCTTTCAGATTCCTTCAAGAATTAACCCTTTGCACTCGTGATTATGCGTTAGAAAGTTGGTAAATAACTCGGAATTTTTTTTCATGTTCGATCAAGATGAATTTTTTTTTATGGAAATGTGTTCCAATTTAACTAGAAGGTTTACCATCCTTAAATCAAAAATTTGAAAATATAGCCCCTGAATACACCCCTTGACCTAGGATGGGAATGTGGCCACATAATATTTTATTTTTCAACGTGTCAAAATAATTTATTGAAACTACTAAGAATACTTAAGTATATTACACTTCACCGCATTGACCCTTTGCATTCCGCTGTCCCCTCTCAGGGGACATCGTAATCTAGCATATCACTCGGATGTGCCCTGTCAGGGGACATAAAAGTTTATTAGTGATTGCGGAGAACTAACTTTTTCCAGCACAACTTTTTGAGAAATACATGTTTCCCTGAAGTTTTCTCTTGAAATGGCGCAAGAAATCAAATCAAAATATGGTAAAATTACCAAGATATATATATATATATATATATATATATATATATATATAAACATTTCAGCGGGGTTTTGTGTCAAAAGAGAACGTGAGAAGAGTTGGTTCACGACGCACGCTGGGATATTTTTCTCTAAAAGCTGGCCAAAAGTCGATTTTCCAAAATTCTACCAAGATACTTGAATTTTTGCACATATATACTTCATTAAGTGTAGAACCTTACCCGGTATAAATTTTTTTAATCTGAGATCTCAAATGTCATAAAGATTAATCGAAAATTAACGTTTGCACGAAATGTGCATTTCTCTTTTCTATTACCAATGCAAGCACAATATTTTATCAAGCAAATTTTTAAACTTTTTGTTTCAGTTTTAATTTCAACACGATATATGTGTCTTCTTAAAGTCTATTTTTAAAGATTTTACCACTTACAATTGAAATTTGTCTAAATTCAATGAGCAAATTAAATTTTGTTCAGTCACAAAACTCGGCTAATTTTTTTTTGCAATATTTCATTTTCACGAGTGTTTTTGTTATACGATTGAGTCTTATTGAGTAGTGGTTTTTATACCATTTTAAAGACCACATATTCTAGTTCCTTATCCCTTAAAAAACATTTTGCGGATTCGGATATTATAAGTGTTCAAGTAGATGACGTCATTTTGACGTACTCGCAGAAACTTCACTTTTGTTTTCTATTTATCATTATTTATGATAATTTACAATGAAAATTACGTATGGTATAAGAATAACACCATATAAAATCGTAAAATAATTAATTTGAAGAAAAAGTTTAAATATAATGAGTATTTTTTATAGTTTTTTGGTTTACCACTGAAAAGCATGTAAGGAAGTTAAGATAGTAATACAATTAAGCTTATAATGAGAATCAAATGGTACATTTAAAGTAAGTTCACTTATAAAGAATATGAATTCTTAAAAAAAAATAACTAAGGAAAGAATATTGGTAAAAGATGATTTTTTACCTTTCTCCTCTGAGAACACCGTTGCAGATGCTTTGGCTGAATAAATATGCAGGATCAATTAGATAGCACGAATTCACTTATACTTACATACTTGCAGGAAGTAATTAGTTTTAATGAGAGAAATTCATTAGAATTAATAACGAAATGTGGTTGTGACAGATCCCAACAAACGAAATACAAACAAACACTTCAAAATTCTTAAGGGTCAGACGTCAATATTTTTCAAAGTTCTCTGGTGCCTTTACGATTTCTTTGAGTACAACAGAGAAAAAAGTCCCTTGTACAAATCCCACAACTCATCGCCTTGGTATTTTTCGAACAGTCAGATTACAATTCACTAAGGGCACCTACACATAACAAAACGCGAGGTAGATTACATCCAAACAAAAATCAGTTCACTCAAAAACGCAAAAAAAGATGGAGGTGTAGAAGTTAAACAAACATTATATTTTACTATGGTTGGTTCCATATTGTTACTAACACAAAACCAACCATAAAGTGTTATATGCGGTGCAACATCTAAAAACTTAAACGATTTAACAAAAACACAGGAGTTTGATAAAAAGGCCCTTCAATTCAGATTATCTACTTTGCATGCGCGTATTCGTTTGTTTGAGAGCATAAACCCATTTAACGTGCAAACTGGCCTTAAAAGTAGTGGGTTAAAAGTAACAACATCGAACACTAGAAGATAAAAATAGAGTTAAGAAGAAAGAACTGAAATCCAAGAAGAGTTCAAAAGCAAGCTTGGTTTCACTATTGAAGTAACAAATCCCATGTTTGGAAACAGTAATGAATGCGATACCAGTAGAAGGTTTTCCAACGATATGGTCCGGCTGCTGAAACCATAGTATATAAAGTCAATTTGATTCACTGATTGAAGACAATTTTAGAAATATTATCTAGTAGTTATAGAACTAATACACAGAGATTTTTATAACAACACTATGGATACTGCCAAACTCTATGTACAGCCATACCCTCGGTGTCCTATGACTCTACTAATGCATAAAACGCTGTTATATCGTCCCATAGTTGTAAAAAATGCTTCATTGCTGATTGGGTGGTTATAATAAGAAATTGAGGAGGTAAGGAATATATATTTAAGGTATATTGCTTAAATTAGTTTTAAAAAATTTCGAGAAAATAATGGAATACAGATGAGCGGAATAGACTGCTATTGAGCTCTTATCTGCTCACAATACATATGCGATGTAAAAAGAATAAAGCCTTTCATAAGAATACACTGGCCCTGGGTTTTTTTTCGAGTATTTTATACCAAAATCAAATAAAGCTAGATTAGAATCTGAATAAAATCTTCGAATAAGTCATCAGATGAAGAGCAAGACAAGCTATTTGGTGTAAAACTAACTGCATTAAAATACCAAATAATTATGGGATTATTAATTAATTCAATGCATATTTTGAAAATGCAATGATAATTTTTTTTAACATGGAACATCTCTAACGATAAATCATAAATGAATGATAGGTCAAGTACAGAATGGTTTAGCAAAAAATAACCCATTAATATTATCAAATGATAATGATATTAATGTAATAAAAAAAATAAAAAATGTATATTTTCAATAAAATAATTTATTTTTTTCATCTAAAGAAGAAAATTCTCTATTTTGTTCAATAAATTAAAGTATAATCGCATTTAAACACTATTTTAGAGCGAAAATAATTTTGGCCAACTTTTCGATGAGGAGGATGTTACTTGAAAGGAGCGATAAGGAGAGTTTGTCAATGGTTGGGTTTGTTGGAATTTACTGGCGCAAGGGCAACACTAGGGCTGAGCTGCTGGTAGCCGTCGAGAATGGTTCGGAATGCAAAAGGTTAAAAATCTAAGAAATGTAATAACATGAACAAACTATATAAACAATATTCAGGGGCGGAACGTAATGCCGGCACCTCCACTAAATACAAATCAACTTAGAAATATTTCGAACAGAAATTTCTTGGTTAAGTTATCACAGTTTGCCCAAAGAATTTCTGTTTTCTATAACTTGTAAGAAGTAAGTAACTGTAACAAAACTAACTAAAAGACTATAAAAACTACAAAGACACTACCAGAGGTGTAGTGTAAAATAAAAAGGTGTGGGAACGCTATGTCGTGTCGTTACAAACGTTTTTTTTTTGTTTTTTTTTCTGTGAGGATGCGGGGAGGGGGGGGGTAAAAATGACAACTAAGAATATATAACTTTATTAATACTAATTTAATAATTTCAAAACAAACTACATGCACCTAAAAAATACATACGTCAGTTCATTTCTAATGAAGTAGCATTAAAACATTGAAAGACTGGGAGAGGGGAGGAGGAGTCTAATTCATCAATCGGATTGTTCATGGAATGACCATGTGCGGGTTGCCGTGCCTCTTTCAAGTGTTTTGCAAATACTTGAACTTGCCTGCCCTACTCATCTATATCGATAGCTCAGCTCTGAAGTTATGGATCGAAAACGAAGGCATAGTTCACACAAAAAAAATAACTTTTTAATTTTCTTACTTGACTTTCCGTTAAGTGTCAAGTAAAAAAAAGAATAAGAAAAAAAATTCAGATGAGGGAACGCCGTTCTTCCTTCAAAAAAGGTAAGGGATCGCCGTTCCCACGCGTTCCCGCTCCACTACCCCCCTGGACACTACAAACAAGAAACAAAATAAAAGGCACAACATAAAGAAACAATTACATTTTATAATTTTGCAGAGAATGATAACTCTCGAAACAGTCCATTTGCATGAATCGCTCCCTTCTGAATATGACACTGAAGAAAGGAATTTTAGCAATGAAGTTTCGAGACCCATATTCCTGCAGATGGCTAACAGTTATTGCACCCATATTTAGAATAACTCCTAGAAAGGCCTCAAATTCTGATTGCTCTATCATTCCACCTGTGTTTTTCATATTTCTATGACGACATACGAACGCAACGGTACAGATGCGATGTCCCCTGTACGGGGACATACGAGCGCGATGGTAAAATGAGTGATGTCCCCCATACGGGGACATACGAGTGAAAAGGGTTAAGAAATGGGTGTATATAACCTAAAATCACATATCTGTATACAATAAGAGACATGGGAAGAATGAGACGCAGTGGCCCAAGGAATGCATAATTGAATAACACTGATTTTTACTTAGAGTTATTCTTGCAAGCAATCGAAATTTATAACGTGAAATTAAAAAAGTAACTTCCGCAAGGAATCGTTACACATTATTAAGAGAAAAAAAAATCAATTTTATTTTAATTTAAAAGAAAAATTGAAAGCTATTTAAAATATTGACATTTGTTTGCTATTGCTAGTTATGCTTAGTTAAAAACATTTCGAAAAACAAATTCATCACAATATGAAGTGATAATTATAATGTTTACTACACTAGTTGTAATGTTTGTAAGTTGTTGAACAGACTTTTTTATCCACAGAAATTTGCACTGAACCAAGTTTTTTTTTTTTTTTTTTTAAAGAGTCAAAATACTTTTTAAGGGGAGTTTAAACCTTTTGACGCCAAAAAAAACAGCTTTTTTTTTAGTAATGTTCAATATGCTTTAAAATAAAATATACTTTATATTTTTAATTGCAATTTTTTATACTATACAATGCTTATTTTCTTCTTGAAAAACCATAATTATTTTAGACATAAATATATTTTTTTAAATGCTATCAAGTGAAACGTAACGATGAAAAATTTAGAATTTTTTTTTTTGCACATAATTTACCCACAAGATATTTTATTAAGTTTCTGGAATAAACTCAATATAAATATTGGAAATTAGAGCTAAGTTATGGGTTTATTCTCTAAAGCAGAATTATTCTTTTATACAATATAAGCATATTTGTATGTAAAAAATAACTTTAAAATTTAAATTTTAAATGTTTTTTTCTAACTATAAATGACGTTTTATAAAAAGCTTATTATCTATATTCTTATTTCCTGCTTCAGAGAATGTAAAACTATCACGTGCATATCCATACATTTTTTTTAAAGGGGTAGAACAATAACTTTTTTTTAATATTGTGGGTAACTTATATTCATAATTTTTTTCTTCTTAATTTTCCATCATTACGTTTCACTTGATAACTTTTTAAAAAACATACTTATACTTAAAATAATTAATGTTTTTGAAAAAGGAAATAAACATTATGCTGCATAAAAAATATCAATTAAAACTACCGAATACTTTTTATTTTAAAGCATATCGAAAATTACGTAAGAAAAGCTCTTTTTGCTGTCGTCAAAAGGTTTAAACTCCACTTAAACCATGGATGAATTTTTACTTCGGTAAACTTTAAATGCAGTGTGTGTGGTGGGAGAAGTGTTGGAGAGAACGGGTAACAAAGGATAAAAATTCCAGTGTCAAACAAGCTGGATTCATAGCCATAACAGCACACATAATAACCTTGTTATCATACATAATAACAAATAATAACAATTCATTATGTATAACATTCAAATTAATCATATAAGCTGTAACATATATAAAAGTAAATGGATGTTATTTTTAAATAATTAAATCAGTGAAAAAAAAAATTCCCCTCTCTCTCTCTCTTAGACAATTTCTAAAACGATATTCAGTTCCTAAGTAAATTCTCAAGCGTTCATTTCAAGTCAAAGAAAGGTCGAATACTTAATAGTCAGAGAGGCGACTGCAATTTTTGGACCCCATCGAACATCATTCTGAGTTTTTTTATAGAAATTGGAGAAAAGTTAGTAGATTAGGAATCCACTGGTCTGCCGTGGTAAAAACGGCCGAAACTGATCAATAATCGACTTGGAATGAGTTGAACTAAAATCCGATTGCCAAATATGTCAAAAATTGCCAAAAAGAGAACAAACTTTTTCTTCTGGCAACCCTGCATTTTGATTTTCAATGAGAAAAAGCGCAAACGATTTTTGATCTCTGGCTTGGAAAATGTGTATCTTTTAAAAGTAAGCCAAATTGGCGACATCAGTTACGTCATAAGTGACGTAAAATATTTTGCCAACTTGGCTCCCTTTTAATAGATGCAAGTAGACCGTCGCCAGATATCTGAATCGTCTGCAACCTTCTTAATTGAAAATTAAAGAGTGAGGATTACCAAATATAAAAAAAAAAAATGCTCATTATTTGGCAAGTTATGGCGCATTTGGCAATTGGATTTAGTTCAACTTATTAAAAGTTGATTTTTGACCAGTTTCGGCCATTTTTGCCACGGTAGACCAAGTGGATTCGTAATCTACTCACTTTTCTCCAATTTCTATAAAAAATTCAGAATGATGTTCGATGGGATCCAAAAATTGCAGTCACCTCTCAGTCTATAAGAAGGACATTAACAATGTTGCCTTTTGTACATAATCTTGTTACACGGCCAATTATTGCTAAGCCAATTACATATCAATTCCTCGAACACAATAGTGTCTAGAAAAAGTCCTTTCACCAATTCCCACGGTTGCAAATTCCCCAATCCACCAAGACGAATCGGATTACTTATAACAAGTCAAAAGCGAAAGGATTAGTATTGATTTTTCAAAGGTAAATGTCAGGTGCACAATATGAAAAAGGATTGAAAGCTCCAAAAAGCAAAGATGATGTCTCTTACTTCTTTTGTCAAGAAAGAGATACGTTTTCGGTGTGAATTTCATTTTCCCGGTTGACCAGTAAGTTCGATTCTGTCTTTGTAATCCAAGAAAAGGTGATCGATCATTTTAAAAGGAATTTGAATCCTTGGGACTCCTCTGTGGAAATATTTCGGACAATTCACGTGACGGTAATCTGACATTTCAGTTGTTAAGGCGTCTTCTCACTTTAGGCACCTCGAAAATAGGCTATTTTCGCGATTTTTTTTCGAGGATTTTTGCAAACAATTATGGGATAAAATGGATCCTATATAATAAACACATCTTTCAAGTACAAGAAAAATTTATTTTTTTATTTTTTTGAACAGTTTTTATAGTAAAACAGTAGCATCGAAAAACCCGTGTAGAAATGTAATGTTCGTGGCTTGTTGATGAAATTTCGGAAACTATCCGGCCGATTGTCATGAAATGTGAATGACATATTCTTCATAGTTATGGCTATAGCGCATATCATCAGATTTTTGATATTCGCGAAAATAACAAAATGGCGCACGTTTTTCGAAAAAGTAAAAAAAAAACGCGTTTTTTTGCAGTTTTTTGTAAAAAAAAAAAATACTTCAAATCAAAATTTCAAAAATCTGATGATATGCGCTATAGCCATAACTATGAAGAATATGTCATTCAAATTTCATGACAATCGGCCGGATAGTTTCCGAAATTTCATCAACATTTCTACACGGGTTTTTCGATGCTAATGTTTTATTATAATAATTGTTCAAAAAAATTAAAAAAAAAAAAAATTCTTGTACTTGAAAGATGTGTTTATTATATAGGATCCATTTTATCCCATAATTGTTTGCAAAAATCCTCGAAAAAAAATCGCGAAAATAGCCTATTTTCGAGGTGCCTAAAGTGAGAAGACGCCTTAAGGGTCATCGTAATGTTTAAAATGTGTGCCGAAGTATTATAGACCTAATGCGTTATATTATTAGTCATCATTTCAGCCGAAATATCGTTAGGGGAGCTGGTGCCTTAAAATTTATAAAAATCGTTTTTAAATTTATTATTCTTTATTAAAACAGTATTGAAAATGATACTGGGAAACTTGACATTAAATTGTGGCGCTAGATTGAGGATCCTTAATATTGTTATGAATTTTTCCACGGAGGCAATGATGGCACAGTTTTTAAGATGAAAACTACTATTTATTCACTCTTCACAGGCACAAAATTTATTCAAAGACAACAGTTTAATCGCTCACAAGCTTCAGCAAGAACAACTTGGAAAACAGCGATTATACAAGTTCACTCTAGTAGGAAAACAAAGCGATCAGCTTTCATAGAAGTCCGAAGTCAATCTGAGAACTTTCCCGATCCCCAGTCTTTATACAGCAGGCGCGTGAGAACATTCCCGAAATTTCCAGCCAATTCATCGAAAAAGAAACATCTCGAAATTGCTCGATTGCTTTAGGTGTTGCCACCTTTTCTAACCTGTATAATCGCGGTTAATAAATAAAATAAGATAAAAATAAATTACAATAGAATTTTAAAATAATACGTCACTATTTACAATATATACAGACAATTTGTGCAACAATATGAATGCATTGGAAGAAAGAAGGTCCGGAGGGGATTTGATTCAGCAGATTAAATTTATCAAACGGGGGATTTCAAGAATTTGGAGTTCAATAAAAAGGATCGGACAATACGTCAAGCATACAAGCCACTTAAATCGCATTTTAAATTTGGAGAATAGGAAGCATTATAGTCCGAGAGGCGACTGCAATGTTTGGACCCCATCGAACATCATTCTGAATTTTTTTATAGAAATTGGAAAAAAGTGAGTAGATAAGGAATTTACTGGTCTGCCGTGGCAAAAATGGCCGAAACTGATCAATAATTGACTTGGAACGAGTTGAACTAAAATCCGATTGCCAAATATGTCATAACTTGCCAAAAATAGAACAAACTTTTTCGTCTGGCAACCTACTGCATTTTGATTTTCAATGAGAAAAAGCGCAAACGATTTCTGATCTCTGGCTCGAAAAACTTATATCTTTTAAAAGTAAGCCAAACCAGCGACATCAGTTATTCATAAGTAACGTAATATTTGTTGCCAACTTGGCTCCCTTTTAATAGATGCAAGTAGACCGTCGCCAGATATCCGAATCGTCTGCAACCTTCTTAATTGAAAATTAAAGAGTGAGGGTTACCAAATAAAAAAAAAGCTCATTGTTTGGCAAGTTATGGCGCATTTAGCAATTGGATTTAGTTCAACTCATTCAAAGTCGAATTTTGACTAATTTCTTCCATTTTTGCCACGGTAGACCAGTGGATTCGTAATCAACTCACTTTTCTCTAATTTCTATAAAAAATTCAGAATGATCTTTGATGAGGTTCAAAAATTGCAGTTGCCTCTCAGTCTATTTTCATCTATTCACCCGTGCTTTGGGAAAAAAATCAGGGTTCTAGCTATATACTGTGAGGGGTCGAAAACGGGTCTAAGCTCTGTCAACATAATATACATTTGCATGTTTGCTGCTTTGACATCGGATTTGGCGGTGGAACACTGCCGCCGTGTTCCTAGATATCAATCACTCAATTCTCAAGAGATGTGTGTTTTCATGTTTGTAGTTGTCTGGGGTATTAAATGCAAAAATTGGGTAAAATTTGAGGGGGAAAATTAGAAGGTATTTTAATATATTATTTTTTTTTTTTTTAAGTTATTTTTAGGTAACAACTTTGTTGCGCCTATTATCTTTCATGAACAAAATGTAATATTTTTTAAGGAGATATTAGCTATTTTTCGAAACAAACAAAGCATTCTTCGAAGATGCAAATTTATATTAGGCATAAGACTATTTTTTTTTTTTTTTTTTAATGCAATACAGCTTTTTTTTTATTTCAGATACAGATGCAATTAATTTTTTTTTTTTTATCAATTGCTAAAATTTTTATGCACGTTTTAGACTAAAACCAGTCGGAGAGAAATAAATAATTTTGTGTAATGAAAATGCCCAGGTATTCCCTAGTCTTTTTCCAACCCATAGACAATTTCCAGTGCAATTTCTTTAAACGACAATATTCGTTAAAATTTTGCTTCAAACCTATACAATTTGGTGCCACTTCCCAACAATGCAATAAATGCTCTGTTTTAGTATCACCATCTAATGAACAAAAGAAGAAGAAAAATTGCGTTATTCAACCAATTATCATTTTCAATTTCAATATTTCGTTTGCCAATAAATATGCATTAAAATAAATGAAAGAATAAAATTTGTGTACTTTGAATAAAATCTTCAAAAAGAACGATATTTTTTTAATGATATTTTTTCTTTGAAAAATCTAAAATTGCCTAAATGAGAATGTGTTTCAATTAAAAATCATTTTTGAACTCTGAGTCAGTCGTACTGGAAGCAGGGTAACTCATACATGTATTTCCCCAAGAATTATAATTCCTACAATCTTTTGTTGAGGCCAAACTGCAAACGATATTATTATCATTATTATTATCATCATCATCATTATTATTATTATTTTTTTTTTTCATTTTCTTACTAGCTCAGCGTTGTTGAAAGAACTATTATTACTATTATTTTTATTTCTATTCTTTTTATTACTATTATTATCATTATTATTACTATTATTATCATTATTATTACTATTATTATCATTATTATTACTATTATTATCATTATTATTATTATTACTCTTGCAACTTTAATTGAATTATTTAGCGTTTTTCTATTTGTTAGGAAATGGTTTGAATTCTGACCAAACTATTGTTTCTTAAGCAAACTCAAAGTAAAATAATATTAGAAATAGAATTTTGAAAAGAAAAAGATTATTAGAAACAGGTAATGACAAATAAATATTGCTATTTCTTTCAAAATTTATTTTGAGTTTTAAAAATATCTAGAACTGTTTCGTTTTTTATCAAGTTGGTATAGTATACAAATCTTTGAAAAAATCTCAGTATCGATTTTTCACTCCCAAAATTCTAATTATTAAATGCATGAAAAAACTTTTTTCTATTTATAAAGTTGTATAAATAAGAATAAGAAAATTCAAAAGTCACAATATACACAAGTACAAAATTTTACATTATGTTTGCTTTTTACCAAATTTTATAAGAAATTAAAAGCTTTAAATTTTCTTTAAGGAATCAGTCCCAAAGCTCAAATCCCTGTGAATAAAATCTAAAGTTCCACCATCTTATTTCAAATTTTACCGATAGACAATGCGATATTCACAAATTTCAAGGTGCATTTTAATTTATTTGAATTTATTAACTGGTAATTTAAGAATAAATTTATAGTTTGATTTTCTATCACTAGGTGGCAGCATCAAGCGTCTTTTTGGTTCTTAACTAGAAAATTCTAGAAAAGAAGTTTTAGAAAGTAAATTTTCTTTTATTGTTACAGTTAATTAGCTAATAGTTTAAACATGAAATAAATCGGGGGGAAAAATTCGGCAACTACAATAGTCTTGGCTAACTCTTTTGGAAACGAATTAATTTAGCCGTCCTCCAAATTTGAAAACTCTCATTATATTTACGAATTCTTACTTTTACTGTGTGATTAATTTTAATTTTATTTGAAATTGTTTGGCAACAAGCTAACTGTTTCCTTTATTCCTGGTATACCTTCGAATTTTCAACCTGTGATGATTTTTCAAACTATCATTATCAAGCTATCATCATCAAGCTATCATTATCATGTTTTATAATGAGTTTTTATTACTACTCTCTCTCTCTTTCTCTCTTACTATTATTATTACTATTATTACTATTACTTCTACGATTAATGTGATTGATTAATATTTTTATTATAATTGTTATTATTATCTTGTTATTGCTGTGATTGTTATTATTATTATTATTATTATTATTATTATTATTATTATTATTATTATTATTATTATTATTATTATTATTATTATTATTATTATTATTATTATTATGGTTATTATTATTACTATTAAGGGTGCTGGGATTGTAAAAGCATTGTATTAATGAAGTAACTTACATGCGTGCTTTACTTTGTCCACCAGCTTGACAATTGTAATAGACATCACAATACTCTCAAAACATTAAATTATGCATGATTAAAAATATTTTAAACATACCTGATAACACTTTAAGATTAGACTTATGGCACCAAAAGATTTCAAACATCATAAATACCAAGATTAATAAAATCATTTTTCAGTTGTTTGTTCTCCTTTAACAACAGAACAGAAGTCTAATATTTAAAAAGTTCGGAGTTAGTTTTTGAAATTTTGGTTGTTGAAATTGACAACTGCATCATGACGATTTTCTAAAGAAGTTTCTTCAAATTGTCTGCAGACTACCAAAGTGTGCGAAGAAGGAAGGTCCTGCCAAGTTTACTAGAGTGAGAATAATGGGTTTGGAAACACAACTGATCAGAAACAAAATTTTAACCTTTAACTGCTGTGGTTGGGTGGTTTGTGGTTTTTGGTGCAAGAGCTACACATGGTCCATACTGCGCCAAACAAATTGATGAACATCAGTTTAAAGTTTAAGAAACATAGTATCAGAAAAATAAAAATAAAAATAAAAGATGCGATATTTTTGGGGGTGGAAGCATTCCGCAACAAATGACTCGCGGTCTGTCAGACCGCTTACAGCAGTTAAAGGTTAAACTGAAAAGTAATATTGGGGCATATAAATATGCTTCAAACTTGTGTAATGTATACAAATATTTTATACAATTATGGCAACAAGCGCAGTTAAACTTGAACTCACTTCATAGACTGCATAGAATAAAACAATTTTTTCTCCGTTACCCTTTAACTGCTGTAAGCGGTCTGGCAGACCGCGAGTCATTTTTTGTGGAATGCTTACACTCCCTAAAATATCACATCTTTGACTTTTATATTATTTTTTCTGATACTATGTTTCTTAAGGGGACATAGGACACTTTTGCCAAAATTCTTTAGTTTTGCCAAGAATTAAATAAAATTTGGCATAAACATAGAAGATGTGACTTTAAACAAAACAACACAATTTGAGCAGATAATATAAAATAGATAGTAAATTATTGAGAAAAATGCATTAAAATAACACGAAATTTTAATTTTTTTCAAAATGCTCCTCGCGACACAATATTTTGACGAACATGAAAGAAAAATTTGAAGTTGTTTATCAATATATTATAAACATTTTCAAACATGATTTTATCTTTAGGTGAATTAGTTGAACAGGAATAAAATTTCAAACTTGGCGCCAGTGATTTCTCATTAAAAAATGCACATACTTCAAATTCCCAACATGAAAAAAAATATAAAAAAATTATGTGACATAAAAAAGCATGTGTAAATTTCTTTATAGTACATTAAAAATTATTAATACAAAAAAATTAGGTGGATTTATCAAAAAATGAATCGCAAGGAGCTTTTCGAACATAAGTAAAATGGGAAAAAGCAAAGCTGAGAAAAACGCATTTTTAGCCTTTGCCAACAAGTGTGCGATGCGTTAAAATAGTTAGTTAAAATAAAGATTTTACCACTTAAAATCATCGGATTTCAAAAATTCAAACGCGAAATTAAAGCTAGTGGCATAAGCAATTTTTATAGAATGAAAACAAAAAACGTCATTTTTGGTTATTTCAGTGTCCCATGTCCCTTAAACTTTAAACTGATGTGCACCAATTTGTTTGGCGCAGTATGAACCATGTGTAGCTTTTGCACCAAAAACCTCAAACCACCCAACCACAGCATTTAAAGGTTACCATGGCAGAGAATGCCGACCAAACGGTTTAGTGGTTAGCGTGCTAGCTTCTAGACCGCGAGGTTGCGGGTTCGAGTCCTGTATTAGGCATGGGTGTTTGTAAATGTATGTTGGCTTGCCTAATGACGAATGTTTCGGCGCATTATAGCCGTTGCTGACGGTGCCAGATAATCTGAAAACAACCAACCAACCGTGGCAGTGAGCATGTTCAATGGTTTGACATTGGTGTACATTAACCTTTAACTGCTGTAAGCGGTCTGACAGACCGCGAGTCATTTTATTGTAGAATGCTTCCACCCCCTAAAATATCGCATCTTTGACTTTTATATTAATTTTTCGGTTACTATGTTTCTTAAACTTTAAACTGATGTTCACCAATTTGTTTGGCCGAAAATGGACCATGTGTTGCTCTTGCGCAAAAAACCTCAAACCACCCAACCACAGCAGTTAAAGGTTAACAAAAATGGCCGATTTCAGCAGGAGAGGTGTTAGAAACTTTTTCTAGAAGTATTTTTTTAATTTTAATGAATATATTTTAATAAAATGTTGCATTATTACAATGTGATAGTACTCAAACGTTAGTTCATTTGAAACTTTTGACAGCCAATAATATTGTGCGCACATACATTCCGAACATATACTCCTCAATTCCTTTCAGGGCCCTCAAGATAAAATTTGCACCCATATAATATTGTTGCACAAATTGTCTGTATATAGTGTAAATAGTGACGTATTATTTTAAAATTCTATTGTAATTTATTTTATCTTATTTTATTTATTAACAGCGATAATACAAGTTAGAAAAAGGTGGCAACACCTAAAGCAATCTAGATGTTTCTTTTTTCGACGAATTGGCTGGAAATTTCGGGAATAATCTCACTCGCCTGGTATATAAAGACCGGAGATCGGGAAAGTTTGCAAATTGATGAAAGCTGATGGCTTTGTTTACCTATTGGAGTGAGCTTGTATAATCGATGTATTCGTAGTTGTTTTCATTGAAGCTTGTATGAAAGCTTGATAGTTACTGTTCTTCGAATAAATTTTGTGAGTTTTCTGAAGTGAATAAATAGTAGTTTTTATCTTAAGAACTGTGCCATCATTGCCTCAGTAGAAAAATTCATAACAATATACTTCCAATCAATATAAAACTTGCAATTCAACCTTAATGCATTGCTAAACGCGTTTTTTTCCCTCCGTATCTCGGAACGGGAACGTGATCAAATTCCCAATATTTTACTGAACATACATCTGAAAGTGCATTGAAAATCTATTTAGTTTTAACTTTTCTGGAGAAGAAAAAAAAAAACTTTAAAAATTCAATCGGCCATTTAACTTTTAAAATTGCATTATCCGATGCGTAACAAATAAACAAAAACTGAATTCACGTTCTCTGAACATTTTTGGAATAGGTGAACTATTGACATTTGTTTTTACGTCACTTTTTTAATGAGAAGAGGGGGGGGAGAGAACTAAATAAAACTCCCCCCCATCACATCTCTCATAAAAGGCGCGATAACGAGCAAACACGTTCCTTTCCTTTGTCATCCGCCCTCAAAAACCGCAATCGATTTTTTTTCCTCGAAGGTTACTTACTGCATGCTTATTCATTCCCCCCCCCCCCCCATATTTTCATTAAATACAGAACGACAACCACAATGAGAAAAATCCGTCCCCCCCCCCCCCCCGAAAAAAAAAACCACCAGAAGCGAGCGCCAAACCAACACCCAATCCCTTGCATAAATTTCAGTTCCACGACAGCCCATCATTATCAAAGGACCCGATCCGCACATTCAGCAACAACAACACAAAAAAAAAAAAAACCCTGCTTTAAATAATAAGTTTGAAAGAAGGAGAAAAAAAAAAAAAAAAAAAAGGCCGTGCACACCTGTTAACCGCACCATTTCAGCAGGCCATGAAGTTTTCGGCGCAGAAATTAATATTACCACCGCCAGTGCTTGTTATTCAAGGGACCGTGTGGGACGCTTGTCATCCGTCTCACAGTGTGCGAACTACCTTTTTAGTCCTCCCCCCCCCCCTTCCTTCAAATATTCCCCCCCCCCGCCCCATGTCTCGAGGAGCTAAAAAGAAAACAATCCAAATGGTAGCACTTGCACTGAGCGTGTACGTTTTGTCGCCTCCTAATAACAAGCCTTTTAATGCAATGTCAAGGGAGCAAATTTCGGCCGACTTCCTAATTATTATCTAGTTGGGTGGTTTGGGCTGCGACCCCCCTTTTCTTCATTACCCCCCCCTCAGCTCCGTTTTCGGTTCTTTTTCTTTTTTTTTCTCCCTTTGGGCGAACCTGAGGAATGTTTTTTCCTTGATTTTTTTTTTTTATATTTGGGATACGTCAATGTTTTAGGGGATGATTACAAATTGCTTATGTGTGAGGATGATGCGTCTCCGAAGTGGAATTTGCTCAATGGATTGATGGATTGGTTGGTTGTTTTCAGATAATCTGGCGCCGTCAGCAACACGAGGGCTATAATGCGCCGAAACATTCGTCATTAGACAAGCCAACATACATTTACAAACACTCATGCCTAACACGGGACTCGGAACCAGCAACCTCGCGGTCTAGAAGCTAGCACGCTAACCACTATTCCGTTTGGTCGGCCCTTTTCTTGGGGAAAAATCCACAAAAGGAGCAATATTTGGTTGAATGAATGCAATGACTGGCATTGAATTGAAATGATGGATTTTAAAGAAATGGGTTGTAATCAAAATTCATTTTGAAATTGAAGCAATGCTTGATTTTGGACTGAAATGGATGCAATGGAAAGTATTTTTTCACAATGAATTATAATCAAATTCCATTTTGGAGATATTCATCAAAAGGAACAATATGTAGTTGAATGGATACAATGGTTGGTATTGGATGAAGTGAATGGATACGATGGAATGGATTTTTGCAAAATGGATTGGAATCCAAATTCATTTTTGGAGAAACCCCTCAAAAGGAGCAATATTTAATTGAATGGGTGCATTGATTGGCTTTGGATTGAAGGGTTGCCATGAAATATATCTTTGAAAAATGGTTTGGAATCAAAGTCTATTTTGGAGAAATCTGTCAAAAAGAGCAATATATTGTTGTATACTTATTTACAAAGTAATATTTGTATAAAACATGATTTTTATAGTATATCCTATAGTATCAATAGTACTATATATTGTTCTAAAACAAATGTAACAAAAAGAGAGTGGTAACCTGATGATGGTTTGAAGGGATTTCCAAAATAGATAGCGAATATTTTCGTATCAAGGTTCTTATATGCTAGGACCACATTCTAGTTGGTTGGTTGGTTGTATTCAGATTATGTGGCGCCGTCAGCAACACGAGGGCTATAATGCGCCGAAACATTTCGTCATTTAACAAACCAACATACATTTACAAACACCCATGGCAAACACGGGACTCAAACCCTCAACCTCGCGGTCTAGAAGCCAGCACGCTAACCACTATACCGTTTGGTCGGCAACCACATTCTAGAATTTGGTCACTAGGTTTTACCACTAAATTAATTGGTTAGTTTCTTCACTTAACATAATAGTTTCCAGCATTTTGGACCCCTAACTGAATATTGCGCGAAGTAGTTGGTTTATTTTAGGCAAGGCTAAAATATGCATTTCGGTAATGATTTAAGAATTCAATATTATTACTTATGGTAAATTATTGCACATTTCGGGTTACAGCGATATAATTTTACTTAATCGCAAAGTGGCAGAAGTTTAGCCACTTTCAGAAGTGGCTAATATTTGGGTTTTGGACAAGTCAAGTTTGAAACAAAGAGATTTTCTCAATTGATATTAGCTGATTTTCTTAAACTATTCTTTGGAAGTCGTTTTCAAATCTTTCTTCAGATAAATAAGAGATGTTGGCGAGCTTTAGCTAGCATGAGTCGGGGAATCACTTTTTTCTGAAACATACGTAGTGTTGGATTGCTACTCTTTTAATTATCGAAGCAATCAACAGTTATTATTTTTTATCCTTTGGTTGTTGTTTTTTTATTATTAGAATTAGGATGATTAAATTGGAACTTTGACTTTTTGGAAAGTTTTAAATACGCGGAAGAAAGGACACACGAAAACATAGGATACACACTCAGACACGGAGTTGAGGTCCCCAAGTCGGAAGTTTTAACTGCAAAGATGATCCAACATAGTGCGTACCATTTCTCTATCTCTCGCTCCAAGCACAGCCTTTAAATCGAGATTAAATTAAGCGCGTGTTTATCTCATTATTTTGTTTTAATGAATTTTTTACTTATTGTTTTAGGATGTTCTTTCCCAATGTCTTTACTTATAACCTATGTGTGAGCGGTAATTAAATAGTAATTTATAATTATTTGAATCTGAGTTGCTTCTTCCTTCCGTGTTGCTTTGCATTTGACTTCATAATTGATGTGACGTCAGCACAGCGTCTTGTGGCCAGAGGCATCCACTAACGATCATGATGGCAGCCTAACAATGCCTAACAGTAGGCAAGGTGATTAATAATAATTTTCAAAAAATGTGGGTCTCGATACACTTGTTTCGACAAGTGAACTCTTGACAAAACAAATAGCGAAAAATCATTATACTATACTAAACTTCAACTTAACTAGACATCACTTAGACGGTAGATCGTGACAGTGCTCATAGGTATTTAATCCATTTTGGCGGCGTGAAAGCATAATGTTCGCCAAACCACATCCCTGTATACTAAACTTCAACTTAACTAGACATCACTTAGACGGTAGATCGTGACAGTGCTCATAGGTATTTAATCCATTTTGGCGGCGTGAAAGCATAATGTTCGCCAAACCACATCCCTGTATACTAAACTTCAACTTAACTAGACATCACTTAGACGGTAGATCGTGACAGTGCTCATAGGTATTTAATCCATTTTGGCGGCGTGAAAGCATAATGTTCGCCAAACCACATCCCTGTATACTAAACTTCAACTTAACTAGACATCACTTAGACGGTAGATCGTGACAGTGCTCATAGGTATTTAATCCATTTTGGCGGCGTGAAAGCATAATGTTCGCCAAACCACATCCCTGTATACTAAACTTCAACTTAACTAGACATCACTTAGACGGTAGATCGTGACAGTGCTCATAGGTATTTAATCCATTTTGGCGGCGTGAAAGCATAATGTTCGCCAAACCACATCCCTGTATACTAAACTTCAACTTAACTAGACATCACTTAGACGGTAGATCGTGACAGTGCTCATAGGTATTTAATCCATTTTGGCGGCGTGAAAGCATAATGTTCGCCAAACCACATCCCTGTATACTAAACTTCAACTTAACTAGACATCACTTAGACGGTAGATCGTGACAGTGCTCATAGGTATTTAATCCATTTTGGCGGCGTGAAAGCATAATGTTCGCCAAACCACATTCCTGTATACTAAACTTCAACTTAACTAGACATCACTTAGACGGTAGATCGTGACAGTGCTCATAGGTATTTGATCCATTTTGGCGGAGTGAAGAGATAATTCTCGCCAAACCTCATAGCCTTTTGCTCTCTATAGGGTTGTGGTTTGGCGAACATTATGCTTTCACGCCGCCAAAATGGATTAAATACCAATGAGCACTGTGACGCTCTACCGTCTAAGTGATGTCTAGTTAAGTTGAAGTTTAGTATAGAGAAAAAAAGGCTGTAAGGTTTGGCGAGAATTATGTCTTCACTCCGCCAAAAGGGATTAAATACCTATGAGCACTGTGACGATCTATCGTCTAACTGATGTCTAGTTAAGTTGAAGTTTAGTTATAGTATTGCGAAATATTTATAAGTGAGAACATTCTTTTCTGAGTGGGTAGTGTAGGAACGCTTTGTTCTTTTCCATTTAAAATTATTTGCCACCATCAAATTCGAAGAAATTTTGGTCGTCTTTCTCGGAAAGATGCCTCTCATTTAAACCTTTCTTCGAAACGATAAAATTTACATCAAGTATGAATATGCACTTACATTTGTTTTGACAAAACTTGCGTGACATCTTGACGAAATAATTAAGAAACATGAAGAAGTTAACTTTTGAGATGCAGAGTTGACTGTAAATTTAGGTTCCCCATCGAACATCATTCTGAATTTCTTACAGAAGATAGAGGAATGTTAGTATAGATTATGAATATATTGGTCTGTGGTAGCAAAAATGGCCGAAACTGTACAAAAATCGACAGTGAATGAGTTGAACTCAATCCGATTGCCAAATTTATCATTTAATTGCCAATACACAAACATCCTTTTTTGACTAGCAACCCTCTTTAAATTATTTCAATTAAGAAAATTGAAGGCGATTAATCTTTCCAGGCGCCAAGTACTTTCATCTTTTAAAAATCAGCCAAGTTGAGAATAAATATTTCGTCATCTGTGACTAAATATTTACTGTCAACTTGGCTAACTTTTAAAAGATTGTAGTGGTTTTCGCCAGAGAGTAAATACCGCCTGCGCTCTTCCCCATTGAAAATTAAATAGCAGTGGGTTAACACATAAGAAATAATGCTCATTATTTGATAAGTTTTGACATATTTGGCGATCGGATTTAATTATACCCAAAGTAGTCGTTTTGGACCCAAAGTAGTCGTTTTTTATACAGTTTCCGCCATTTCAGAAAAGAAAAAAATCCCCCCCCCCCCCCCCAAAAAATTCTAAAAAATGTATAATATTGTTCAATGGGAAACCGTAACATGCAGTCGCTTCTCAATCCACAAGCGATTGTCTTCTGAAATGAGATTATTACTTTTTAGAGTAGCGAGGGATATTTCCTTATTGAATCCCCTTGAAAGTTCTTTGGTGTGCCTTACTGACTTGCGATAATATGTCAGAAGTCACGTACGATTGGATTATAGTCCGAGAGGCGACTGCAATTTTCGGACCCCATCGAACATCATTCAGAATTTTTTTTATAGAAATTGGAGAAAAGTGAGTAGATTAGGAATCCACTGGTCTGCCGTGGCAAAAATGGCCGAAACTGATCAAAAATCGACTTGGAATGAGTTGAACTAAAATCCGATTGCCAAATATGACATAACTTGGCAAAAAGGGAACAAACTTTTTCGAGTGGCAACCCACTGCATTTTGATTTTCAATGAGAAAGAGCGCAAACGATTTCTGATCTCTGGCTCGGAAAACTTGTATCTTTTAAAAGTAAGCTAAATTGGCGACATCAGTTACGTCATCCGTGACGTAATGTTTATGGCCAATTTGGCTCATGTGTGAAAGATGCAATTAAGCCATAGCCAAACATCCGAATCGTCTGCAACCTTCTTAATTGAAAATTAAAGAGTTAGGGTGAAAAAATAAAAAAAATAAAATGCTCCTTATTTGGCAAGTTATGGCGCATTTGGCAATTGGATTTAGTTCAACTTATTAAAAATCGATTTTTGACCCGTTTCGGCCATTTTTGCCACGGCAGACCAGTGGATTCGTAATCTACTCACTTTTCTCCAATTTCTATAAAAAAATTCAGAATGATGTTCGATGGGGTCCTAAAACTGCAGTCGCCTCTCAGTCTATTAATGAATCACCTTGAAAGTTCTTCGGTGTGCCGTACTGACTTACGATAATATGTTAGAAGTCCCGTACGATTGGATTACCATATGCTGCCGATTCTGGGACTGACGATAGGACTTTAAGGCCGTGATTCGCGGCATGGACCACACACTTTGAAATTACATATATTAGAGCTTGAAAAATATATAGCATTTCTTTATTTAAAATTAAAAAAAAAAAATATTAATAATAATAAAGCTAAATTTTAAATACGGTAAGAGAGGGGACAAATTGCACCGTAGCGTGCCATTGCACGCTACGGTGCAATTTATCTCCACTTAGTAGGTAATTTCCTCACCCTCTTTGTTAAAATATGCCATGATTTAGTGTGAAGTGAAAAACCTTTGAGATAATAGGCTTGCATTAATAGACGGGGATAGTTAGAATATAGGTGATTTTTAACTTGAATGCGCCAAGTAGGTTTTAAGGGGTTAGGTATAAATTTAGCTTACGTCGAGTTTCATGTGAAGTGAAGAATGGGTTCGGTTTTCAATAGTTACTGAAAATGGCCAGATTTGCAGAAAGAAAATGGCGTTGGAAGAAAGACTATACTAAACTCCAACTTAACTTGACATCACTAAACGATAGATCTTCACCGTGCTCATAGGCAAATAATCCCTTTTAGCGGAGTGAAGACATCATTCTCGCCAAACCTTATAGCCTTTTGTTCTCTACAGGGTTGTGGTTTGGCGAACATTATGCTTTCACGCCGCCAAAATGGATTAAATACCTATGAGCACTGTGACGATCTACCGTCTATACTCAACTTCAACTTAACTAGACATCACTTAGACGGTAGATCGTCACAGTGCTCATAGGTATTTAATCCATTTTGGCGGAGTGAAGACATAATTCTCGCCAAACCTTATAGCCTTTTGTTCTCTACAGGGTTGTGGTTTGGCGAACAGTATGCTTTCACGCCGCCAAAATGGATTAAATACCTATGAGCACTGTGACGATCTACCGTCTAGTAATGTCAAGTTAGGTTGAAGTTTAGTATAGTAGCCACGATCAAAATACTGAAAAGGTTAGAAACACTAATATGGAAATGAGGGCCAATTACAGGCACACGGCCCATCAAGCTTGGTCCAATTTAACTTTACGATGAGCTGTAGGTACCGGCCTTATTAGCCCTCATTGTGCATAATTATAGGTCGTTGAGCGTACAAACCAACCAACCAGTTTAAATTTTTTCTTTCATAAGAACTGCTCAGATTGAGTTTTCAGTGTTTTATCTCTACTAAGAAAATATTCATTCAGAGCCATTAAGTTTCTTTGCTTCTAAAGATTGTCATCGATAGCGAGTCTGTTTGCTAAATTTCAGTTCGATTTGATGATGGCAAGGGGATTAATTAACTCTCAGCAGGGTACTCGAAGGCACAAACAACGAAAATAGTGTAAATTGTTTGGGAAAAAGTGAACAGACACATATAAAACGGATCTATCATAGTAGTTTTCTTATGTTTTGTATGCAACCCCTCGTAAATAATGTTGGAATCATACACAAACGCAAATCTAATTAATTTACTGTTTGTGTCACTAGATATCAAATTCGAAGCTTCAATTTTAAAAACCCAATTACATACAATACTTTTTAAACTGAACCTGAAAAAATTTCAAATTAGTGTATTTGGATTTTCCAAAATAAATCGAGAACATTTGGGGGGGGGGGGGGGAATCATTCCAAAAGGAATCCTGCAGTCATTACTTACAACTAGAATTCTAAAAAAAGCCCAACATTTGTAATTTCCAACACTAATAAAAATTAAAAGTTGATATTGACGTTTACTTTTACTTAGGAATGAAGGTTGTATCAACTGTAAAAACATATGAAATAAAAAGAATTTCGTAAAACTTATATTGTTAGTCTTTTATAACTTCTTTATAATGTGAATATTCATGCAAATCATTTAAATAAGTATATGACTATTAGATTTTATACTGAGAAATCAAATTTGTAAAAAAAAAAATCTCAAAGCTTGTAACTTTGCTGTGTTTTTTTTAAAATTTCAGATACATGACATTGTATAACTGTTTTTCGGAAAACGAACGGATTTTTTTGATTTGAATATTTAGAAAACGACTACGCATTGAAACCTTTAACTCGGACTTCTTGAATGAACATAAACGGAATGGCATTTTTATATATGTATAAAAAAGGCTTTAAAAATAATAAAAACAAAACTACACGGATTGAAAAGAAAATGCATTTGAAAAGAAATTAGTGAAAATTTCGCGTTTGCAAAAACAACAAACAAATATATTGCGCTTTTAGTAACAAAACAAGCAAGTCCAGCCACTTGGAAAAGCAAAAAGCTCTATGAATGTCCATTCGAAAGAAATTTCTGGAATAGCATTTGGAAAAACAACTGTTAAAATAACGCGAACTAATTTTAAATACTGATTAACCATCTGTTTATTTTTTTAACTCAGAGGTGGTTTCTTAAACGTACAAAAACGTAATGCGATAAACCAAATTGCAGAATAAAGTTGCTCAAATCAAAACATTTCAAATAAGTCAAAAAAGTTCGTTCGGAAAGAAATTAACGAAAAGTACACATTTGCAGAAAACACAAATAAATATAATGTACTTTTAAAACAACAAAACAAAAGCAAATCCCTTCATTTGGAGATGCAAAAAGTCGCATGAAAGGTTCTTTTGAACGAAAGACTTGTTAACATCTTACACTCAGTCGCGCTTAAATGAACACTAACTTAATCCAATTAAAAAGAAACAATACAATCAAAGCGTCACTGAGGGAGAAAAATGCGAAAAGAAATTAGCGATGAGTACGCATTTGCAAAAAAAAACAACAACAAACAGTTAAAAAGTATCCAGCCATTTTTCCGAGCCAGCACCCACCGTCCCCAATACTAAAGATAAAAAAAAAAAAAAAAAAAAAAAAGAAAGAAGAAAAGAGAGAAAGAAAAAAAGAAGCCGAGTCATAATTTGTGTAGGAATTCTCCTTTGAAGTGGTGGGTTGGAAAGCTGTCATCTATCATGGCCACTTACGACGTGTGTGAACGGGCCCACCGCACTGATTTTGCGCCACCTACCTTGCAGGGATTTTTAGGGAAAAGAAAGGGATTTTTAGGGAAAAGAAAGGGATTTTTAGGGAAAAGAAAGGGATTTTTAGGGGGAAAAGGGATTTTTTTTTCATAGGAGGGAGATTCTTTTGATTCGACGCAACGCGGACACAGACTAACAATTCAAGCATTTTTGTTGGTTATGCTATTGATTGAATGGAACTCAACCAAAACCATTTATTTAATTAAATCGAATTTTGAATGTTATTACATTAAATACAAAAAAAAAGTATTTGCTGTATGAATATCATTTGTATGATGGCGATTCTTTTAGTTTGATACAACACGGACACAGACTAGCAATTCAAGTATTTTTTTTTATTGGTTATGCTATTGATTGGATGAAACGCAATCAAAACAATTATTTAATTAGATTTTATGAATTTTATATGTTATTACATTAAATATATATAAAAAAAGTATTTGTTATTTGAATATAATTTTTTTTTATATATAAATACGTATTTAAATATAGCCCGTGTGTGATAACACATCCGGGGAGACGAAATGCTAGTCTAACATGCAAAACGTTCAGTTATTTAGCCTCGATTTGAGCTACCCAGTGCAGTTGCGCGATAAGCAATTGCGCGAAGTGGTCTAACGAACAGTGTTTCTATCCATTTGTGCAACTGATACTCATATGCTCGCAGAGGTCTAACGGGCGAAATTTCCATCCGTTAGCGCGACAGATTTATCGAATATCCTCTTTCTCAAATTTCTTTATAGTGAGTAATTATTTTTCCACACGACTTATAGACTTAGAGGCAACTGCAATTTTTGGACCCCATCGAACATCATTCTGAATTTTTTATTGAAATTGGAGAAAAGTGAGTAGATTACGAATCCACTGGTCTGCCGTGGCAAAAATGGCCGAAACTGTTCAAAAATCGACTTTTAATAAGTTGAACTAAATCCAATTGCCAAATGAACCCTAACTTGCCAAATAATGAGCTTTTTTTTTTATTTGGTAACCCTCACTCTTTAATTTTCAATTAAGAAGGTTGCAGACGATTCAGATATCTGGCGACGGTCTACTTGCATCTATTAAAAGGGAGCCAAGTTGGCAAAAAATATTACGTCACTTATGACGTAACTGATGTCGCCAATTTGACTTACTTTTAAAAGATAAAAGTTTTCCGAGCAAAAGATCAGAAATCGTTTGCCCTTTTTCTCATGGAAAATCAAAATGAAGTGGGTTGCCAGACGAATAAGTTTTTTTTTTCATTTTGGCAAGTTGTGACATATTTGGCAATCGGAATTTAGTTCAACTCATTCCAAGTCGATTATTGATCAGTTTCGGCCACTTTTGCCACGGCAGACCAGTGGATTCCTAATCTACTCACTTTTCTCTAATTTCTATAAAAAATCAGAATGATGTTCGATGGGGTCCAAAAATTGCAGTCGCCTCTCGGACTATTAATGTAGTTTTTATTTTGTAAGTTAAGGGAGGGCATAGCCAGTAAAAAAAATCATTCTATCGTATCTCCGATCTCTGTCGTAATAATTATCCGGCAGTACATCAGGCTTGAAATTATATACTGGGAAATAAAATAAATATTAAAAAAAAAATCAAATCTAATAGGTTAAACAATATGCTTTATGAATATAATTAAAAAAAAATTTAATATGTTGAACAATATGCAACATGAATGTAACTAAAAAAATGTAACATGTTAAGCAATGTGCAATATGAAACAATGTGTAAAATGTAATATACATATGAAAGAATGTGTTAAAGAAAGATCTGGCTTATTTTTAATATTTTTCATAACACATTCTTGTTATGTAAATGTAAAGAAAATTGAGTGAAAAATTAGTCACCTCAGTTTTTCAAGATGAGTAAGTTATGTTTAAAAAAAAGTAATTGCTCAGCATTCTTTGACTGAATTCGGTTAGGCTACTTTTCATAAACTGGCAGTGCCTCTAAGAATTCTTAGGAATTAAAAAAAGAGGTAAAAGTCTGTTAAAAACAATTCCGCTTTTCTTTTTTCTAATAAATGTTTAAATAATTTTTTAAATACTAACGTGACATAACTTATGATAAAAAAAGAGGTAAAAGTCTGTTAAAAACAATTCCGCTTTTCTTTTTTCTAATAAATATTTAAATAATTTTTAAATACTAACGTCACATAACTTATGATAAAAAAAGAGGTAAAAGTCTGTTAAAAACAATTCCGCTTTTCTTTTTTCTAATAATTGTTTAAATAATTTTTTAAATACTAACGTGACATAACTTATGATAAAAAAAGAGGTAAAAGTCTGTTAAAAACAATTCCGCTTTTCTTTTTTCTAATAAATGTTTAAATAATTTTTAAATACTAACGTGACACAACTTATGATTTAAAAAATGGTGCAATTCATTATCAAATTAAGATAGTGAGTAGGAAAATTGAAAATAAAATGCATAGTGGTAGAACACCTGAACATCCAGTCCTACGGAATCTGATCAGAATCTTTATTGCCGCGCAAACGTGCATCGCAAATTCGGATATATTTCCCGGTTTCCAGTCTCTCTTTTCAAAATGAGTGGATAGGGGGCGGTGATCGTGACAAATTGTTCTATTTCGATTGTTGAGCTGTCTGGAGAAAGTTGTTTTTTTTTAGGTTTTCTCCTATTTTTTTAAAGGCAATATCTCCTTAAGAGAAAGTCCTATACTATACTAAACTTCAACTTAACTAGACATCACTTAGACGATAGATCGTCACAGTGCTCATAGGTATTTAATCCATTTTGGCGGCGTGAAAGCATAATGTTCGCCAAACCACAACCCTATAGAGAACAAAAGGCTATAAGGTTTGGCGAGAATTATGTCTTCGCTCCGCCAAAATGGATTAAATACCTATGAGCACTGTGACGATCTACCGTCTAACTGATGTCTAGTTAAGTTGAAGTTTAGTATAAACTCCAACTTAACTTGACATCACTAGAGGTTAGATCGTCACAGTGCTCATAGGTAATTAATCCATTTTAGCGGAGTAAAGACATAATTCTCGCCCCTTATAGCCTTTTGTTCTCTAGAGGGTTGTGGTTTGGCGAACATTATGCTTTCACGCCGCCAAAATGGATTTGGAATGGAAAAAAAACCTATGAGCACTGTGACGATATACCGTCTAGTGATGTCAAGTTAAGTTGGAGTTTAGTATAGTAAGGATTATTCCCTATACTCGCTGTGTTACAGTCTTCTAGCCCAGTGCATTTAGAAACTACTTTCTATAAAACCTTGAAATTCGGTAATTAGGTACAAAAAACGATCACTTAATGAAGTGACATAAATTGTTTTCATTTAATGTCTATTTATTATAAATGAATAGCAAAACACAAAACCAAGGGGAGCCACTGCATATGCATTGACGTAAAGATCTCAAATATAAAATGAAATATATTGAGACGCTATTTTCGAGCTTTTAATTTATGTCATTTCATTAAGTGATCATTTTCGTTCCTAACTCTACAAATGTCAAGGTTTTATAGAAAGTAGTTTCTAAATGCACTGGGTTACAAGATTGCATCGTAGTGATTATAAGGAATAACCATTACTAGGTTTTCCTTTTAAGAGACCATCCCTACTTCCTTACCACATGGACTACTTTAAATTGTTCAGTCCTTGGAACTACGATGTTCCGGTGCAGTATAGTTTAACTATTATGCCTATAAGTCTCCATAATGAGGAACTTTCACATTTTTTGGTTTTATTTTTAAATAAAAGTAGAGAAAAATAATGAAAAACAATACCATTCTTTCGAAAATTTGAGCTCGGATAGATAGTTAAAAAAAATATTTAGTTTTCATTTTGAGATTTGGCGGGAAAAAGCTACTTTTGCGTGTGACGTCAACGCGCAGATGATGAGCTAGTCTAAAACCTGTTTTAGACCAGGTTTCTCCTCTGATTTTAGACGGAATCTATGCGTAAGAATTTCATGGTTTTTTATGCGTTTTGGTCACGTGACTTTTGCCTTGATTTCAAACTCGATTTTTGATTAATTTAAAGCAAAAAGATAAAAAAAAAAACAAAAAAAAAAATTGCACTGCTCAAATATATTCGTTGGATAACACTAGAATATACAAAAAAATATTAATTTTCCTCACTTGCAAAGTTCCTCATTGTTTTCGTCTGAGATTATAGAAAAAATTTGCTACATTTTCAGAGAAACACTCTTTCTATTTTAATCACAAAATTAGTTTTTTAAATTCTTTAACTTAACTTTATTTTGTTTGTGTGTGACTGGCAAATATTCGGAGGGGCTTATTTACCCAATTGCCGTCATCCTATCTAACTTAAACTTGGCAGATAGATTCGTTGTCGACGGCAATTCATGATGTCGTGTTAGAAACATTTACTAAAAGTAAATAAACCGAAAAGATTATTTTTACCTTGAAATCATTGTCTAAGTTTATCAATACAAACTGTCAAAATTTTATATGGGGTGCTAGAGTGTCTTAATCTCCCAATTTCAATATACAAGGTAAGTTGTTTTTTTTCTACAAAACCTGAAATATTTCTGTATTATTCTTTTACAGTATAGCTACCTCAAACACAGCAAAAGTTATTGACACATCCTTGGGAATACATTTATTTCAACAGTAACTTAAACTAAAAATTAAGAGCACTTCTCAAAGCTCGAAAAGCTCGTGTAATAGCGCTGGACTGAAAATACATTGATGGGGTAAAATTAATATAACCCATAAAAACAGAGTTATTTATGGGTAACAGAGTTATTATTTAAAAAAAAAATTAAATTTAATTTTAACAGAGTTATTATTTAAAAAAAAATCCTTTATATGCATTGTCAGTTTTTATATTCATTAACACAGCACCGATATCAAAAAATTTCTATCAGCAAAATGTGCGGCAAACTACGTTTCACAAATTTGTTTATTAAAAATAAACCTGAATTTATGCTTTCACATCCAAATATCAGTTATTTATTATGATTAAAGTGATTTCATTGTTTATTTAATAAAAAAATAATAAAGTGGCAGCAGGAAAGAGTTTCAACAATGGTCAGTTGAATAATATTTTAATCCGATTGGATGACTGACGGTAAGTTGGTTCATTAGTATTCCGTAAAAACGATCTTTTAGTGATAGTAACTGCCCCAAAATTTGATAGAATGCACTATCATCAACGTCGAATCTATCTGTCAAGTTTTAGCCCGATTGGCTGACGGCAAAGGGGTTAATTAAGCCTCCGCAGATTCCACTCCCACCGGGAAACAAACAGTGGTGTAGTGTAAAATAAAAAGGTGTGGGAACGCTATATCACATAAAGAGAATGATAATATAAGAATTAAAAAAAAAAAAAAAAAATCACTTTTCGGTTAGCGTTCTCGTTAAAATTAGAGGAGCTGAACCTTGATCAAAGAAAGGGAGCTAAGAACTGTTTGTGCCAGATCACAATTTTGTTTTTTTAAAAAGGGAGATAGTTGGCTTGAACTTGTGTACGTGAGTTTTAGTCCGTATTCATGACGAGCTATATAAATTTGACGTCTGGATTTGGTTGGTTGTGTTCAGATTATCTGGCGCCGTCAGCAACACAAGGGCTATAATGCACCGAAACATTCGTCATTAGACAAGCCAACATACATTTACAAACACCCATGCCTAATACGGGACTCGAACCCGCAACCTCGCGGTCTAGAAGCTAGCACGCTAACCTTTGACGTCTGGAATTCATCCTCAAATGCAGATCATTCGTCGAAGAAGATAATTGCATGAATTGATATTGGATGAATGATAGTATTGCATGTGTCAGATTGCTGATGGAATGGTCCTGTGTGGGTGCCTCTTTCAAGTGCTTTGAAAATATTTGAACTTGCCTGCTCAGCTCTGAAATTGTGGATGGAAAATGAAAGCATAGTTTTGCGTTCAGTTTCCAGTAAAGAAATTAAAAAAAATAAAAAAATAAAAAATACAAATTTTAAAATTTTTAGGTGAGGGAACGTAGTTCCTCCTACTAAAAAGGTAAAGGATCGCCGTTCCCACGCGTTCCCGCTCCACTACACCCCTGGAAACAAAGAAACACACAAAATCAATATAAACGATTTAAAAATGGCAGGATGTGCAACAGGATTGATAGCGGGTGGAAGGGAAGAGGAAGGATTTACATACAACCAGGTTAGTAATCCGATTTTAACTTTTTTTTTTTTCTATGGCTTCACTGAGGTGTTTGACAACCAGTTTTCCAGTTGGGAGGGAAAACATAAGTAAACAGAACTCATTCTTCCTTGAATTGAATTTATAAAGAACAAAATATTATTTAAGATCTATCAATATGCTTAGTGAGACATTGAAACAATATTGCTTTGTTTCTAAATACAGTAGAACCTCGATTAACCGACTTAATTCGGACCGAAGATAGGTCGGATAAGCGAAAATGCCGGATAATAGAGAGTTGTAAAAAATATTAAAAAGTAAATTATTTTCATTTATTGAATGCAGGGCTTTTAATGTTTTTTTTTTATGTTGGAAATGAGTTTTTGTTGTTGTAATCTTGATAATCGTTGTTTCGCGGTTCTATCCCGAAGTCTTTTTAAAAGCAATAGTTCAGTTTGATCTGCGTATGATTATTGCTCTAACCATGTCTCAGTCCTTTTGAAAAACGGTCAAAAGCCTCACCATTACTTATGCAAATTTAGTGTAAAGGAAAATATTCCGGTTTTAAAAAGGGCAAATGATTTATTACTCATTTGGGAGATTTTTGATGTCGACTAAAGGATGGTCGGTTAACAGAATTCCGGATGAAAGAGGGACGGTTAATCGAGGTTCTACTGTATATAAAATTCGTATACATAAGATCTTCGATTTGCGATCAAACTGTACCATAATGGAATTTTTTTTAATTATTTCCTATTTATCACCATCCAAAAAAGTATTAAAAAATTCTAATTACTTTTAAGACAACTTTTTCATCACACACCTGTGAAACTTTAAGGTATACATACACATTAGGAATTGCAAAAATTGACTCAAGTCTTCATTTTTGTGCTTTTGTTTGAAAATATTCCCGAATTCATTATCTTTAAAATGATACCATTTTCTTTCTGAGACTCAAATTACTTTTTAAATTACAGTAGGTTTTGTGAACCTGTTTTGTATCACGCTCATTAGTGCAGTAAACTTAAAACGCGTTTTCTGAAAAATTACATTTTGGTGTTATATGACTTTACGCCAACGGTCATAACTTCATAATAAATGGTCTGATTAACAAAATTCCAATTTTGTTTTGTAGACAATAGTTGTGAATGTGTTTCCTATTGAGAATCTAATACATATTGTTATAAACACATTTTTATGCATATTTTAATCATAATTTTTTGTCAAAAACTATGTATTTTTTTTTAACTTTTTATTTTAAAACTTATAATTAAATAAATATTGAAACCAAATTCAAAATTCTCCATAGGAACATGCGTCAATATAATATCTTTTATTGCAAATAAAAATCACACCTCTAAGTTAATTACAAGTTTATGTATGTCCGTTCTAATAACGTCCTAATTAGTCATTTTAATTGTAATTAGTTAATTAGAAAAATAACGGGGAAAAAAGTTCATACATAAAAATGCATAATTTTTAATTCTGATGTACAGCCAAAAAGTTTGAAACTATAACATAAAATTTAAAGAAAATCATCTCAATTGTATATGTATAGCTTAAAAAAAAAAAAAAAAAAAAGCAAAAAAAAAAAAAAAAAAAGCGACTATTTGCAACTATTTTAGTCGTGCAATTAAAACAAACCAGCTCAAGATCCAACCTTTTGGGGAATATCACATTTATGATGCTTTTACTTGTAAATCATTTCGCAACAATTGTAGGCTTCCCATTAACTGATGATTATTTAGAAAAGTCTTTTCTAGAAAATTCAAATCGCCAAAGGTATTCAAAAACTCCATTGTAATGGTAAGCAACACGCATTAAAGGGCCGCGTAGCCCAGTCGGGAGAGTATCGTTCTCGCAACTAGAAGGTTGCGAGCCCTGAGGTTGCGAGTTCGGGCCTGGGACCTACTAAAGACCGCCGTGTTCGCTAATGGTGACTGGAGCACGTTAAATCAGTCATGGTCGCAAAGTTCTCCAAGTTCCCATACAAATCAATACCTCTGGGGGTGGCAAAGCCAAGTCTTCTGGTGGAATCTTCTGCTTGGTACTGCCTCTAAATTAAGAAGTTCCACATACGGTAGGTAGTGCTGCCATCTATCGGGTAGCTACCGAAAGAGGTAGAAATGAACTCTTCGGTGGCTATAGGTAGACTTGTGCACTCCCTCTTGCGAGTGTGCGCTTACATCCTGTGCAGTACTGCCCACTACCGATATGTACGGGATATGGGGTTGGTACAAAATGCTTAAGCAGAGGTGCCTTAGTCCCCATAGGCCTTGATAAGAAGAAGAAGAAGGAAGAAGAACACGCATTAAAGAAAATATTTAAGGTATCCGGCTACGTTGAAAACATGAATTTTGATTCAAATGAACATTTTATTTTAATATTGCGTACATAAAATCTTATTTTTATTAATCGGTAATTGTTTCGAATCTATGTTAATTAGAAACGAAGTTTCAGCTGTTTGAAAACAGTTGAAAAATCAATAGGCTTATTGAATAAATGTAATGCGACTTACCTGTTATCTCAAAATGTTATTTAAATATCTCAGTGAAAGTTTCCATGTATGTTTATATGAGTGTTATCTAGAAAATGAAGCAAAATTATTGCATTTAAATAATTTCTATGATATTATAAGTATTTATATCTGAATATAACTGATTGAGAATGACTAAAAAGTCTGTAAATGCATAGAAATAATTATAACTCTTCATGGCTATCAAATATGGTTTAGATTAGTGGTCGGAATTATCGATCAAAATAAATATCGATACTATATCGTTGCATAGAAGAAAAAAAACGATATATCGATTAATGACTTTTTTTTTAGAGTTTTTCGGGGCCGATTTCTACTTTTCATGAATTCATGCCAAAATTGTTTTAATAAATAAATTATAAAAATTGTTTTAATAAATAAACTATAAAAACTTATTAAATAAATAAATTATAAAAAAAATTTTAATAAATAAATTATAAAAATTGTTTTGATAAATAAAAATTGCTTTAATAAATAAATTATAAAAATTGTTTTAATAAATTATTTTATCAATCAGAATAAATAAAATACATTTGGATAAATGTTAATTCACATAAATTCACAATTATTTTTAAAGAAGAAATTTTGAAAAGTAGTTAATCGTATATTTTTCTGATAGAGATATTTTTAATATTTAAAATTAGATGCAAATTCCAGGCACACGTTGGCAACAGAAACGGCGCTGTATTAATGACTACTAATAAATAATTTTATCTTTCTGTTACATCATGTTTTTTTTTTTGTTTTTGTTAGGATGCCATTCTAACAGTCTCTCAGCCAAGTCCTACTCTTAGTTTTGAAGTTTTTGAAAAGGGAATAAAGAAAATCGAAAAAAAACACACATGAAACTATAAAACGATCATCAAAAACTAAAAATATTTGAAAATATCGATACATCGGTGACTTGTATCGATATTTAAAAAAAAAATATTGATAAAAATATCGTCGTATCGATATATCACCAACCTCTAGTTTAGATTCATTGCCTTGAAAATTTAAAAAGATATATAATTGAAGAAATTTTTTTTTTTTAGTTATAAGGTTTACAACAAGCGTAAAATGTTTTACTCAATTTCTCCAAATACCTTCAAACGAAAACAAAACTGATTTTCAATAGTTGAAACCTTTGTAATAATAATAAACCATATAAATAAGTATAAAAATACAAAAATACTGTGGAGTTTTAATGTGTTTTTTTTTCTTGTTTTTTTTTTTTTTTTTTTTAATGTGTTGCGAACTACCTTAAGCAATTTTCATTGCCCATGTGGATAGAAAAAGTTAAAATAACAATAATCGACGATCCCCTTCGTGAGAAAAAATGAAAGCACCAGCTCAAACAATTTTACTCCGGGCTATCTTCTGTCAAGAAGTAAAACTAACAATTAGTGTGAAACGTGTCACTACGCAATATTCTTGCGAAAGAGTTGGGATAAGAAAGCATTTATTTCCCCCCCCCCCCCCTCGTGTTACAACTAGGAGCTGATCCATCTTAAGTTACTTCGGTATACATAGCCACCTACTGCTCCGAGGATTAACTTCCGATTGGAATTTGACACGTGGCACGTGCAAAATATTTTTTTTTCCTTTCAATAAATGATTGGTGTTGCGATGGATTTTGATGCTGAGAATGTTCGCTGACATTACAATCTTCTAAGGGCGTGTCTTGTAGAAAGTCTACAGAATGTAACTTAAAAAGAAATCCGCAAGAAAGACAGTGAAAGAATGAGCGTCATTGGAAATTATGGTATTCTAAATTAACACCATTTGCCGTATACTTTTCTTGATTGAACTTGGTTTCAATAAATCATGGATAGTTTATTGCAGAAACTAAAGCAAAGAAATCTAAATAGAACATAATACCCTACAACTAATAACATAATGAATACTATGGACGAATACTATACAACTATGGATGAACGGGTTCCTCCAATGTATTTATTCAGTGAGCTCACGGTTTGTTGTCTTCTAGCATAGCAAGGATTATTCCATATATTCACTATGTTACAATCTTCTAGCCCAGTACATTTAGAAACTACTTTCTATATAATCTTGACATTTGGTGAGTTGGTACGAAGAAGATCACTTAATGAAATGAGTTAAATCAAAAACTCGAAAATTGCGCGTAATATATTTTATTTTATGTTGTATACGTTGTTAGTTGTATGACGTAAGTCAAAAGAGACCTCCCCTTTTGTGTGACCTATATAGAGTAACGAGAATTTCCCCTTAAATAGTCTTCCAATAAAGTGTTGTATACTTAAGTAGTGGACGTGAATGCATGATAAAACATTTTATAGTTCAAATCCTTACGTCAATGCATATGTAATGACTCCTCCTTGTTTTGTCTTTTGCTATTTTAATTTTCATTTGTAATAGATAGACATTAAATGAAAAGAATTTATGTCATTTTATTAAATGATCTTTTTCATACCTACTCACCAAATATCAAGGTTTTATAGAAAGTAGTTTCTAAATGCACTGCACAGCCAATTGAAATGTCTTAAAATAAGATACAGAACTGTCTTAAACAAGTGGCACTGTTTTAAGACGTAAAATGGTGTCTTAATATTTAAGATACTTGAAGTGTCTTAAAATGGGATGTTTTCAGACGTTTAGACTGTCTGAATTGGGGATATTTTCAGACAGTTGATGTGTCTGAAAGGGTTGTTTATGTTACACCTTTCAGATGTTGGGAAGCTAAACATACGTATATTTAAATTAAAATGCAATAAATGAGCTTGTGTAAATAACAAATTTTTATTAAAAGAAAAGTCAAAATTACTGTTTTATTACCATGTTGCACATAACTTTTTGTTGACTATGTTTCACTTTCCTGGTAAATTTAAGCATGGGATTGTAAAACTGCAACACAACTGTTAATAATAGGCACACAACTATTAATATATCCAAGCAAGGGATTTGGGACTTAATGTAAATATATGTATTGAGATAATGGACATTTTATTGTGGCTGAATCTTAAATAGAAAAGGTTTGACTTCCAAGATTGTATCACAGTTTTAAGTTGCTTTTTACAAGTCAACTTTAATATCAAATAACAAGCGTGATGTAAACACTTATAGTAGTTGGCAAGTCTAAGATACATTATGTGGCAACATAAACTTATTTTAATGATGAATCAAGCAGTAATAATCTAATTATTCCCCATCAGGGAATTTAACTTGTTTATAACATTTCCCTATAATAACACTACATAATAACAATGGTTATAACACTGCAATGCTTCAATTATTATCGAATAGTTGAAGCAGATATAGGACTTAAAAAAAAAAAAAAAAAAAAAACATTAAAAGTTGCATAAAAGATAAACAATTAAAACAGAAGGCATTAGAAGTATTTGTAAGGAGACGCTTCAGAATATGGAGGTAGAGTATATTAAATTTGAAAAGTATGCAAGTTGCGGAAAAAAATTTGTGTTTCTGAAAACGTCAGTTTTCCAAATTTTTGTATGCTTGTAAAAAAAATATGCCAGATATACAGTTGAAATTTGTTATTATGATTAAATAACATATTAATTGCATACTAAAACTAAAATAATATTAAAATTCCAGTAATTTGGGGATGGGACCTTTTTACATTAATTTTCCCAGTCGCTGCGACTTTTCGTTAATCGTTGAGAAGCTAAAGAGAGGGCATTTAAAAAACCTAAAAAAAATGTAAGAAAAAAGGGGGGGGGGGAATTAAAAAAAAAAGGAATTTGAAATATCTGTAAAGATGGCTGCTTCAAAATACAGAGTTGAAGCACATTAAATTTGGAAAACATGCAAGTTATTAAAACTTTTATAGTTCTTTCACGTTTTCTCAAAACGTTGATTTTCCAACTTTTGGTATGCTCATATAAAAGACTATGCAAAATATAGAATTGAATTTTTTTATGGCAATTATATAACATCTGAAGTACATATTAAACAAAAATATTATTCAAATCTTAGCAATTTAATTTTTAATTATTATTACTTAAAAAATTGCAAATTTTCATATGCTCAACTAATTACCACATAAAAAAACTTTTTATTATTATTTTGAGAAAGCTGATATTAATGCAGTATATAGACATTTCGAATAAATAAAAAGCAAAAAAAACTTTTTTTTAGTTTTAAGAAGATTCCTCTACGAACGTAACCAAATTCAACTCATTGCAGAAGTTACAGAGGAAAATAAGATCCAGCTCTTAAGTAATTACGTATCCGCAAACGTTTATTTATACATAAACGACTCTGAAAAGTATGATGATGCCATCGATATCCTGGATTCTTTGTATATTACAAAGAGAAATGAAATCTTCGCCAAACACTGCTTGTCATCTAGAGTCCAACAAACTTGAGAATCTGTAAATGAATATCTACAAATTTTGAAAGAGATGAGTAAAGACTGCGAATTCATGTACATTAGAGATGCTTTTATTCGATGTTTAAGAAATACGTCATGTCCGCTACTCCGCTAGGCCATGGCCCACTAGACGGAGAAGGCCAAGTAACTGGATTCAAGATGGCAGCGCTTTCCGTCCGATGATAGAGGAGAAAGCTGAACATATCCCCCTTTAAATTACCTAAATCTTTTTGGTTTAAATAAGTTTTTTCTTTAAACATAAATTTTCAAAAGATTGTTTTTATGATATAAGTTATACTTTTTTGTAAAAAAATTCGAAACTTATATATATTATGTTAAAATTTGCATCTTATGTTTTTATTTTAAACAACTTTGCTTATATAGTTTTAAAGAAAAAGTTTTTTTTATAAAACATGACAATGCTTTTAATCTTTTTACTATGATATCAATATATGATGACAATTTCCAGAAATATATATTTAGTAGAATATAATTACAACAAATCTTGAGAGAATGTTAGTTAAGAAATATTGATAATATCTTTCAATAAAATTGGTAATAAGTTTGCTACTAAACAAAAAAATATACAATATTTAGTTTCATATATCATGTGTTTTTTATATTTTGAACATAACTTTTTATATAGTTTTAAAGGAAAAAAGCTTTTTATACTAAAACAAGAAAATAATTTGAAGACATTAATCTTTTAACATGACTATGATATCAATATATGATCACAATTTCCAGAAAATATATATTAGAATATAATTGTACAACAAATCTTGAGAGAACATTAATTGATAAATTTTAAGAAATATTGATAAAATCTTTCAGTAAAGTTGTAAATAAAACCTGCTCCCAAAAACAAATATATCCAATATTTAATTTCATATATCATGTTTTTTTTTTTAAATATTTTGAACATAACTTTTTAAATAGTTTTAAAGAAAAAATATTATTCTAATTGACATATATAGAAAATTATTTAAAGTGGTTAATCTTCTAACTTGCCTATGACATCAATAATACAAAAATTTCCAGAAATATATATTTAAAAGAATATCGTTAACTGTACAACAAATTCTCAGATAATGTTGGTTAACAAATTTTAAGAAACGTTGAAAACAATATCTTTGCTTACAATTGTTCAAAATTAGCTCCTAAATTATACATTTAGTGTAATATGTTATATCTGTTTTATGTCGGTACAATAAGAAAAAATTAAAAAGTATGTATTAACTCAATTGCAGCAAATATCATGAACTATATATATCTTGTTACAATGAAAAAGATCATATTATAAAAACATTTATACTAAAATGCCTAAGTTTGTTAGAATTGGTTTGCCTAAGTTAGATACAATTTGAATTTACACTTTTTTAAATTTCTTAAGCTTCCTCTCATCACATTTGCTTATGGTTGCCTTTTTCTTTTTAGTACATTTTGTTTCTTTAGAGACACCTTGCTTAAATGCAGCCACATTATTCCTATTTTTAGTGTAATTATTTAAACAAATATTGCAAAAGGTTTGTATGATTTTTACTACAAGAGTAGAGAAGTGAACATTACAAACAGTACATAATTTATTGAAATTAAAAATCAAAGAATCTTTCAAATAAGTCTCAGTTAGTTTGGAAATTAATGAATGTTGCTTAATACTGCAAGACATAAACAGAGTTTCGAATTCATTAGAAATTAACTTTTGAAATATTATATAGCAAACACTTACTGCAAAAACCACATTGGCAGATGGTGTTTTCATGCCTCCCCGATTGATCAAGTTAAGATACTCGGTGTGAGGCAATTTCTCTACATCACAAACAAACAAATCTTCATCGATGTCAACACTTAAATCGAAAGCACCATAAAAAAAAAAATATTTACAGGAATCGAATGACAAATTTAATTTAAAAACACAGTACCCTGCAATGTAGGTTAAAATTTCAGATTCATGATCTGAAATAAGCTTTAAAGAAATATTTTCTATAATACCCATAAAAGGTTCCAAATCACTTTCTTCGTCTTTTGACACACAAATGTCTTTTATAAACAATCGCAGAGGAATGTCCCCATACTGCGAAGAGTGCAATCTGAGCACAGATTTTACAAGTAATTTCCTTTCGGATTCCAGTACTTGCTGCAACGACGCATGGTAGGTTGTCGCATTAGTGCCCGTCACTAACATGGTTGCGGATGATTTGCTTCAAATTGTCAAAAAAACCTTGCTATTATTAAATGAAGCAGGTTTTGAAGTTTTCTCTACGCAATCTTTGTTTTGGACAAATCCTGTCACATGCCGTCCTTTGTAGCTTATCTTTTCTTTAATGTGAATCTCGTCGATGAGAAGATTCACCAACTTTTCATCATCCTTTAATTTTTTTGCTTTAATATAACTAGTATTACTAATGCTCAATGTCGAGCTATCAAGGTCTAAAATGTTGAGAAGCTTCTTTAAAGAATCAACGCAGGGCAAAGTTAAAACTTTGCAGCTCAAAAGAGCATTGTAACAAGCTGGCGAAATAATATATAGAGGCAGGAGGCAAAGCGATACATGTCAGTGGAATATCTACGAGCATGTAGCAGAGTATTAAAGAAATGGTATGCACTGGTTCGAGAAAATAGAAAGTTTATTAATTATGATTAAATGATTATAGGTAGCATTTATTTAATTATGTAAAACATAAAAGGGGAGATATAAAGACACACTCCTAACAGACTGGCATGTCTTACGCGAATGAGCCTCGACACTTGGATTACATATACATTGTGCAATGCGCAGTACATATGCGCACATCACTTAAAGAGGAATGTACCATTTACTAATATGAGGGGGATCGTAGAAGGGTTAGAGAGATGATATGAAAATGGGCGTTATTATCCTACAGAGCAGCTTTTGGTTTTGAGCTCAGCTCCATTTGTTCGTTTAGGAATTTCAGTTTTTTGTAAGCCTCTGAAGTACTCTTATCCTCGGTATACATTTTCCACTCTCCAACCGCTGCGTCATAGTGGTTAAGCATCTTGACTTGGATTGGAGAATGTGTGTTGACCAGTGTTATTAAGTTTTCTAGCTGGTTCCATGATTCCAGGGTTTCTTTGGGAAGCAAACTTGACAAGTATCTTGCATCGAGTTGTTGTACTTCAGCAAACACTTCAACAGTTAAATTTCTTTTTACTTTGATACTTTTTGAAACAGTTGGATACTTTTCAAAATTCATAAAAAGTATGCATACAAAAGCATCAAAATGTAAAACAATAGTGTCTTTTGGAAGACTCGGTATTTTCTTTGAAAATGATGACTTAATATTTTCAAAGGAAGATATTTTGTCCTTTTCTAAATATTGTTGTAACACAACATCGTCTTGAATTTTCAACTTTTCTTCTAGACTTACTCTGGTAGGAAGTTTCGGGCAGGATAAATAGGAAGGACAGACGGGAAATAGAGTTGGTACTGATCCTTGTTTTAATTTTGGGCGATTTCTTTTCACGCGAATAGGATCGCCATTTGTCGAAGGAAATTCGTCGAATCGAATGATACATTCCGCCTCGAAATGTTTTTCGCATACGACGGTCCGCTTATTCGGCTTAAAATTCTTCCTCGGAATGTTCAGAAGCCACGCTTTTTTCTCGGGTTCGTTTTCTGGGAATTTAAAGACAGACACATATTCCTGGCCGTTGTCATAGTTAGACTTGCATGCAGTTACACAGCAGCGATCGGGCATGGCAGTATATTAAATTTAATTATATAATATAGCACAAAACTTCTAGGCGTAGATTGTAAACAACAGCATTGCAAGTTGCCAGTTAGAGCTGTGCGTGAGAGTTGAAGTGCGTTTCTATCGGACGACTATGTCTAGTGGGCCATGGCTAAGCGCGATTTCACACGATCATAACGAGTTTCAAAAGTAAACAAACAACTTTACGGCGGAAGGATACAAGAAAAGTTTCTTTTTTTTGTTTTATTTTTTATATATAATATTCTAGTGACTGTTTTTGCTTGGTTTTGGCATTTTATACTGATAAATAAAAAATAAAATTAAAAAAAAAACATTTTTATAACTCTAAATTATTGATTTTATATTTTGGTTTTGCAAACTTTCTTATTGGAATGAAAACAGGTCTGGGAAAGTAGTTCTACTTTTAATAGTTAAATTTTAAAAACTATGCTCGTTTACATAAGACAACTTTGGATTTCTGTGAAAAACAACACTTTTTTTGGGATCCTTCAAAATTTAAAGGTATTCCTTTTACTTGGTAAATGAACTTGAATAATATAATTGCTACGGCTCATGGTCTGTACTGTCTGAAAGCGAGAAGCGTCTGAATTCCGAAATGTCTTAATTTGGTCCGAAGTGTCTTATTTTAAGTCACTTGTTGTGACTGAAAGCAATTTAAGACCCGTGTGATGTCTGAAATTCGAAGAAGTAAACCACCTTTGTGCAAAATAAGTCACCTAATGTGTCTGAAATGAATTTTTCAGACATTTTGTGTCTAAATTTAAGACACCAGCATTTACAGTGTATGGATGAACGAGTTCCTCCAATGTATTTGTTCAGTGAGCTCACGGTATGTTGTCTTCTAGTATAGTAAGGATTATTCCATATACTCACTATGTTACAATCTTCCAGCCCAGTACATTTAGAAACTACTTTCTATAAAACTTGGCATTTGGTGAGTAGGTACGAAGAAGATCACTTAATGAAATGACTTAAATCAAAAACATGAAAATAGCGTGTAATATATTTTATGATATGTTGTATACGTTGTTAGTTGTATGACGTAAGTCTAAAGGGGCCTCCCCTTTTGTGTGACCTATATAGTGTAACGAAAATTTCCCCTTAAGTAGTCTTCCAATAAAGTGTTGTATGCTTAAGTAGTGGACTTGAATGCATGATAAAACATTTTATAGTTCAAATCCTTACGTCAATGCATATGTAATGCATATGTCTTTTGCTATTTTAATTTTCATTTGTAATAGATAGATAGAAAACAATTTATGTCATTTTATTAAATGATCTTTTTCATACCTACTCACCAAATGTCAAGGTTTTATAGAAAGTAGTTTCTAAATGCACTGGGCTAGAAGATTATAACATAGTGAGTATAGGGAATAATCTTTACTATGTCTTCCTCTTTACCACCAAAGAGGCACGTATATTGTATTATTCTTACAGTACGAATTGTAGTAACTACATAAAATGTTTATTGATAAAAAAACATTCAGAAATATGCGAATGATGAGGGCTCAAGATTGTGTTTCTCAAGTTATGAATGGTGAAAGAATTCAAGTCAGATGTTTATTAAAGAAGACCTTAAGATATTTACTAATACCTTTAGATTGTAGAGCTCTAAAAATAAATGTTAAGACATAATTGAATCGTTATGTTTAGTTTTATTTATAAACGTTATAGTGCAGGCAAAATGGGACATAAAATACTGTACAAAAATTGGTCCGTTCATGACTTAGTAAAAACGTTTTATTTGTCATGATAATAAAGGAGCGAAAGAGTCGATAAAAAATAGCTAGCGAAGAGGGAATTTTTTTTGTTGGGAAAGGGGTGGGGGGTAGGTGGTATTAATTGTAAAACTAATTCTTGAATAATCTAGGCATATGTGAAGAGTTTTTTGGAGTATTTTTTTAGGCTGAATAGAAAGAAAAAAAAAGCAAGATGATATAACTATCCAAAAAAAGTTAGTCCTTTGTAAAAACTAAAATGCGAGGAATGGTATTATACGATATACAAAAAAAAATTGGTCCGTTCATGAAACTTATCAAAAACGTTTTATTTGTCATGAAAATAAAGAAACAAAATACTCTATAGAATTATCTAGTCTAGAAGCGTATTTTTTAAGGGCTGGAGGGTTTTATTTAAACTGAAATTAATTTTTGTTCGACCTATAGGCATGTGACTCATGAGTGAGGAGTATTTTTTGACGCTGAATCGAATGAAAAAAAAAGAAACAAGACTATATAAATATCCTATAAAAAGTTATTAAAAAGAAGATTTTATATAGACGAAAATACCTGTAATATGATAGGAAATGTAATAAACCAAAACAGAGTGGGAAAAGTTAATAAACAACCAAAATTTAATAGGAAAAAGTACCAGTTAGATATAAAATAAGTAGTGTATATATATAATATATATATATATATATATATATATATATATATATATATATATATAACGGTGTAGACAGTATTTAGACGCAAATCGTGGTTGAGGTAAGCAAAAATGTATTGCCAGAGAGATGGGAGGTGAGGGTGACGTTTGGCTAGCGCAAAGAGTTAACTATTTCAAAAGGCGTGGTCGAACAGAAGTATGGGGCCTTTATAGATTTCTCAGTGACATTCGATGAGACTCAAGGCGCTTCTTGCAAACTCCGGAAAATACTAGAGAATTCTAAAGCCAAAATCGAAAGTTCCAATGGGAATACATTACATATATACAGTATAAGAAGCAAACATAATGATATGTAAAACTACGCGTTTGTCGGTTTGATAATAAGGATCTCCAAGATGGTTGAAAGGAATTTAGTAAAATTCTCAGGATTTCTAAATTTCATCTCAAGATGGGTGATTGGGGTATAGCTTATGAGTTATAAAAAATTGTGTTTCTATCTACCAAAAATGTAAAGGCAGATAGAAAGGACCTAAATCAGCACATTTTGTAAAGGTGTGTGTGCGTGCGGAAATAACGAGTGTGAATACTTGCACATAAGAAACAGTGACCAACAGATAAGTGAGTCAAAAGAAACAAACGTTTTAATGCTGGAACATTTGCAATAACTGATCTGCGTAGCCTTTTACAATATGTGCTCGAAATTTCGACCACTAACAAAAATAGAAGATTAACAATAGCACTCATTGAGGAAATATGGTTGAATAAACTGGCTAAAATTCAAAAAAGCAGTTATTGTATAAAAAGTTTCTTAATAACATATATTAATGATTTTTAAATGTGCATGAACCTTCTGTTATAAAAAAAAATATTGCTACGAATTTTTCCGCTGAGGCAATGATGGCACAGTTTTTACAGTATAAAAATATTTATTCTCTCTTCAGAAAACTCACAAAATTTATCCACAGGCAACAGTGTAATCGCTCACAAGCTTCAACACAAGCTTTAGCAAAAACAACTTCGAATACAGCGATTATACAAGTTCACTCCAGTAAACAAAGCGATCAGCTCACCTCGAAGTTCAAAGTCAATCTGAAAACTTTCCCGATCTCCCGGTCTTTAAATACTAGCGCGAGAGAATAATCGAGAAATTTCCAGCCAATTCGTCAGAAAAGAAATATCTCGAAACTTCTCGATTGCTTTAGGTGTTGCCACCTTTTTCTAACCTGTATAATCGCTATTAATAAATAAAATAAGATAAAAATAAATTACAATAGAATTTTAAAATAATACGTCACTATTTACAATATATACAAACAATTTGTGCAACATTTCCCCCTTCTTAAAGACTGCACGTCCCGGGCAGTGAAGTCCTTAAGAGGAAAGGTCATTCAATCACTTCTATCATAATATGGGGCTAGCCTATTGTGATGTACTACTCTAGGTTTACAGGAGGGTGTCCGTTGAATCCTTACCACGACGTCGTTGATCTTCTTAAGGACCACATACGGCCCTTCCCAGTTCATCTGGAGCTTAGGAGAGAGTCCTTTCCGACGTTTAGGATTCCATAACCACACCTTGTCACCTTCCTGGAATGAACTTTCCGTGGCCTTGGCATCGTAGCGGACCTTCATGCGCTCCGTCATGATGTTGATTCTTTCTCTGGCGAACCGATGTACGGCTTCCAAACGTGCCTGAAGATCATCTAGATACTGGACAGGCGAGGAAGGAGTGTCCGGTGGTCGTCCAAAGAGGAGGTCGCAGGGTAGTCTAAGGTCTCTTCCGAAAATCATTTGAGATGGTGTATATCCGGTGGTCTCGTGAGTAGCACTTCTGTAGGCCAAAAGGAACAGTGGAAGTTTCTGATCCCAATCTTGCTGGTTCTTGGAAACAAACAAGGAGAAATGATTCAGAATTGTTCTATTAAATCGTTCAACCATTCCATCGGATTGTGGGTGCAGGGGAGTTGTAAGAGTCTTTTCCATATCGAGCAAGTCACACAGCCCAGTGAAGACTGCAGAGTTGAAGTTCGTCCCCTGATCGAAATGTATCAGAAGGGGTACGCCAAATCGGGAGATCCAATTCCGTACGAGGACTACTGCTACGGTTGTGGCTTCCTGGTCCGGAATCGCGTATGCTTCTGGCCACTTCCTAAAGTAGTCCATGACAACTAGGATGTATTTGTTGCCATTAGTTGTGTGAGGTAGGGGGCCTAAGACGTCCAAAGCAATTCTTTCGAATGGTGCTCCTACGTTGTAACGTTGCAACTTTCCACGAGTTCGGGTCTTCGATCCCTTCCGCGAATTGCATGCATCAAAGGACTTGCTCCACTTCTCCACGTCGGATTTTGCTTTGTCCCAGAAGATTCTCTCCCTGACTTTCTGAAGAGTTTTCGTGACACCAAAATGTCCTCCAGTAGAACTGCTGTGAAGTTCTTCTAGAACGTTTGTAACTCTAGAACTTGGAAGGATTAATTGCCACCGGAAGCTTTCGCCGTTATCGGACTCCCATCGGCGGTAGAGTACTCCATTCTTCGAATGCAAAGAGTCCCACATAGCCCAATATCTTTTCATTGTTGGGCTATAGCATGCAATTTCCTGCCAACTATGTTTTCCGGTATCCGCTTCCAGGAATTTAATTAGAGGTTTCAAGTCCTGAGCTTCGACCTGACTTTTGCGGACATACTGATCACTCCAAGGATCCACGTCTGAAGTAGTTGACTTGGAAGTTATTTTACGAACGGCAGATGCAGTTATCCCAAACTTAGACTCCGCATTCGAACAAAATCGGCAATTCTCCGGACATGGTCTTCTAGAAAGAGCATCTGCATTCCCATGGGACGTTCCCTTTCTGTGACGGATATGCATGTCGTACTCCTGTAGGCGCTGGATCCACCTTGCTATTTGCCCCTCTGTATTCTTGAAATTCAGCAACCAAATCAGAGACGCATGATCAGTTCTTAAAAGGAATTTTCGCCCGTACAAGTAATGATGAAAGTGCTCAACGGCTTTTACTATTGCCAGTAACTCCTTTCTTGTAACGCAGTAGTTCCGCTCGGATCTTGACAGGCTCTTACTAAAATAAGCGATGACTTTCTCCTGTCCTTCGATTTCCTGGGAAAGAACGGCGCCCACTCCCTCATTGCTGGCATCTGTATTCAAAATAAAGTCCTTGTTAACCTCGGGAAAAGCCAAAACAGGCGCGGATGTTAAAGCGCTCTTCAGTTGATTGAAGGAGTCGTCACAGTCGGCAGTCCACAGGAACTTCTGCTTGCTCTCTGTTAGTCGATGCAGGGGTCTGGCGATCTTGGAGAAACCTTTCACAAATCTACGGTAATACGTGCACAGGCCTAGGAAGCTTCGCAATTGATGAACATCTTGCGGTCGAGACCAAATTTGCACAGCATGGATCTTGGCTGGATCTGTGCTCACTCCCTCGGATGAGATGATGTGTCCGAGATAACTAACTTTCCTCCTAAAGAGCTTATATTTTGATGGGCTAAGTTTCAAATGGGCTTCCCTAAGCTTCAAGAACACGTTCTTCACGTTTTGCAAGTGTTGATCAAAACTCCGCCCGGTGATAATGATATCGTCCAAATATATCAGACAGGTCTCGTAGGAAAGTCCTCTAAGCACAGTCTCCATTAATCGCTCGAACGTAGCCGGTGCATTACACAAGCCAAACGGCATAACTTGAAACTGCCATAATCCTTGGCCGGTAGTGAAGGCAGTCTTCTCACGATCGTCGGGATGTATCTCCACTTGCCAGTATCCACTCTTCAAATCCAAAGTCGAAAACCACTGGTTCCCCGATAGAGTGTCCAAAATGTCATCGATTCTTGGCAGAGGGTAGCTGTCCTTTTTCGTAATTTCGTTCAGCTTCCGGTAATCCACACAAAACCTGGTGGAACCATCCTTCTTTCGAACGAGTACGATTGGAGAGGCCCATGGACTTGAGGAGGGTTCGATAACTCTATTATCTTCCATTTCATGTAACAATCTCCCGACCTCCTCTTGTTTTGCGAAAGGAAGTCTTCGAGGATGTTGTTTAATAGGTAAATGGGTCCCAGTATCGATTCGATGTTGAGTAAGCTCTGTTCTTCCTACATCTTTCGATGACATGGAGAAAATGTCTTGAAATTCTTTTATAAGGTTTCCGACTATCTTCTCTTGCCTTCTTTCCAACCGAGAGTCTTCGAGAAGCTGGTCCACTAAATCCGCGGGTGGTGCGGTCGGAAGCTCCTTCGATCCTCGTTCGATGCTTGTAACAGGTGTGCAAGTGGCAATTTCTTCTCCTTTCTTGATAACTCTCTTAGAATCACCGATGTTGGCCATTCTCACATGCACCACCTCTTGAGAGAGATCCACAAGCGTCGCTCCTACTACCACTCCTTTCGGGACGCTATTCGATGATGTGAAGTCCGTTACTCCAAATCGGAAGGCCTTCGGGAGCTTTGTTGAACCTTTTACAACCAAATCTGTCATGGAGGGGATGGTGATGTCTTCAAGAGCTACTATTCGATATGCACACGGCTCTTCCGAGTCCAAACCGAACAATGGAACTTCTTCTTTCCCCGTTTGAAGCTCGCCTTTCTCGAAATTCAAAGTAATTCCATTTCTCTTTAAAAAGTCCAATCCAAGAATACATGGGTCAATAATTTCAGCGACGTAAACGGTGTGAGTGTAGGTGTGAAATCCAAAAGAGATGTTGACATTTAATTTCCCATGCACAGAAATTTTTTCACCAGTCACAGTCTGTAGTGAAACTGAAGGAGCCGTGTAAAGAGGTTGGCTGTCCAGGCGCCGTGCTACATCCGTCCGTAAGATGGTTATATTTGCCCCTGAGTCAACTATTAGACGACAGGGAGTTCCATTGATCTTGCCCTCCACGAATAAACCATGGTTTCCTCCTTGAAGGGATGAGATGTGATAGAGGCTGAGTGGGGCACCACCTGCTCTACACGGCGACCTCCGCCTCGCGAGATAGCCGCTCTTTAGTTTAACTGCTGAGGCTCGGACGAGGGTCTGTCCCCTCTCCTGTCCAATTCAGGGCAATCACGTCTGAAATGTCCTTCCCGGTTGCAGAGCCAACAAACCACTCTAGTTTTTCGATCCCTCGAGCCAGAAATATTTCTCATAATTCGCTCCATCTTGTTTTCCAGTTCTTGAAACTTTTTCGTGAAAAGTTCAGAGGAATCGTCTGCCAATGTTCCACGTACGAAACGCCGATCTTTTTTAGAAGCTTGCTGTGCGGCTCCTACTCTCATGGCATAGACGAGGGTGGACTTCAGATCTTTGCTGTCTGACATCCTGGTAGCTTGCTGTATGTCGGGATCTTTGATGGCATCCACGAAATACTGAAGAGACAGGTTATCTCGTACGTCCGAGGGACAGTCTGGGAAAGCGATTAGCGACAGTCTTTCTATATCCGATGCCAATTCTTGAAGAGTTTCATTGGCCTTCTGCTGTCTCACTTTCAATTGCAGTCTGTTGTAATCCTTTAGATGCTGCTCCCCAAATCTTAACTCCAACGCACTTGCCAGCGCCACGAATTCTCAACGCTTCTCTTCAGGTAGTGTCTGTAAAATGTCAGCAGCTTCACCTCGAAGAGATGCTGCGAGATGGAATCCCTTCGAAGTATCGTCCCAACCATTCGCAGAAGCGATAATTTCAAACTGCGTTTGATAAACGCGCCAAGACGACCTCCCATCAAAAGTGGCCACTTTGATGTTGGAACGTGGAGCAATGAAGGGAGTGGAAACATTATCCCATTTAGGAGTTGCAAGTCGACGTATTCATGGGAGAAAAAAGCAGCTTCTGTTGTCCGAAGACTGGAGCACCTAGAAGGTAGAAGACTGTCATTGCTCCAAAAAAAAAAAAAGGGACCGCTCCTAACATGGAGAACAGACGTCCTAACAGCCGATCTTAACATAGATACAGACGCTGCGAAAAGGAGTGAACTACATCCCAGTCAGTCGAAGTTCCATTCAACACCTTAAAAACTGGGCCCTCGTGGGAGACAAAACCAGTCTATCCATAATACGCAAAGTCAAGAGTATATCCCGACTGCACAAAGTGCACTTTCAGTGGATCCCGTCACATGTAGACATCCACGGAAATGAATTGGCTGACACTCTTGCTAAGGAGGGACTAGAACACCCTGTCCTCTCTACTCAAGAACTCACATATCAAGAGTTATACTCAAAGAAAATAGCTCAAAATAAAGCGAAATGGCATATACCTCCATCTCACGAATGGTATAAAGCCAAAAAGCCAGGACACTCCCTATCTCTTCCTTGTGATAGGCACACCAATACCCGTCTGTCCCGACTTGCTAGTGGTCACCTTAAAGGCCTCACATATTCCGGGGGAAGCAAAAATTTTCCTCTTTGCCTTAAATGCCAAAAAGAACAGGCATCACCTCAGCACATTTTGGACTGCCTTGGACTGGACTGGGAGGACATTTATAACTGTCCACAACTAGTGTCAGACTTCATTAATGTCAATGGCTTCACTGATATTGTCTGACTTCGTCAGACAAAAGGGAGATTAGAAACAACAACAACAACAGGAGTTGCAATGGTCGCAGCTTCGCGAGTTTCCACTTCCCGTAGTCTTTCTTCTACAGCATTATGAAACTTTTCAAACCTTTCTTCAACAGCGTCTTGAAACTTTTCCTGCTTCTCTTTCATGGTGGAAACTTTGTCACCTAAGTTGTTCACTTTTCCGTTGAACTCCTCAAACTTTTCATCAACTTCCTTTCTTACTGCATTGAATACTTCTTCTTTCACGGATTGCAGAACATTTTAGGTAGTTTCTATTATGGTTGATTCCACCATTGAGGCTAGCTCTATCTTCATTTCTTCTTTGATTTCATTCACTGCTGCAGATGTTGTTTCACACTTGGCGGCTAAAGCTTTAATATCCGATGATGTTGCTTCTTGGCTGGCGGCGATTGCGGCGGCAAGTTCGGCGTTAGTCGTTTCTTGGCGGGCTTGACCAGCGGCGATTGTAGCGGCGAGTTCGGCATTTGTCGTTTCTTGACGGGCTTGACCAGCGGCGGTTAATTCTTGTCCGGCTTTTATTTCAGCGGCGGTAGCTTGTTGACTGGCTTTCATTTCGGCGGCGGTGGTTTCCTGTTGGGCCTTTATTCCAACAATCATTTCCATCAACTGCTTCATTTGGTCTTCCATCATTCCTCTAGTTGTCGGCATTCAAAATTACGAGACCCCACTTCTGACACCACTGTTACGAATTTTTCCGCTGAGGCAATGATGGCACAGTTTTTACAGTATAAAAATATTTATTCTCTCTTCAGAAAACTCACAAAATTTATCCACAGGCAACAGTGTAATCGCTCACAAGCTTCAACACAAGCTTTAGCAAAAACAACTTCGAATACAGCGATTATACAAGCTCACTCCAGTAAACAAAGCGATCAGCTCACCTCGAAGTCCAAAGTCAATCTGAAAACTTTCCCGATCTCCCGGTCTTTAAATACTAGCGCGAGAGAATAATCGAGAAATTTCCAGCCAATTCGTCGGAAAAGAAATATCTCGAAACTTCTCGATTGCTTTAGGTGTTGCCACCTTTTTCTAACCTGTATAATCGCTATTAATAAATAAAATAAGATAAAAATAAATTACAATAGAATTTTAAAATAATACGTCACTATTTACACTATATACAGACAATTTGTGCAACAATATATTTGTATACTTTTCAGGGTTTTTTAGCTGAAATTACTTTTATTACCAATGAAAAAATTCCGTAAATACAAAATCTATAAATAGAAATACAATTTTTATTGAATTTCAATTGATTGAAATTTATAATTCTTTAAAAAAAACTGATTTCATTATATTGGTAGTTATTTAAGTTACTAATTAGTCGAATGCTCGCTATAGCATTTTCAAGCTTTGTTGGTTGTATTTTAATATGCCAGAACGTGGTTTGAAAAAGACCCCAGTGAAAGAAGAAATAAGGTCTTACAAAGCACAATAGGAAAATGTGCGAATAGTTTTGAAACATATAACTTTTTATTAATTAGATACTCTTATTTTCTAAACCATTCTGACTATAATTAATTTACTTTCTATTCACTACTTCTTTGGAGAAAGCCTTCAATAATATGGATGCAGTCGTTTAACATCTTTAAATGAAATCAAAATTTAAAATTTTTTTAAAATTTTTATTTAACTATTTATAATTGCGGTTTTTTTTTTTTTTTTTTTTTTTTTTTTTCGAAATTTGATTTTTTGAAATCACGCAGACAATTTCTAAAGAGTAGACGTAACACTATTTTAAACTTTTCTCAAAAAAAAAAAAAAAAAAAAAAAATTGAAAATAAGATCATAAAACAAGTAGACTGACAAGTGTTGTTATTTTAGAAATTAGTATGCAAGTTAATTTTAAAATGTATCTTTTATCTTTCTGTAAAGTGTTTCTTTTATTTCCTTCTATACAGAATAAAATTACAAAAGAAATTGAATAGTCGAAGTGAAGAGTACAGACTTTTCTAATTAACATACTTTCACTATTTCCAAACATTTCAACAATACTCGTTTAACAACAGCTGATCATCCTTGCCACTAATGAAAAGGTAAAATGAAAAGTTTTCTGATTTTACATATTGTAAATTTCTTACCAAATAACCATAGTTTTGCAATTAATGAAAGCTGTTTTAAAACAAAATTATTACATCTTACTTAACATATAAAAAGTTGGATGACCAAACCTGACCTTCGTAAACTTTTTCACTAATATATGCAACACATCAGAAAAAAACACGCGAAAAACTGAAGATGCTTTTAAAAATTAAAGAATATACTATATTGAACACCTCTAAAATTATCGTAAAATTATTTTTATATTTCACTTGTCATTTGCTATAAATTCCTCGTAAAAATTTGTCGCTTAGCAATCAAATCAATTTTCAAAACTCACTCAATCAACAAGCATTACTTTAAAGTTATTTCTTGCCCAACCAATCGTTTGCCAGTAAAAGCCAATTTTAAACATTTTTCTACGCTACTATCCTTCGAATTTATTAAGCGGTTTAATATATTCGGTATATTCGATGGGGGTGGGGGGGGGGCGGTTGCGGAGAAGCAATATTCACCACTGTTTATTAGTTCAGGCTCTTTATTTTAGATTTATTTGGTGGTTGTATTCAGATTATCTGTCGCCGTCAGCAACGCGAGGGCTATAATGCGCCGAAACATTCTTCATTAGAAAAGCCAACATACATTTACAAACACCCATGCCTTACACGGGACTCGGAACCCGCAACCTCGCGGTCTAGAAGCCAGCACGCTAACCACTATACCGTTTGTTCGGCTAGATTTATTTGTAATTTGTATTTAAAGTTAACTAATATGTTATTTAATTATTAAAAAATTTTATCTGTTTAATCCGTCATCTTTTTTTTTTTAATAAAAAATCCTTGCAAAACAACCCATTTTAAGAGTTTAATACATAACTTTCTTACTGTCTGACGGAAAAAAAATCCACTTATTTTTATTGTACAGACAATTTCAAGGTGTGATAGATTTTATTCATTTAACTGAATGTAAAGACTTTTAATTTTAAACAATCATCCAACCGAAAACCAGAAAAATCGCGAAAAATGATCCAAAAAATTTTAATTGCATACTTTTTAATAAATATTAACCCTACATTTACTTCCTTTGAAAATTCTGAGCTTTTCTATTCAGTTTATTAATTTCAATTACCCGTATATTAACAAGGGGAAATGAAAGTGTTGCATTAGATAAAAAAAAAAATTATAAAATGTTCAAAAAAGTGGTCTCGAAAAATGTGTGTATTTGTGTCAGTATAACTTCCTGACGGAATGATCTTCGATGATCAACTTTTGAGTACGAGTTAGTTGTGGTCATGTGGCATGTCCGTGAGGTTTTCTTCAAAACTGCGCATAAGGTAGCTACCATTGAAAAAATTACGTTCCTTAGAAATCACATAGAAAGGCTTTACCGATTTTGATCAAATTTTCTTTTGCAATCCCTTTTAAGATGCTCTAAATATCCCCACTTCAGAAATTTTCTTAGAAATGCGAAAAAGGCGTAAAAAGTTTTCACAAAAACCCATTGTTTTTTACACGGATGTCTTTCCTTCTCTTCAACGACCTTCTCTGTTTCAGTTACAAGAAAGAATAATGTGATATTTATTTAAAAATATATCGCCAATTTCGCCGGGTTTTATTTTTTTGCCAATGTAACAATTATCGCCTAAAATATCACCAAACTGGATTTAAAAAAAAAAAAAAAAAAAAAAAAAAAATTATACCAATTTCATGACAGATTTTAATACAGTGACCAGCATTAAATGTCATTGAAAGTTGTGCGATGTTCTGCACCCCTATTGTCTTACTGAAAAAGAAGGGGGAAAAAAAAAAAAAAAAAAAAAAGGGGGGGAGGGGGGAAAAGAAGAAGGGAAAAAAAAATGTGCGATCAAAAATATGAAACGTGTTTTAGTACATACATTTATGCGATATTTCATTAATTTTTTCCAATTCGTTTTCAAGTCAACTTCCAATAAGCTAGAATGTTGTCGCCCTTTGATGATGCGTAGACTAAACATAATTTCCATTCCGTAATTTCGGGCAAAAATGTTTGCGTTTTGAAAATTCAGTAGGTGTGCCCATTTAATATACTTGATTACGATTTTTTATTTTTTTTTCCCCCGTTTAGAAAAGGGAATAAAGGATTTTTTCTTCTTGTTGCCTGCAGAAATCCCTATTTTGATTCGATATATATATTTACCGGTGGCAGCATTTTGCGGGACACGGACCAATAGTTCTCCTTTTCAAACAGAAACACTCCGGATTTTTCTCGAAAATTCAATCTTTGGTAAAGCTCTTGTATTTTATATACATTATAATTATTTTTCAAAAAGAAAACCCAATATACTTTCCTCTCATTGTTTATCTTCAAAGTAAATCCCCCCCCTAACTCGTTATTTTGGTTTTCGTCACTGTGGACACTAGTTCTTTTTATTATCCGTCTGTTGACATTACGAGCGAGGAGATATTTTGGATCATCTTTCAAGGGCAGTCCTTTAAGAGGTGGTCCCACTGCTAGTTATAAAAGTAGCGAAGTTAAATCACAACAACCGGGTCAGCTGGTCCAAAAAAGCAATTATCTTGGCGACAATTTTGAAGTCACGCTCCGTTACTCTTGTTCCTCCGCTGTAACTCCACGAATAAAACACCCAATTCTCTTCGAGGTGCAGAATGCCAAACCGTAAACTATTCCGAGAAATCAACCCCTTCTCACAGGTGGAGCCGAGCCAATCATTTTTCACACACATAAAAAAAAACACCAAAACTGTTTGGAGGTTTCCCCTTTTATTAGGAAAAAAAGAGTTTTCGGTCATCTTTTGTCTCAGTTGGTGACAAGAAGCTGCCTGGTATATCTCTGCGGGAGGTCTGGGCTTTTTTTTCTTCCGAGAAATCCATTTGCATACCATGGCACATCTTTAAAAAGGGTTTTTTAGTAGCTTCTCGGGGATGCTGCTCTGAATGTAAACATACTTCCGTTCAAAAAGAAAAGAAAAAAAGTGTTTTCTTTCGATTCGATTTTTCGTACGAATAACTTAAACATCCTGTATTTCTCATCTTCCCATTGAAAACGGTTGCTTAGAAGCAGTCTGTTATGCGTGAAAATGTAATGAGCTTTGGAGATTATACCTTCTCGTGATAATGGGGGGTTTGCAGCGCCGTTATATACGCCGAGAAAAGGACATCAAAGTGACCCGGCGCCTCAATTTTATTACAAGAAATAATTACAATAAAATGGGATGCTATTTCAACTGCCATCTTCATCGTCTCTGCAATTTTAACCTCAATTTTATTACAAGCTCAAATTTATTAATTTCGCCTCAATTTTATTACAAGAAATAATTACAATAAAATGTGATGCTATTTCAACTGCCATCTTCACCGTCTCTGCAATTTTAACCTCAATTTTATTACAAGCTCAAATTTATTAATTTCGCCTCAATTTTATTACAAGAAATAATTACAATAGAAAGTGACGCAATTTCAACTGCCATCTTCACCGAATATGTAATTTTAACCTCAATTTTATTACAAGCTCAAATTTATTAATTTCGCCTCAATTTTATTACAAGAAATAATTACAATAGAAAGTAACGCAATTTCAACTGCCATCTTCACCGTCTCTGCAATTTTAACCTCAATTTTATTACAAGCTCAAATTTATTAATTTCGCCTCAATTTTATTACAAGAAATAATTACAATAGAAAGTAACGCAATTTCAACTGCCATCTTCACTGAATATGTAATTTTAACCTCAATTTTACTACAAGCTCAAATTTATTAATTTCGCCTCAATTTTATTACAAGAAATAATTACAATAAAAAGTGACGCAATTTCAACTGCCATCTTCACCGTCTCTGCAATTTTAACCTCAATTTTATTACAAGCTCAAATTTATTAATTTCGCCTCAATTTTATTACAAGAAATAATTACAATAGAAAGTAACGCAATTTCAACTGCCATCTTCACCGAATATGTAATTTTAACCTCAATTTTATTACAAGCTCAAATTTATTAATTTCGCCTCAATTTTATTACAAGAAATAATTACAATAGAAAGTGACGCAATTTCAACTGCCATCTTCACCGTCTCTGCAATTTTAACCTCAATTTTATTACAAGCTCAAATTTATTAATTTCGCCTCAATTTTATTACAAGAAATAATTACAATAGAAAGGGACGCAATTTCAACTGCCATTTTCACCGAATATGTAATTTTAACCTCAATTTTATTACAAGAAATAATTACAATAGAAAGTGACGCAATTTCAACTGCCATCTTCACCGAATATGTAATTTTAACCTCAATTTTATTACAAGCTCAAATTTATTAATTTCGCCTCAATTTTATTACAAGAAATAATTACAATATAAAGTGATGCAAATTTAACTGCCATCTTCACCGTCTATGTAATTTTAACACCATTTAAAGGAAGTCCTAGTAAGGATCAATCCCTATAGTCGCCATGTTACAATCTCTTCTAGCACAGTGCATTTAGAAACTACTTTGTATAAGACCTTGAAATTTGGTAACGAAAAGGATAACTTAAGGAAATGGCATTAGTTGTTTTCATTCAATGTCCATTTATCATAAAGGTTGGTTGGTTGTTTTCAGATTGTCTGGCTCCGTCAGCAACACGAGGGCTATAGTGCGCCGAAACATTCGTCATTAGACAAACCAACATACATTTACAAACACCCATGCCTAACACGGGACTCGGAACCCGCAACCTTGCCGTCTAGAAGCTAGCACGCTAACCACTATACCGTTTGGTCGGCTATCATAAAGGAAAATTAAAACAACAGAAGGCAAACCCAAGTAGTGCCACTGCATATACATTGAGGTAAGGATTTCAAATATAAAATAAAATTTATTAGACGCTATTTTCGAGTTATTGATGTATGTCATTTCATTAAGTGATCATTTTCGTATACCTACTCACCAATTTCAAAGTTTTCTACAAAGTAGTTTCTAAATGCACTGAGCTAGAAGACTGTAACATAGTTAGTATAAGGAATGATTCTTACTAGGACATCCTTTAAATGGTGTTAATTTAGAATACCAAAATATTCAATGACTCGTTTTCAAGCATTAAGAGACGCATTGCAGGAAAGCGAAGTAAAGACAAACTCTTGCACTGCCTTATGTGAAATGTACATAAATTTCCCTTTTTACATAATTAATACTACTAAATATTTACAAATATGCAGAATCTGTGGTTAGAAAAGTAAAATACTGCTACGTGGATGGGTTTGAAAGATTTGAAGCCACAGCAGATCAAAACTTGCAGAAATTTATTCCGATATAACTCCTCGCAGATTCTCTTACAACTCCAGAACTTCTCGTTCTAGTAGACTCAATACAGCTCTTTTCGCAACAATAGAGCACAAAACAGCAGTTAATAACTTGACAACATAACTGCTAAAATCACTGCAAAAGACAATGCAATACAGTTTACTTTAGAACTACTCTGAATGCTCACTGAGAGACAGCTAACTCAGTATCTCTACTCAGAAATTCCATTCAACTAACGGACTCAACTCACGGCCGGCCTTATATAGGAGTCAAACCTTCTTGAAACTTCTAGAGGTCTTGATTTGGAGAACTTTCCAGATCGTAGTCGAAAAGTCCTATACATGTACATGGGGACCGAAAATGTCGCCAAATGGTCGCCAAGTTCGGCGACAAAAATTAGTCACCAAAACCGTCGCCAATTTGGCGAGATTGCCATTACCATAATGTTAAATGCTCCTTGTAAATCTCGCTTCCCAGCGTTATCTCTGTAAAACTCGTTATCAAGCATTACGACACATATGCAGGGAAGCCAAGTTGAGACGAACTATTGCACTGCCTTATGCGAAATGTACATAAATTTTCCTTTTTACATAATTAATACTACGAAATATTTACAAATATACAGAAATTCGTAACAGTATTAAGTAAAATTAAAATTTAAAAGCGCTTCTTTTCTTGTTGTTATCAACATATATTTAAGTTTAATACAAAACTATGTGTGCAGGTTATCAATATTACTATTTAAGTTGTGATTTGCTCGGAACTATATTTTTTACGCGGAGGGATCCATCCTACAGCGTATGCAACGGGGTCAGGATAAGAAGTCTTGAACTATAACATCAGCACGAGCTCTCAACGTGTTAAGTTAGGTTGGATTGTAAGTCGACCCTTAAAAGCACATGTCATCCCCAAGACGTCCCCATTGTTGTTGTTTTTTGTTTTTTTATGTTCGAACGTACAAGTTTGATCGCAGGATGAAGGTTCGGATGAATTGGAGACGTTCGCTTAGAACTTCGAAAGGCAGGGGACAAACGCGATATCATGTGCAGTCTGGATTCTTGGGAGCCTTGGTACTCTGAATTAATAAGCTTACTCAGAATATTTTGCAAAAGCTGATTTATATAAAAAAATTATTTCTTTTGGTGTTTTGATTCAAGTATAACTTTTAAGTGAAAATAATTGCAGGATGGAGTGAGGGCAAAACACATTCAAGAAAGGTTGGTTGTATTCAGATTTTCTGGCGCCGTCAGCAACACGAGGGCTATAATGCGCCGAAACATTTCGTCATTTAACAAACCAACATACATTTACAAACACCCATGCCAACACGGGACTCGAACCCGCAACCTCGAGGTCTAGAAGCCAGCACGCTAACCACTATACCGTTTGGTCGGCCATTCAAGAAAGGAAAAGCAGTTTTGTGATAGTATTGTTGCACAAATTGTCTGTATATAGTGTAAATAGTGACGTATTATTTTAAAATTCTATTGTAATTTATTTTTATCTTATTTTATGCATTAACAGCGATTATACAGGTTAGAAAAAGGTGCTAAAGCAATCGAGACATTTCGAGATGTTTCTTTTCCGACGAATTGGCTGGAAATTTCGCGAATGTTCTCTCACGCCAGTATAAATAAGACTGGAGATCGGGAAAGTTTTCAGATTGACTTCGGACTTCGATGAGAGCTGGTTGCTTTGTTTACCTATTGGGGTGAGCTTGTATAATCGCTGTATTCGAAGTTGTTCTTACTGAAGCTTGTGTTGAAGCTTGAGATTGATTCGACTGTTGTCTTTGAATAAATTTTGTGCCTGTGAAGAGTGAATAAATAGTAGTTTTCATCTTAAAAACAGTGCCATCATTGCCTCAGTGGAAAAAATTCATAACAGTATCCTCCCAAAGTTCAAATTACTTATCTCGGACATTCGAAAAGAATGATATTTGGCTGTTCCGAAATCGTAGTTCTCCCCAGAATCTTAGTTCTCCTCTGTAGAACGTCCCCAGAATATAGATCTCTTTCATGTATGTGAAGTCCGAATCCTTGGCCATCGCGTTTGTTCCCTTCCTTTTGAAGTTACGCAGATATCGCCAGTTCATCGAAAATTGGACTCTTACATCCTGGGATCACATTTGGAAGTTCGGGATATAAAAATGTCGTCCTAGGGATGGCATTTGCTGTCGCCTGGCCAAGTGATTAAAATAATCCTCAGCAGCGTCAATAGAAACGTATGTAAAAGCGGCATTTTAGGGACTTCCTCCAAACTTGATTGAAAACATTGTCATTGACAACGAGTTTATCTGCTAACAGGGTGTACTGGGAAATAATATCGGCCAGGCGATTTTATATTGATGCAGGTCCAAGTTTTCAATGTAATTATGAAACAAATTTTAATAATTGTAGTTAAAAGTAAAATAATTCCAATAATTAATTTAACTATATATTAGTTTTAATAATTTATTAGATAATTCATAAATTTTATGCTTAAATTTTTATATTTAAATTGTATATTTATTTCAATAATTAAATAGTCTTATTAATTAATTAATTTCAACAACTGAATTCTTTTAATAGTTAGTTTAATTACATCAAATTGTTTTTGTCTCTACTACTCTGTATAACTTCTTTGAGAGAACTTGGTTTATAACAACCATTGATAATTTGTTGCAAAAACCATAACAAAATTGAATATATATATATTGTTGCGTGTGTGGGTTCGAAAGACTTGAAGCCAAAGCATATTAAAGCTTGGAGAAATTTATTCCGATATAACTCTTCGCAGATTCTTTTACAACTCCACACTGTTAAAAATTTGGTGCTAGGTTTTACCAAAAATCTGGTAATATAGTAGCTGCAATCGCTATTTGGTGAAATGTTTTACCATTTTTGTGGTTCTACTTCATATACGAAATTAATGGTGAAAGGTTGAACCAGATTTCACGTTTCTCCCTACACCAGTTACTGGATATAGCTTTCACTAGTTTTCTGAATTTAGCTTTCACCACTTTTTGTATTTAGCTTTCCCCAGTTTTTTTTTATTTAGCTTTCATCAGTTTCTGTATTTATCTTTCACTGTTTTCTGAATTTAGTTTTTTTCTACAGGTTTAGTTACAGTTAGTACAGTTTAGTCTTTAGTTTTTTTACAACTTTTTAGTTAGTTTTTAAGTGTGCTGATTTGATTAAGTATGTTAATGTATGATAGCTTACTGAAACTGAAAATTGTGTATTATTTAGCGTTTGTTAACTTGTTATTAATCATTAACGCTAGACTGTTCTTATTCAAAACTGCTTAGCAATAGATATGTTTTCATACTTCAAAAAAAGCACTACCATAAAATGAATTTTTTAGTAAAGAATAGATTACATTATAGCAGATAAAATTTTAAACTTTTGTTAATAGTATAATTTAACACACAAATTTAGTATATCAATACAAAAAATTTTATTTGTAAAATAGTTTCTTTCTAGAATACAAAAAGCCAATTAAAAATAAGGGACAATTAAATTATCTGCTACTAACTGCCATTAGATAAATTGTTACCAATAGATAAAAAATATTTTTACTAAAAATTACTTTGAAATAGATATTTTTTTATACTTAAGACAAAATAGCATTACCATTAAATCAGTATTATTGTTTGGCATAGAATAAAATACATTACAGCAGACAATATTTTTAACTTTTATTAATAGTATAATTTAACACACATATATTATTTCAACACACCAATAACTTTTATTTACAAAATAGTTTATTTCTAGAATACATTAGAATACAGAAAATCAAACATAAAAGTAAGGGACTGTTAATTAAACTATCTGTTATTGGATTGCATACACAACTGAAAATACAATAATGACAGAGTTTCTGCTAAAACAAAATGTCACAAATCCATGACTTTCAAAACTGAAGGAAAAATAGTCAAAAAATTCCATGTCGTGCCATTTTTACAAAAAAATTTAAAAATTTGATTTTTGTAAATAAGTCATTTGCTCAAGATATGTCATGAACCCCACATAAAGTGTGTTACTGTTGTGTAGAGGAATTGCAAAAGTGGTCAAAAGGCATGAAAAAGTCTTTCAGTTTTGGAATCCCTATAATCTGGTTGGAACCCAAAAATCAAAGTGATAACTTCTACTTCTGTTCATGTAACGTGAAGAAGTGTAATTTCACCTCTCACCTTTACGGAGATTCATTCTCAGATTAAACACAATAACAGGACTACTTGGATTGTCCCCCCAGCGCACCATTGGTATCAGTATCCCCGTCCCCTTGCTCAGGGTTTTAATAGACAGGAACAAACTACTCTTGCCCGCTTTCGAAGTGGCCACCTTCAGACATTGAAATTTATTGAGGGATCCAGGAGCTTCTGCAAACACTGCTCTACTGAACAGGCTTCGCCTGATCACATCCTCGCGTGCCTGGGACTATCTAAGAAGGATTTGGCCGACGACCCTTTTTGGTGTTTGGATTTTTTGAGGGTGTGCGACATCATGGACCTGGTCTAGCTCTGCTGGCCGCCGGGGGCATGCAACAACAACAACAACAGTGTAATTTAATTAATAAAAAAGAAACACGTTATCCTCGGCAAAGAGCCTTATTCCTCACACCTCAGAAATACATGTACCTAAACCAACTGAGAAACTAGAAAACATTTGTGAAGACGAAGGTGAGCCTTATACGACTACGAGTGTTTCAGATAGCAGCGAACCCCAACTTTTTCACAACTGGAATCGAATGATTTAGTCAGAGATTTGGACCTTTTATAAAGAACCTTCTGAACTCTTGGGCTCTAGGTTAAAGCAAAAGAATTTATTGGCTTCTGGGACCCTTTTCTCATGGTTTAGAAACAGATTTCGTTAAATACTTTAGTAAAGATAGTGGCTTAGTTTACTGTAGCAATGTCCCTGGATTGATGGAGAATTGTAATATACAGTATGACGGGAACCAGTGGATGCTCTTTATTGACTCCTCAAAAAGAGCCTCAAAGCAGTGCTTTTGCATAATAGCAGCGAGTATTCTTCAGAGCCATTAGGGCTTTCTGTGTATCTGAAAGAATCTTACGAGAATTTAGTTTTGATTTTCACCCATTTGAAATATAAAAAAAGTGGATGGATGATATGCGATGATCTAAAAGTGTTTTTCATGCTTCTTGGACAACAAGCAGGATGCACCCATTTCTTTTTCTTCATGTGTGAATGGAACTTTAGGGATAAAAAGAGAAATTGAATCAAAGAGGAATGGCCGCGAATGAAAGCATTAACACCTGAAAACAAAAATGTAGTAAAGGAAAGTTTGGTTGATCCCAGGAAAATCCTGTTGCCTCCACTTCACATTGATCTTGGCTTGATGACACAATCTGTAAAAGCTTCATTAAAAAAATGCTAGTTTTTTAAATATCTAGGCAACAAGTTTCTAGAACTATTGGCAGCAAAATTAAAAGAAGGTGCTTTCGTAGGTTCAGATATATTCGGAAAGTTTTTATAAACGAAGTGTTCAAATGTAAAATACTTTCGAGTGAAAAAGATGCTTGGAAAGCATTCAAGTAAGTCTTCATAAAATCATTGGGAACTTTAAGGAACCTAACTATAAATCTATCATGGAAAACATGTTAATGAAATTCAAAGACTTGGGTTGTTCAATGAGTTTAAAGGAGCATTTTTTTAAATTCGCCCTTGGTCTACTTTCCCCAAAATATTGGTGCAGTTAAGGATGAACAGGACAAAAGGTTTCACCAAATATCGAGGAGATTGGAGTATAGATACCAAGGTAGATGGAACGTAAATATGATGTCAGACTAATGTTGAATGTTACACAGAGCAATGGTAACCTCATTAACGGTTCTAATTAATATATAATTAGAAAATCATTTAAATTTTTTTATGTATTAATTTGTAAATAAAACACTTAAAAATATTTTGAAAATACCTTCTTTTCCCCAGAATATGTGTACAGTAGGCTTTCTTTCCAATAAATTGAAGCCCATTTTGTGAAAAATTCCTACGTGATTGTCGAAAATGAATGCAGTATTTGAAATCCGTGCATCAAATAATATAAAATTCAGTCATTAGATGACAAACACTTTTCTACGACTCACATTTTACAGGCCTGTGAAATTAACGTTAAAATTTTATTCATTGGAGCTAAAAATTAAATACTTTGGAATTACGATATTGTTGTCCTTGTACTTGTAAACAGACAGTGGATACTTATCGACAGACTGTTTACAAGTTATAATGCCAACACCAATACATTTTGACAGTCGATAACCCCCAATGTGAAAAATGGTATCGGACATGAAATTGCAAAAGACAAATAAAATCTCTTCGTTCCTACTAATAATTAGCACAATTTTCGAAAATATTGGCTCATCCCTTTTAAAGCCTGTTGCAACACACATGCCATGTTTATAAGTAAGACCATTAATTTGTGCTTTAGTAACGACATAGAAATCTTGGTAATCCTCTAACTCTCTTGCAATATCTTCACGATAAATGTCCTTATTTAAGGGTTTGGCATTAGTTATGTTATTGCGCTTTCCTACACGTCTAGAAGAACTATTATAATATCACTGTAATTGTTGGTGCTTTTTTAGCCAAAGACAAGGGCAAGTTAATAAAGTTTTTAACACTTTGGGCAACACGTTTAAAATATAAATGTTTTGCTTCGTAACGCATGGACCAGGAAGTTATTAATGGACCAAATTCAATGATTAGTTTGGAGTAGTGGGTGAGAAAATGGTACTTCGGCTTTAATATAAAATCAGGAAAATGATCTTTAAGAAGTGCATGATGATCTTTAATTAAATCTAATAAATATGAAATATACTTCATATTTAATTGTAGGTGAAAGAACTATATCAACTATTTCCTTCAACATCGGAAGGAAATGCCAAGTAGGTTCCTCTTCCAAAACATATTCTCCTAACATCAAAGGGCCGACCAAACGGTATAGTGGTTAGCGTGCTAGCTTCTAGACCGCGAGGTTGCGGGTTCGAGTCCCGTGTTGGCATGGGTGTTTGTAAATGTATGTTGGCTTGTCTAACGACGAAATGTTTCGGCGCATTATAGCCCTCGTGTTGCTGACGGCGCCAGATAATCTGAATACAACCAACCAACCAACCTAACATCAAAGGCAGAAACCTCAAAAGGCTCCGTGTGCGAGAAGCATTTAACTTCAATCCTTTGCTGAAGTTTTCAGGAATAGGATCTGGTTTGTTTGGTGCATCATTTAAACCATATTTAAAGGATACTATCCTTTCATTTAATTGGTTCAGAGTAAAATAACCACATGATACCAGCTTTTTGATGATCAACTTTCAATTCCATCGGTACAATGCCTTCAAATAAGTCGTGCATTGCATCCGGCGGAAGCATATAACTGGTGTGTGAAAATATTTCAATTCATTGAAAGGGGAATCAAACTGCAATCCATAAACTGACATGTATTTAGGATCCATGTTTATCATGTTAATTTGATGAGTATGTGTTTGTCTGTTACGTCGTGCAAAGCAACTGTCATTGAAATTAGTTTTCATTTCAAAAGCAGATGCCAGGCAGAATCGACAAGTTGCGGCATTACTTGAAAAGCACTTAGTGAAACCTCCAACTTGGTGGGATCCAAGATTGTCTGCAACAATGAACACAAGACTTTAATTTACTCGTAATCCCCTCTATTTCTATACCTTCAGATTCTAAAATTTTAAGGTCCTTAATTAGTGGAGCCAGTACAGCATTAAGTCCAAATATTTTAAATCTATAACTTTGCAAATAAGAGTCAATTGCATGTCATCCATAGAGGAGCGGTAAAATGCAGGTAAATTGCCTGAAGTCTAGTAAAATACCGCCAATTTATGTTCGACTTGATGCGATCTCAGTGGGTTCGTTACAGAAAATCCATCGAAACATAACAATATTTGAATATTTGGAGATTCAGAAAATAACGAATCATTTTTAAATGTGGAACCATCATAAAAGTCATCGAGAGCATTACTGGAAGAAACTTGATTATTTATTACATAATATAACACGTCATCATTCTTCAAAAGCGATTGGAAATTCTTAATTACTGGAATTTATTGAAAAATTGCTTGTTTTGATGTACATACCATATTTATGAAGGAGTCAGAATTTTCCTTCAGTAGATTTGGCAATACAAAAAAACCGAATTCAGAATGTCTGATGACTGCTGTTGCAATGTCAAAACCCTGGCATTCTTCCTCAAAATCATTCAACATTACTGTCTCCCCGGAAGTTTTCTTTTTCTTCTTAAATAGTTGGAACAGTATTAAGCCAATAGGGTTGGTAGCTTCATAGAAGATTGTGTTAATAGGCACAGCAGTAAGTCTTTCAAATTCCTCAACTTGTTCTTGAAACTGGAACAAGCCTGGATATTCAAACTTTATCGTTTGCACAGGAACTTTCTCGTTGATTAGTTCGTGGCGGAAAGAGTACATCAGATTCATAAGAGTTGCTATTTTTAGTTTATCTTGGTTAGATTCCCTTTTCAAGGATTCCTCTTGCATAGCTTGCTTATGAAAGGAGGAACTTTTAATGGTTTCTCCAGGTAGGTGGGAAGGTGCCCAATTCAGTTCTCCTTTCTTAGGGTTAATGTTCACATGCCTGGGAACTTTGATCCCAGCAACCTTGCTGCTGACGCGATTCAATCTTACTTCGAGGCGCGAATCTCCTTGCCGCAGTTTCTTAATTTTGTTTAGCATTTTATTTTCTAGGCCATCGATACCTCCTCCAATCCCATTCCTCAGGAAGGGATACTTTTGGGCTACCGCTTGGCAGACTTCCAACCTTTCTCTTCTATTGGGATATGGCTTCTACCCATAGGCATAATTAGCCTTGTGGCCTATGCTAAACCCCAACTTGACATTACTAGATGATAAATCTTCACCGTGCTCATAGGCATTTAATCCATTTTGGCTGCGTGAAAGCACAATGTTCGCCAAACCACAACCCTGTAGAGAACAAAAGGCTATAAGGTTTGGTGAGCATTATGCTTTCACGCCGCAAAATGGATTAAATGCCTATGAGCACGGTGAAGATCTATCGTCTAGTGATGTCAAGTTAAGCTGGTGTTTAGTATATCAATTATCTGCTTCCATCATATGACAGACATTTTTGGGCCGAAAGTGCCTCCTTCAATGCTTTCGAAAAGTCTTCAAAGGGAAGACAGTGTTCCCTTGGCCATGGCTTTAATTTGAGAGGCAAAACATTTGTTTCCATGGTTTGGAGGACATCTTCTACAGGAAGTTCGCTGAAAGTCAACGAGCAAGTAACATCTTCATTGACAATAAGGGGATTAAAAGTTATAGAATCATCCTTTCTTATTGGACAAATCTTTAACTTGTCCTTTATCAGCTAAACTACTACAGTCCTCTAGATCTACATATTCTTTGAAATCTTCATCAAACTTCTGGATTAAATAAGTTTCTGACTCCAAATCAAAGGTATTTTCAACTAACAAGTTCAGTTCCTCCACCATGATTAAAAACCCTCACTTTCGAGGATTCCAGATACTGTAAAAGTACTTTCATCTGTAAATAGAAAGTTTCAAATGAATAAGGAATCCGGGGGAGGGGGGAACTAAAACAAGCATATAAAAAGGAAGGCATTTTTCAGGAAAAAGTGGATAGTATTAAAATTTTAAAAATTCCAAAAATGTATGCAGTTTTTGTATCAGCATAGTTTTTAAAATTAACGTAATGACCTTAAAAAAAAATCAAGAACAAAGTCACTTTTCCGCCTCTCATATTTACATGGCAGAAATTGTTGATTTTGTGAAATACTGTAACTTAAGTAAATTCACATAAAAGCGTAATAAATAGCTCAACTTTTATGCTTCGACTGCGTGATCATAATTTTTCTTCAAAATATTTTTCCAATTTTATTTTTTAACCGTAACCAAAAACAGGCACATCAATAAGAGAAACAATGATTATTTTCTTCCTTTTTCAAAACACTAAATTTCAACCACAAAAAACACAATAATAGTACTAGAACAGCGTTCGCCACTACGTGCACACAGCAAATTGAATTTCCAAAAGACATCATACAGTAATGAAAGATTGTGAGCTGATTTTGGCGCAACTTTTAGGATCTCAAAAATTAAACAAACCGATATTGAGTTATTATAAAAATTCAAAACACACACATTATATATATATATATATATATATATATATATATATATATATATATATATATATATATATATATATATATAATGTCATAATATTATGTACTTTCATTTCAAAACTAAATGCCGAATCGATGTGTTGCATGTTTACAAAATCAAGTTTGGCATAAAATGTGTTCATTTTTTTCAATTTATTCATTGCTTAAAATAATGACAACTTATGATGGTAAAAGTATACTCTGTACTTTTCCGTTAAAGGGGGGACCACTTATGCTTCCAAGTATGGTATGAATTCTGCACCAAGAATTATTTACCTAAAGCCACGTCAAATTATGGTAACCATAGGCAGTTTACTTGTTATTAAAAAATGGCTGCTGCCACCATTTATCTCCAAAAATCACCTTGGCGCAAAATCCGTACCGTCTTGGAAGTTTTATCCATATTTTAAATATTGCCAACGGCTCTCTTAAACAGAAAAGTACTGTACACACTTCCGCTAGCAGAACATCATTATATATACATATACTCACAATTTTAAGTACATTGATTTTGTTGCACAAATTGGCTTTCCGTTACAATCGGAAGCATCATATAAATATGCCAGTATTACATTAAAATGTTCACACATTCTCCCAGTTGTGAAGACTTTTAAAATGTGTATAATTTACATAAGCTGAATTAATTCCTAGTCCACATTGATGGGATTGGGATTTAGCAGTTTATTGAAAATTGGTAAATGATAAAATTCAATAACTTTGTTGGCAACGTTAATGGCAAAAATTTAAATTTTGACTTGGCGACAAATGGGAAAACACATTTAGACAGCGTCTCTAATTTTAGATATTGTGCCAAGTCGATCTGTAGACTAGGAATTTATCATAGCCTACTCTATTCTTTGAAAACAATCTGGAACAAACTTGGAGAGTGCTTCTCATCATCCGAGTCAAATGCCTAAATGCTATTCCATATGGATACATCCTCTACCCTAGGACTAAAATATACGGCAAAATGTGATTTAACCATCGATATAGATAAACAACTGGATAGACTGCTCCATTGTCAATGCAAAGAGAAAAACGAGCCGGGAATTGCGAAGCTGGTGGGAAGATTAACCAATCACAGTTCACTTTTATAGTTGGATGGAAATGCGAAAAACCTTGTAAAATGCTAGAGTATATATTTTTTTGCATATTATTACTAATTAAAGTCTACTATTGACATTTCTGCTGTGTACAACCCAAAATTTTATTTTCAATCCTCGGCAATCCGTATTTTTTTATCCCACCAACGGCATCTGGCAACGGCTTCATTTTCCCAGCGTTAAGCAGTCTATCCAGTTGTTTATCTACATCGATGGTTTTAACTCGCAGCTCTAGACCTGACGCGATAGGATTATATTGAGCCCTATTTAAGTCATGATGTTTGTCTCAAATAATCAAAAGAGGGGGTTCATGGATATCCATTGACTTACAAGGGCTGTTAGTTTATACTAGCAGTTATTATACTTTAAATCATGCTTCACTGTTAATTAAGGTGCTTGAAATATTTTTAGGTTAGTTTTCAGAATTTAAAATTGTTAGCCTTTAACCCTTTGCACTCCAGTGGCGCCTCTCAGGCGCCACACGATTGTATGCCAAACCAAGAGAGGACCAATAGGCGTGATGCGGAAATTCGATGCAAGGCCAATGACTGTGTTTAGTTTCTATGAAGCAAATTCATAAACACCAGCCGAACCTAAAATGTCTCGAGTTGCTGATTCCTCCGCGCGAAAAAGGCCTGGAGTGCAAAGGGTTAAAAATACATGTAGCAAATGCAAATACAAACTAGGAAAAAAAAATAACTTTAAGAACTACATTTTTATAACAAAAGTTTAATATTAACCCTTTCATGACATTAATCTCATACTAATTGGTTATTCTTACCTCTCAGGACACTTTCTTTTAATCAAATAAACTAACAGTTTTCTCAGATAATAATACCTATTAAGTCTAGAAAATTTAAGATTAGAATTTAAGAATTCAAGATAAACATGAGTAACTTAGCCAAATACACCATATATAACCTTTTCAGGGATCAAATAGTTTTATTCAGTTCAATAAAACTGGCTCGATTCTGATAAAACTTTAAGTGAATAAAACACGAAATACAATCAAGAATCATAGTCATATTGGATTCAGTCCAAAAACACTCATTTTGACTTTACCAACCGATTCAACTAAACAAAAAATGATCAAGAAATCAATTTTTTTTTTACAATGAAAGTTATATAAATTTCGAAACGTGAGACAGTTCTGGGTTATTTACGCTATTTTTCAAAATTAAATTGAAAGGAACAAAATCCGAAGGCAAAAATACTATACTCAACTTCAACTTAACTATATACATCACTTAGACGATAGATCGTCACAGTGCTCATAGGTATTTAATCCATTTTGGTGGAGTGAAGACATAATTCTCGCCAAACCTTATAGCCTTTTGTTCTCTACAGGGTTGTGGTTTGGCGAACATTATGCTTTCACGCCCGCCAAAATGGATTAAATACCTATGAGCACTGTGACGATCTACCGTCTAAGTGATGTCTAGTTAAGTTGAAGTTGAGTATAGAAACATATTTAAACGTGTTAGGGTTATTTCAAATGGCATGCCGTAAGAACTAAGAACAAAACATTTAAAAAATAAAATAAGTAGAATAACTTACCTTCAAGTTAACTTCTTCTGTTAAAAATAATCGCAGAACAATTGCAAATATTCTTTATATGAACTTATAAAAAAATTTCCAGCTTTCGTATTTCGTAGAAATCGAAGTGTTAAAATGTTTATAACAAGTGTATATGATGCAGTGCATGATGGGTATCAGATAGAATCACTTGAACCAGTATTTTGGCATAAGTGGAAGGCAGGTAAAAGTTCTCGAATTAAGTTGAACCACTTTTGTGGTGAAATCTCTCAGCTTCGCTAGATTTAACCAGAAAAGAGGTGAAATGTTGAACTGATATTTTTAACAATGCAGAACTTCCCGTTCTAAAAGACTCAGTACAGCTCTTTACACAACAATGGAGCACAAACCAGCAGTTAAAAACTAGATACACAACTGCTAAAATCGACGCACAAGACAATGCAATACAGTTCACTTTTGGAACTACTCTGAATGCTCGCTGACAGACAACTAACTAACTCAACTCTCTATTGGCCTTATATAGGAAAGCTTCCTTTGCGAATCTTCTAGAGATAGAAATTCGGATAGCAGTCGAAAAGCCCTATACAGGTACCTGGGGACCGAAAATTTCACCAAATGGTCGCCAAATTTGGCGACCAAAATTAGTCGTCAAAACCGTCGCCAACTTGGCGAGATTGCCATTAACCATAATGTTAAATGGCCTTCTACTTGTAAAACTCGTTTTCCAGCATTATCTCTGTAAAACTCGTCTTCAAGCATTAAGAGACGCATTGCAGGAAAGCGAAGTAAAGACAAACTCATGCACTGCTTATGCGAAATGTACATAATTTTTCCTTTTTACATAATTAATACTACGAAATATTTACAAATATACAGAAATTCGTAACAATATATACAAAAAGAATATCCAGGTATATAATTACTATATTTATTACCTAACAACCAACCGGACCGATCCATTTATATATATATATATATTTTTTTTTTTATTTTTTTTTTATTACACAGACTGACCCGCCCGGTGATTGCACTGTCGTCATAAGATAAAAGGTCCTCAATCCAAGAATATTAAAATGCATATTTGAACACTTTTCGAATAGTCCTTAGAAAATGATATTTTTATTTTATTGAATTGCTCAAGTTCTTATAGACTGAGAGGCGACTGCGATTTTCGGACCCCATCGAACATCATTCCGAATTTTTTATAGAAATTGGAGAAAAGTGAGTAGATTTCGAATCCACTGGCCTGCCGTAGCAAAAATGGCCGAAACTGGTCAAAAATCAACTTTTAATAAGTTGAACTAAATCCAATTGCCAAATGCGCCATAACTTGCCAGATAATGAGCATTTTTTTTTTTTTTATTTGGTAACCCTCACTCTTTAATTTTCAATTAAGAAGGTTGCAGACGATTCAGATATCTGGCGACGGGCTACTTGCATCTATTAAAAGGGAGCCAAGCTGGCAAAAATATTACATCACTTATGACGTAACTGATGTCGCCAATTTGGCTTACTTATAAGTTTTCCGAGCCAAAGATCAGAAATCGTTTGCGCTTTTTCTCATTGAAAATCAAAATGCAGTGGGTTGCCAGACGAATAAGTTTGTTCTATTTTTGGCAAGTTATGACATATTTGGCAATCGGATTTTAGTTCAACTCATTTCAAATCGATGATTGATCAGTTTCGGCCATTTTTGCCACGGCAGACCAGTGGATTCATAATCTACTCACTTTTCTCTAATTTCTATAAAAAATTCAGAATGATGTTCGATGGGGTCCAAAAATTGCAGTCGACTCTCGGACTAATAGGTCACGCGAAACTATACAACATTAAGATAATAAAACCCATAAAGACAAATTTCTTTTTATAAATCCTTTGCATGCATTGCCAATTTTATATTCATCAACATAGCGCCGTTTTTGTTGTCAGCGTGTGCTTTGTGACTGTATCTATAATTTTAAATACTGAAAATACGTCTATCAGCCAAATATGCTGAAAACTATACTTCTCAAAATTTATTCATTATAAATGAATGGAAATTTTTGCACACAAATCCAAATATCCTTTATTCATTCTGTGTGATTAAAACTAATTTTACTATTTATTTATTAAAACAAGTTTGGCAACCGGAAAGAGTATCGGCTCTTTTCAGCGGATGCTATTTCAACACGACTGGAAGACGGCAAGTTAGTTTATTAGTATTCTGCAAAAGTGACATTTTTTTTGACAGTGACATCCACCACAATTTGATAGAATGCATTGTCATCGACATCGAATTTATCTGTCAAATTTAGGTCCGATTGGACATTCTCAGAATTGACGGCCATCAATAAATATCCTCCCCCCCCTCTCCCCCAGTCAACTAACCATCCACCCACACGCAAAATCGATGTTAATATAAAGGATTTAATAAAAATATGTAATCCTAAAGGACGATTGGTTGTTTTCAGATTATCTGGCGCCATCAGCAACACGAGGGCTATAATGCGCCGAAACATTCGTCATTTTACAAGCCAACATACATTTACAAACACCCATGCCTTACACGGGACTCGAACCCGCAACCTGTGGGCTAGAAGCTAGCACGCTAACCACTACAACGTTTGGTCGGCCCTAAAGAACGAATGTAAAAGCGTTAAAATATGCATTGGTATTTTTACTTTCAATTACACATATGTATTACATAGGGTACTAATGAAATTATAGTATTCGGTCAAAAATAAAAAATTTTGAATTTTTAGCATTGAAACATCCCGATTTCAAAAAAGTGATCTAGAAAAAATATCTGTCTCTGTGTGTGTCTGTGGTCGGTATAACTCACGAACAAATTGACTTATGATGTTCAAATTTGATGTGCGGGTTGGTGATGGCACCGGGACCTACCATTAAGGTTTTCGTCAATGCCTTTAAAAAAATCTTGTTTTCCAATAATTGACAAAAAACTGTTCTAACGATTTTCTCCAAAATCGCTGTTGTAATGCCTCTTAAAGTGTTCTAAACTTCCCTACCTCCTGAATTCCCGTAAAAATGCTTCAATGGCGTAAAAAGTTGAAAAACGAATGCCTTTAACACAGAGCTCTATATCCTTAAGCACACCTCATCAATGATAAATTTTTCTCCTCTCCTCAGTTTCACTTATAAGAAAGGATAATGTACGAATTATTGAAAATGAATGATGAAAACTTAAAAATGGTAAATGACACAAATTGACAACAGTATTATAGTGTAATTGAAAGTTGTGCGATGTTCCAAACCCCTAGTTTTAGTTTGGATTTATGGTTTTTTTAACTCATAACGGAGGAGTACGCCCGGAATCTGCTAAATTTCCAGCTCGATATGAAGACGGCAAATGAGTTGGTTGGCCATACTAATATTTTGTGAGTCATAGTTTTGCCAGCCTCAAACAAACAAACAAAACGATGTCGAAGTATCAAAGTTAACCTTTAACTGCTGTAAGCGGTCTGACAGACCGCGAGTCATTTTATTGTAGAATGCTTCCACCCCCTAAAATATCGCATCTTTGACTTTTATATTAATTTTTCGGTTACTATGTTTCTTAAACTTTAAACTGATGTTCACCAATTTGTTTGGCCGAAAATGGACCATGTGTTGCTCTTGCGCAAAAAACCTCAAACCACCCAACCACAGCAGTTAAAGGTTAACCCCTTTGCACTCCAGGCCTTTTTCGCGAGGAGGAATCAGCAACTCGAGACATTTTAGGTTCGGCTGGTGTTTATGGATTTGCTTCATAGAAACTAAACACAGTCATTGGCCTTGCATCGAATATTCCGCATCACACCTAATGGTCCTCTCGTGGTTTGGCATCCAATCGTGTGGCGCCTGAGAGGCGCCACTGGAGTGCAAAGGGTTAATATAAGCGAATTTTAGAATGTTTCATTCCAATATCGGGGGATTGAGAAGAGTTTCTACTGATTTATAGCAAGACGTTAGCATATAAGCGGTTTCTGTCATGCAAGCAAATTTGTCCTATTGAATTGCCGCCTTAACGTATTTTATCTAATGCTTTGCTGTAGGCTTCCCAGTGGTACCAACAGACGCTAACTATAGTATTAAAAAGAGTTGCTAATATAGATTAGCATGTTAATTAAGATTTAAGTTGGTAATTTTCAGTTAGACGGGTATCAAAAGCCACCAAGTCTGAAAATTAGCACAGTTATCGTCAAGCTGAAATGTAAAGCGAAAATAATATTTTAAACTAGTAGACTTTTATTAGATTTTATTTGGTTTTTAAATACATTTATATACGATTTGTTATTGGGTTGCTCTAAATGATTGGGATATTATTAGTTTGAATGAGTTATCGTTGCAATTTGTTGATTTTTTTTCTCCCGTCCAACAGAAAAGTACCTGTTAAGTTTTAAAAGTTAATTTTTAATAAATAATAATAACAAGCATAAATAAAGACTCCTAACTAGAACAACAGTCAACTGCCCATTGGAACTCTTGCTTATTGAAAGTCAGAAATTCGGAGAACGTGAACTGTTTTTTAAAATCCTCGTGACAACTCAGCCGACCAAACAGTATAGTGGTTAGCTCGCTAGCTTCTAGACCGCGAGGTTGCGGGTTCCGAGTCCCGTGTTATGCATGGGTGTTTGTAAATGTATGTTGGCTTTTCTAATGACGAATGTTTCGGCGCATTATAGCCCTCGTGTTGCTGACGGCGCCAGGTAATCTGAAAACAACCAATCAACCAACCAACCTAGTGACAACTCAAATTTGAACTGGAGGGAAAAGGGTTAATATAAAAGATTTAAAGAGCAATTTCCAGTGGCATGATGACTGTCAAAAGAAGGCAAATAAAAATTTACAATATTGCGCAATTTTTTTTATTTTTTTTTGTGCCGAATTACTGTGATTAAAACTTGAAATTACTATCGGTATAATTTATTTCGATTTCGTATAACGCTATTTCAATCTTTCGCACCATCAGTTTGAAGTGGCGAAGAATTCCTCTCACTATCTTTTCTGGAGTGTGAAATGAATTTATACCGATAATTTAAACCGACAAATATAATTATTTTGCGTACTAATGAAGAAAAAGGGAATTTAATTTAAAAATATGTAATGCTTGGATAGTAAATTAAATGTCTTTCATTTTGAGAGGCAAAAATTCTTTCCGTATCACGACGGGAAATCCATTAACCAATGATAAATAAAAACAGAAAAATAAATTGGTAATTTTATCTTGTGATTGCATTTGCAATAAATTTTAATATCTAGTAATGTTCTCTTTTCAGAATGCAACGAGTTAGTGCAGCAGTGACTTAAATGAAGAACATTTCGGTGTTATTATTATTATTATTATTACTGATATTGCCTATGCAAAGATTTAAATTAGTTTAGATGTAAGGAAACCTAAAAAAGCACTAATTTTTTTTTAAAGAATCATGTTTATTAACCTTTAACTGCTGTAAGCAGTCTGACAGACCGCGAGTAATTTTTTGTGGAATTCTTCCACCCCCTAAAATATCTCATCTTTGACTTTTATATTAATTTCTCTGATACTATGTTTCTTAAACTTTAAACTGATGTTCATAAATTTGTTTGGCGCAGTATGGACCATGTGTTGCTCTTGCGCCAAAAACCTCAAACCACCCAACAACAGCAGTTAAAGGTTAAATGAAAGAATTAACATTCCCCAAAAATAAAGATTCGATTAAAGAGGGTATTTATTTGTTCATTTGTTTGTTTATTTATTCATTCATTCATTTATTTCTGGCGTGGAACTAATACAACAGCGTCAGTCCAATAGTTGACCAAATCCTAAAACTAGCTCAACAAAAATTAAAAATCTACCAAATAATTGTTTGTGTATGTGACTGTGTATGTCAATGGCGGGCAAATCTACGGAAGCCTAATTAATCCCCTTGCAGTCATCCAATCGATCTACAACTTAGCAGATAGATTCGATGCCGATGACAATGCATTCCATCTAATTTGTGCAGTTGGCACTAAAAAGTCGCGTTTACGGAATACTCATAAAGCCATCTTGCCGTCATCCAATCGCGCTAAAATAGCATTTTACCGACCATTGAAGAAACTCTTTCCTGTTGCCGAAATTTTTTTAATAAATGCATAATAAAATTGATTAAATCAGAATAAGTAAAAAGCTATTTGAATGTGAATGCGTAAACTCATGTTCATTTTTAATAAATAAATCATGAAACGTAGTTATCTGCACATTTTGCTGATAGAAATGTTTTTTTAATATTTAAAATTATATGCAAACACCAAGTACGTGCTGTTTACAGAAACGGCGCTGTGTTAAGGAATATAAAAATTGGCTATGCATTTTTAAAGGATTTATATTAAAAATAAATCTTTTTAATCGGTTATATTATTTTTTTGTGTTGGAACCATCGATATAGATAAACTGGATAGACTGCTCCATTGTCAATGCCAAGAGAAAAACGCGCCGGGGATTGCGAAGCTGGTGGGAAGATTAACCAATCACAGTTCACTTTTATAGTTGGATGGAAATGCGAAAAACCTTGTAAAATGCTAGAGTGTATATTTTTTTGCACATTATTACTAATTAAGGTCTACTATTGACATTTCTGCTGTGTACAACCCAAAATTTTATTTTCAATCCTCGGCAATCCGTATATTTTATCCCACCAACGGCATCTGGCAACGGCTTCGTTTTCCCAGCGTTAAGGTATACATATACGTTGGACAATTTTTTTTTTATTTCTTATGCCAGAGTGTCAAATTTTTGTGAGAATTACAAGAGTAAAAAATGTAATGTATTTGCAGTAACAAAAAGTAAAAAAATAAAATATTTATTTAATTAATTGAATTTTAATTCACTAATTAAGGCTTAATTGCAACGATGATAAAATACCTAATTAATTTTGAAACAAATTTCTTACTGAAAATTAAAGACAGGGTATTGATACATGGGCCCAAGCAAAATATAATGCATAACTAAAATATTTTTAAAATTTTAACATTTAACCTGAAAAATACTAGAAAAAATAAAAAAATTCCACAAATAAAAATATTCTAAAATACATAAAAAAATATATTTTTTACCAAAATTTTTGTAAAGAGGTAGAGCCCATGCTCTGAAATGTTATCTAAATTATACAGCTTAAATTTTAAAAATCAGTTAATTAACTCTTAAGATATCACCCTTGGACTACATTCACTCAACAATGAACAATGGTTCTCCAGAAAATGAGTTCAAAGTTTTCGACATTTTCTTTTTTCCAATATGTTTTAAACGTCGACCTTTACGAAATTGCATGTAATTGAAAAAGTATTTTAACTATAAGAAAGTTATTGGTATAATTTTAAAGATAATGAATTGGAGAACATTTTAGAATGAAAAAACAAAAATGCCTGTTAGGGTCAATTTTTGCAATTCCCAACGTATATGTATACCTTAAGCAGTCTATCCAGTTGTTTATCTATTTTGATGGTTGGAACGGATGTTGAAAAAATAGTCATCATTATGACAAAATAAGAGGTAAATCCTTCTCACGAACGTATCGTCTTATCACTGATACTATTAGACGTCGGGTATGAACGTATTTACTTTCTAGGTGTGAACTGATAAGACAAAAAAAAAAAAAAAGTCAAGTTCCTGTAACACTGATTACATTGTAATACGAGTGATAAATTTCTTGTAATATTTGTTTTAGATGTGACGCGACAGGTACACTCAATCCATCTCTTTCTACGCAAGAATTTTATTTGCGAATGCGCTATCTTAAAATTTGTGGGGGAAGATTCGAATGCTTCTTTGTACATGGTTTCAAATACCTATAGACTGAGAAGCGACCTTCAAAGTTTAGGTTCACCATTGAACATCATTCTGAATTTCCTTATTAGAATGTAGAGAAAAGAGAGTAGATTTTCAATCCACTGGTCTGCCGTGGCAAAAATGGCCGAAACTGGTCGAAAATTGACTTTGAATGAGTTGAACTAAATCTGATTGCCAAGTGCGCCATAACTTGCCAAATAATGAGTATTATTTTTTATTTGGTAACCCAGCGCTCTTTAATTTTGAATTAAGCAAGTTGCTTTTAAAACTGAGCCAAGTTGGCAGTAACTGAGATCGCCAATTTGGTTTTCTTTTAAAATGTGCATGCTGATCAAACGGTATAGTGGTTAGCGTGCTAGCTTCTAGACCGTGAGGTTGCGGGTTCCGAGTCCCGTGTAAGGCATGGGTGTTTGTAAATGTATGTTGGCTTGTCTAATGACGAATATTTCGGCGCATTATAACCCTCGTGTTGCTGACGGCGCCAAATAATCTGAAAACAACCAACCTTTAAAATGTGCAAGTTTTCTGAGCCAGAGATCAGAAATTGTCTGCGCCCTTCCTCATAGAAAATCAAAGTGCGGTGGGTTACCATACAAAAAAGTGTGTTCACTTTTTGGCAATATATGACCATATTTGGAAATTGGATTTAGTTCAAATTATTAAAAGTCGATTTTTGACCAGTTTCGGCCATTTTTGCCACGGCAGACCAGTGGATTCGTAATCTACTAAATTTTCTTTACATTCCATAAAAAAATTCAGAATGCTGTTCGATGGGGTACCTAAATATGCAGACGCCTCTTGTGGGTTTTCAAATTAGATAAATTTTATAAGATCCTAAATTTTAAAATATATCGGAATATGACGAAAATCAAGATTAGGATTCCATCTGTCAAGTTTGTACTAACTGCCTTAGGAACGTCAGGCAAGAATATTACGTATTTTTTTACATCCTGAGTATTGATGGTATTGGGCTGTTTGGGGTGGCTCGCCACCAAAACAACTTCTTTTACGATCTTATCGATGCAACAACTTGTTGACTTTGCCAAAGATATGTGTAAGCAGTGAAAAATGAAAAAAGGAAAAGTAGTCGGGGAGGGGGGGGGGAATGTAAAAAAAATACTAATACTGCTTACAAGCATGGCCTGATCATGACAAGTTGGGGACCAAGGCCCGGACAATTTCGGGGGCCCCTTTTCCAAATGCGAGATTTATTGGAAATGGGCTTGACACATACTCAAAATGAATTAATATTAAATATCGAAAAAGTTGATAAATAATGTTAATTTATTGTCTTCTAAAAGTTAATTTGTTTATCACAAATAAAGAAACAAATTTTAAACAATCAAATTTATAAATCAAAACAGGAAAAACTTTGTAATGTAGTATTGCATTATACGATCACAAATGTATAGTAATATCCATGACAACAATATCTGCAGCATTACTCATAACTTCAGAGTCGACATTTGCCGATTTTACAATAAATTCGTCAAGAATTTAAATTTTTGTCTCTATCTTTCAGGAAAGCTCGTTATTTACGCTTTTAAATGATGGTTTGGTTTATTTGAATAAATATAGTCTGGGATACCAAAGACGGTTCAAGATCAATACAAAATGATTTTTATGTTAAAATTCTTTTATACAGATTATAAAAGATTTTTACATAGCTTTTGTGAAAGAAAAGTTATAGGTTTAAAGCATATTTCGGGGCCCCTAAAATCATGCGCCCAAGCCCGGGCCTTGTGGGCCTAGGTGATGATCAGGGCCTGCTTACAAGACAGTCGATTGCAAGCTTTGTTCAAGGTTTAGAGATAATAAAAAATATATATATATAACGATAAAATTTCGAGGGATGGATGACTGGCAGAATAACTCGGTTTCTAATTGCAATTATGACAATCTAGAGCGTTGAGCTCTTAATAGAACGAAAGATATGAAGAAGTAGTCGACGGAAAGTGATGATGTGGCTGGATGGGATTTGTAAGAACCTTTTGCAGAAGTTCATATTAAATGCCGGCCGACCAAACGGTATAGTGGTTAGCGTGCTGGCTTCTAGACCGCGAGGTTGCGGGTTCGAGTCCCGTGTTGGCATGGGTGTTTGTAAATGTATGTTGGCTTGTCTAATGACGAAATGTTTCGGCGCATTATAGCCCTCGTGTTGCTGACGGCGCCAGATAATCTGAATACAACCAATCATATTAAATGCCAAGGTTCCAAAAGCACTTAATGTTATTCAAAAATGTTTCTTGTAATAAAAAAGGTACTTTGTATTTTGGCATCAACCGTTGACGAACTTTTTGTTGGTAATAAAAAGTTCGTCAACGAATGGGATTCGGATGGTTCGAATGGGATTTGTAAGAACCTTTTGCAGAAGTTCGTATTAAATGCCAAGGTTCCAAAAGCACTTAATGTTATTCAAAAATGTTTCTTGTAATAAAAAAGGTACTTTGTATTTTGGCATCAACCGTTGACGAACTTTTTGTTGGTAATAAAAAGTTCGTCAACGAATGGGATTCGGATGGTTCGAATGGGATTTGTAAGAACCTTTTGCAGAAGTTCGTATTAAATGCCAAGGTTCCAAAAGCACTTAATGTTATTCAAAAATGTTTCTTGTAATAAAAAAGGTACTTTGTATTTTGGCATCAACCGTTGACGAACTTTTTGTTGGTAATAAAAAGTTCGTCAACGAATGGGATTCGGATGGTTCGAATGGGATTTGTAAGAACCTTTTGCAGAAGTTCGTATTAAATGCCAAGGTTCCAAAAGCACTTAATGTTATTCAAAAATGTTTCTTGTAATAAAAAAGGTACTTTGTATTTTGGCATCAACCGTTGACGAAATTTTTGTTGGTAATAAAAAGTTCGAACCATCTGACTTCCAAGTAAGTCAGGTTCGGCTCGTGGCAGCGTCTGGGCCTTCCCTTGGAATGCCTCAGCTGCGCGGCATACACTGCTCTCATCCAAACCTCCTATTTCGACGGAATAATCCATTTGGTTGGTTGGTTGGTTGTCATCAGCAACACGAGGGCTATAATGCGCCGAAACATTTCGTCATTTAACAAACCTACATACATTTACAAACACCCATGCCTACACGGGACTCGAACCCGCAACCTCGCAGTCTAGACTAATCCATTTGGTGTCCTTTGTCTCGTCAACGGTCGACGGGTTAATACGTAAGTACCAAAAAAAAAATCATAATTGTACATTAAAAATTTCATACACTTTTTTTTTCTTCTGCGAAGTAAGACTCATATGTTGCCTAGTTTTACTACCTGGTATTTACGGTATATGAAATGTCAGGAAAGCAACAGAGCTAGTTTCACCACGGCATTAATAAAACCAGAAAATAACCGAATCTTCTATTTTTCGAGCTATAAAAACTAATTTTTAGAGAATGCATTTTTTTTTTTTTTTTTAATGAACGAGTGATTTATTAAACAGTAAGACAATATACAGATTGCCGTTTTTTGAGAAACCGAGCTTTAGTTTATTGGTTATTGAAATAATTGAATTTGAGGTTTGGGCGTTTTTGAAACTGAACTAAATAACGTTTTGCGTGAAATATCATTTTACGAAATATTTTTTGGGGAGGGTTCCTATTTCAAAGCATTATAAACTGTATTGAAACATTTGGTATTTTCTGTAAGTTTACATTAGAAACAAGTTTTTAATTTAAAATTCCTAAATGTAAAATCCCATTTTTTCGCTTATACATAAGGTATTCGCATAAAAAAACTATTTCACAGGAAATTTTATTAAAAAAATAATTATCTTTTATTTTTAGTATTGTGATATTTTATTCAAGGGTTTTTTTTTTTGGAATTCTTTATTCATTGATTAATTCATTATTTCCAAGTTGCTGTGTTTTTTATCTTCAATTTGTTGTATACTTTATTTCTAATTTCATATATTCTTTACTTCTAATTATATATGTATTTTCTTTCTGATTTGATATAGTCTTCATTTCTAAATTGGGAGCATCGCTATCATATCCATACTTCATGGTTTTACAACCAACATGGTTGGCAACTTTAAAAATAATTTTTTTTTTTTAGTTGTATCGCTTTTGCGACAAGGGTGTGATGTTACCTGAAATTTTATAAAATTATTACTCAACACTTTTACACAAGAGGTCACGCTTTTACTTCGAGTACTCTCTGCACTTACAATATCCCCAACTAGTTACTCAGCTGCTGGATGGACCGCCAATTTCACAAAGAATTTTTTTTTTTTTTCTTTTCAGCTAGTTCTTTAAACGAATCAACCTTAAAAGACGTTGCCCAAACAGAACTTGTATTGCGAGCGCGGTCCTCAGGTAAAGGCAGCCTTTTTAATGTTATGACCTCGGCTTCAAGAGGGCACCTGATATCTTCGAACGGTCTTCAAGGGGCCTTGAGGAGGATCACAAAGAAAATTGCGGCGTAAACGAATCCTCCCAAGCCCAATTTCCAGCCACTCTTGCCTCTTGCCCATACTGTTTGTTCTTCCCAAGGGGTGGAAATCAGCAGGATCTCAAGAGGACTCGAAACCTTTCCAGCTCTTCCAGCCGAGGCAAAAGAGATTTTCAACAAAATTTAGGCAACGGAGAATAGCGCTTGTGTACCAAACAGAACTCTAGTGCGAGTTGCTGATGGCTTTGTTCAGCAACAGCTGCAAAACCAGAGAACACAGGTCCAGGTTTTTATGGACATGCTGGATGCTTTTGAATTTGCTGGAAGCCACGTGTTTTGCATCGCTTTCTTGGTCAAAGGCTGTTTTAAGAAATGTTAACTTGGAGGCGTGTGTTTGACAACGGTTGGAATAGTGTGAATGTGTGCTTGATAGAGTGATAAGTCAAGAAGACGATGGAAAGGGTAAAAGCAGTTTCAACAGCTCAAAATAGTTAAAAAGCTGTAAATAAGACATAACTCCTAACAAAGATAACAGACATAAGCTAACAAAACCTTTTGACTATTTGTCTTCGAAAATGCTCGGGAATTTTGATACATAAACATTAGATTGGCATTCAACAAATTATTTAGAACCTAGTCAATAGCAATATACTTTCTATGACGAATTAGGACGGAGAAAGAAATTAATGGACATCAGAAAATTAATAGAAAAGTTAAAAATTTGAGAATGCCATTTTTGACAGCAGTGGTTCAGTAAATGGTGGTTTCAATGACTTTCTTAACATTGTAGTAATGACGTTTGTCCTTACTGCCTTTACTGATAAATAAACATACTATGGATAAATATGCTCCTTGTTTTTCTGTACTAAATTTTCAAAATAAATTCAATACGTTTCATAGTTCCCAAAGGAACTGTTTGAGAAAGTCCTTTGACTTTTCTTTCTTCAATTAAAATTTACATCTTCTGCCTATTTTTATGCACAATAGATACCAATCAAAACTTTATGGATCTTAAAAGAAATTTCACAAAAGAGATTTAAATTTTACCTTTAATTACCCATATGATAACATGGGATAATGAAAGTATAGCCTTCGATAAAAAAAAAAAAAAATTGAGTTTTTTTCTTTTGCAATTCGACACGTTTTTGAACGGATTGAATTAAAAAAAAAAAAAGTGTGATAAAAAATGTCTGTGTGTCTGTCTGGTCAGCATAGCTCCCCAACGGACTGAACTACGATGTTCAACATTTGTATATGAGTTAATGATGACCATGAAACCTGACCTTGAGGTTTTCATCAAAATTGCGCAAGGTAGCTGCTATTGAAATTGTTTGCTTTTCAGCAACTGCCGAAAAATGGTTCTGGAAGTATTGATCAAACTAGCTGTGGTAATGCCTTTTAAGGTGTTTGAAGCATTCCTACCACCAAAATTCTAGTAGAAATGCTACAAGACCGTAAAAAGTTGAAAATGCCTTTAACACAGAGAGCATCCTCTTGCCCATCAACGACTGTTTCTTCTCTGTTTCACTTACAAGAGATTTTCTACAAGTGTTACCTTGATCACTGACTAACTCACGCTGTGCCTCGCGCTCTACTTTACTCTGTAACGCTGTAAGTGAAAGAATTTTAACCTATCATTGATGAAACTCATTGTTGAGCTCACTAATAGGTGACATTGTATACGTCTATACAAACGATGGGGCATTATAGTCTGAACAAAAAACTCATTGGTTGACAATACACACTGACTATAATGAGTAGAGTAAAATGGGCGGAATTCGTATTATTTTTAAGTTAATTGTTTTCTTGTTAATAGTTAATAAATTTTTTTCCCTCGTTAGGTTCTTTACCTTCAATAAAACTGATAGTCCGAGAGGCGACTGCAATTTTTGGACCTCATCGAACATCATTCTGAATTTTTTATAGAAATTGGAGGAAAGTGAGTAGATTACGAATCCACTGGTCTGCCGGGGCAAAAATGGCCGAAACTGATCAAAAATCGACTTGGAATCAGTTGAACTAAAATCCGATTGCCAAATTTGTCATAACTTGCCAAAAAGAGAACAAACTTTTTCGTCTGGCAACCCTGCATTTTGATTTTCAATGAGAAAAAGCGCAAATGATTTTTGATCTCTGTCTTGGAAAATGTGTATCTTTTAAAAGTAAGCCAAATTGGCGACATCAGTTACGTCATCAGTGACGTAATGTTTATTGCTAACTTGGCTCCCTTTTAATAGATGCAAGTAGACCGTCGCCAGATATCTGAATCGTCTGCAACCTTCTTAATTGATAATTAAAGAGTGAGGGTTACCAAATAAAAAAAAATGCTCATTATTTGGCAAGTTATGGCTCAGTTGGCAATTGGATTTAGTTCAACTTATTAGAAGTCGATTTTTGACCAGTTTCGGCCATTTTTGCCAAGGCAGACCAGTGGAAACGTAATCTACTCACTTTTCTCTAATTTCTATAAAAAAAATCAGAATGATGTTCGATGGGGTCCAAAAACTGCAGTCGCCTCTCAGTCTATGATGTATGTGTACTTAATAGGAAATCCTAGTAAGGATCATTCCCTATACTCACTATGTTACAATCTTCTAGTTCAGCGCATTTACAAACTACTATAAATAAAAACTTCAAATTTTCCAAGTAGGTACTAAAAATATCACTTAATGAAACGACATAAAGAGTTTTCATTTAATGTCTATCTATTATAAATGAAAATTAAAATAGCAAAAAGACAAAACCAGGTGGAGCCACTGCATATGCATTGACGCAAGGATATCAAACATACAATAAAACATATTAGACGCTATTTTCGAATTTTAAATTCATGTCATTTCCTTAAACGACCATTTTCGTACCTATTCACCAAATGTTAAGGTTTTAAGGGGGTCCGGTACCGAAAATAAAAAAAACTTTATTTATGTGCATTTTTATGTCAAAAGTTTATCTTAAGTATGAGATACTATTTATATATCTTTGAGATAATGTTTTTTTAAATATTGTGTTTAGTTATTTTTAAAAAAATTAAAAACTAAGAAAAATCCATAATAATTGATGTTTGCTTATTTTGATATAAGTCACAAAAAAAAAAAAAAAAATTTTCAAAGTGAAAGCTTTCTGTAATACATAATTATATAAAGAACATTTTTTCTTCACAGAATTTTGATAGGTGAATTAGAAAAAATTAAAAAAATTCTCAAAGTTAAAATATTGAAATTTTTGCTTTTTTTTTATGTAATTCTTTACGCTAAATGTTATATTTTAAAACAGAATTAAAAAAATAAAATTCTGCGAAGACAAAATGTTTAAAACTATTTAAATTAAATGCTCCAAAAATTTGAATGTCCAATTGTAAATGGTTCTGGAGATATATCGATTTGAATATGCAACATCTGTGTAAAACACTAGTGCTCGAAAAACGCACTTTAAGCAGACGCTTCAAGGTGTTACACCCAATAGTGATGTTTAAATAACAGGCAATTTTGTGGCGTTCTAATCACCGGAGGAATAAGATAAAAACATCATTCTCTTCAGGAATGTATGAACTACTTTTTAAAATCAGAAGGGAAAAAAATTGGAATTTTTGATGAAATTTCGGTACTGGACCCCCTTAAAGAAAGTAGTTTCTAAATGCATTGGACTAGAAGATTGTAACATAGTGAGTACAGGGAACTATCCTTACTAGGAAATCCTCTTAATGTTCTGGCAGAAGGTACCAGGTTTGAATCCTGTGTTATACATAGATGTTCATTGTGGTTTGGATTTGAAGTTAAGGTGTAGGTCTCGGCCTAATTAGCCATCGCATAAAAGTAGATCATTGAGAGCATAAACCAACCAAACTGATCAACAAAATAATATTTTGAATGAAAATTTATACATGAATAATAAACTAAAATTTGCATGCGCATTTTAACACACGATAGTTTAAAACGGGTAAAAACATAAAAATCGTCAAATACTAGGGGGGAAATTATTTTTATTTAGTGTTAATTATTTATATTATTTACAATAGAGATTATTTATTAATAATTATAATTAATATTATTATTATTATTTAATTATAATATTATTATTATTTACACTTATACACTAATATTATTAATATTATTTACACTTCAGATTTATTATTATTATTTTCTATGAAACGTACAATGCTTGTAATTACAAAATTGAGAAAATCGAAAATTTTGCGACAGGATTTTAAATCGTAGCAAAATCTTTAGGACTAGTATACTTATTAATACCTTGATTCGGATATTGTTAAGTATTTAGTTCGATCAACTTTCTGAAAATTTTCTATCTGTAAATTGCATTTCATTATTTTTAACCCAACAAAGGTTTTAATCAAAAACAATAACAACAACAACAAATAAAAGTTCTAAGTTAATTTGCTGTTGTTTCAAATTTAATGTCGGTATACTTATTGAAATTTTGAACGCATTTTTCTTGGCTTGTCTTACTTTTAATTTTTATTAGTTCTATTTTTATTAGTAATTTTATTTTTATTTTAACCTTACGTGATTGATTTTCATTAGAATTTTTCTTTGATATTTTTTTTTCGAATTCTCCATCAGCCTTTAATAACATAAGACTATCAATCAAGTCTATTTGAGAACCCTGAGCCTTAAATCTTCAAAATGCTATTTGAATGCCCTGAATTTATTTTTGAGTATCCCCTAAATTTATACCAAATTTACTTCCCTTCCCTTACATCAATGTAATTACATAAACTAGCTCGGCTTTTTTCCCGTGGCAATATATATGACCGACCAAACGGTGTAGTGGTTAGCGTGCTAGCTTCTAGACCGCGAGGTTGCGGGTTCGAGTCCCGTGTTAGGCATGGGTGTTTGTAAATGTATGTTGGCTTGTCTAATGACGAATGTTTCGGCGCATTATAGCCCTCGTGTTGCTGACGGCGCCAGATAATCTGAAAACAACCAACCCGTGGCAATATAGAAAATTAGTTACCAAACCAAAATGGCCACATTTTCCCAGAATCATAAAATCATAATTGACATTTGTTTTATTTTCCACTGGACAAAAGTAGACCCAATTAATTAAAAGAAACAATTATAACTCTCTAAAGCTATGCCAATAACCCCTGCATAAGAGTAGTTCTGATGGACTTAGTCATTTCAAATAGTCCGAGAGGCGTCTGCAATTTTTGGACACCATCGAACACATTCTGAATTTTTTATAGAAATTGAAGAAAAGCGAGTAGATTACGAATCCACTGGTCTTCCGTGGCGAAAATGGCCGAAACTGATCAAAAATCGAATTGCAGTCGCCTCTCAGTATATAAAACTTTATCGCCGACAACTGTCGCCAAATTTCCTGCCGGTTGTAAGCTAACTAGCAATAGATCAAAAGCGTGTTTATTCCAAGTGGGAATACAGATGTTTTTGATATTGTGTGATTGAGGGGGAGAAATCGGGAAAATAAAGGTAGTATATGCTCATAATTATAGAGAGCAAATTAAACATTTTGAATAGGTTTTTTGCCTAATTTTTTGATCAATCCAGATCATTGGGGAAAATTTATTTCTAGGTTTTGTGATAAGTAGGAAGTATTGAACTTGAAGTCTACTCAACCAATTTGAAACGGTTTTTTTTGTATGCGTGTGAATTCAAATGGCCAGAAACTCGATTTTAGGTTCTTATTACCAAATAAGGATATGTATATTGTTGCACAAATTGTCTGTATATAGTGTAAATAGTGACGTATTATTTTAAAATTCTATTGTAATTTATTTTTATCTTATTTTATTTTTTATTAACAGCGATTATACAGGTTAGGAAAAGGTGGCAACACCTAAAGCAATCGAGAAATTTCGAGACGTTTCTTTTCCGACGAATTGGCTGGAAATTTCGCGAATATGCTCTCGCGCCAAGTATTTAAAGACCGGAGAAAGGGAAAGTTTTCAGATTGATTTTGGACTTCGATGAAAGCTTATCGCTTTGTTTACCTATTGGAGTGAGCTTGTATAATCGCTGAATTCGAATTTGTTTTTGCTAAAGCTTGTGTTGAAGCTTGTGAGCGATTACACTGTTGCCAGTGAATAAATTTTGTGAGTTTTCTGAAGAGAGAATAAATATTTTTATACTGTAAAAACTGTGCCATCATTGCCTTAGCGGAAAAATTCATAACAATATAATTTGGTTGTTTTAATCAAATTTAATAATGTCCTTCTAGAAATATATACCTCAATTTTAAAATTATTTCTTCGTCTAATACTGAATCATTATCTGTTACCAAGAAATACCTGCCATCTAGCTAGTTTATTATTATAATTATTAAAACTGGGAGTGTGGAACATCGCACAACTTTCAATTGCACTATAATATTGGTCATTGCATTAAAATTTATGGCGGCATTTACCGTTTTCATATTTCCACTCATTTAAATAAAAATGGCCAGTTTGGCGATATTTTTGGCAATCATTTTTACATGGGTAAAAAAAAAAGTCTCTCTATGGTTGTGAAATGTGCGATGTTATTCGATAGACATTACATTATCCTTTCTTGTGCGTGAAACAGAGGGAATTAAATCGTTGATAGGCGATGCTCAAGAGCAGAAAGCTTTGTGTTAAAGGCATTCGTTTTTCAACTTTTTACGCTTTTATAGCATTTCTTCGGGAATTTCGAAGGTCGGGACAATTAGAACACCGTAAGAGGCATTAGCACAAAATCGTTTGAAGCGTTTTTTAACCAATTTCTGAAAAACATGATTTTATCATGACTTTTCAGGATTTCAAACTAGTGCGCATGTGCAATTTTGATGAAAACCTTAATGGTAGGTCCCATTGAAACCACTAACCCGCACACAAAATTTGAGCATCGTAGGTTAATTTGTTCGGGAGTTATGCTGACCACGCACAAACAGAAAGACATTTATGTTCTAGACCACTTTTTTGAAATCAAGATGCTCCAAAACGCGAAGAAGGGCAGAAAAAAAAACGAATTTACTGAATTCTATACTTTTATTACCCTATGTAAACCATACGGGTAACTAAAAGTAAAAATAATCACAACAAATGTGAAGGGGAATAAATAATTGCTTTAAGATGTGTATGGTAACCATTGATGGATTTCTTAACCCTTTCACGCTCAAGAGAAATATTTTTCCCTTCTACAAAAATCGTTATCGATTGTTCAATTATTATTGAATCGATATTTTTTTTACTGAATGTCAAAATAAAACGTATGTTCAAGGCTGCAAATGTGTTTCTGAACGAATAAAAAAAAAAACGTACAGAAAATAGGACACATAATAAATGTGTTATGTGCAATGTCCACTTGTGCTTCAAAAAGTAAACGAAATTGTTTCGTAGAATATCATAACTAACTATTTATTTTACTTTTCTGATAATTTTTATTATGTTTTTTGTATTACAAAGCAATAAATAAAATACCGATATAATAAACCTAACTCTTCGTTTATTTACTTTTATGGTCCATAGGGAAAAATATTTCCCATGAAATTATAGGAAACCTATACACCCTGCTATGTTTTTCTGGTGATATTCTCTTACTTTACACCCACAATAGCTAAAATATTGTGTTGTATTGCCATATTTAGTCATGGACATATTATGGTCCTGTAAGGGTTAACTTAAGTAAAGAAGTCGTCGAATAAAATTCCATTATATATAGTTTAACTTAACGGAAGTTAGGTGAACAGAAATAGGACACATTCCCTCCCGCACGATTTGCATAATTTGCCTCAATTTAATAATTTGACCTAAAAAGAATCATCTATACTCCTGCCTTAGAAGCAGGTGCTAAATTACAACCGCTATTCAATATGGACAAAATAAATTTTGAAAATAGATCTTGTTCTTTCTTCCATTCTTCTTTGACATACTTGGTAAAGCAACATCCCATCCACCTAAAAATTGTGATGATGCTGCACTACTTTTAGAGCAATGAATATTAAACAAAAGTTAAACGAAAATAGCAGCGGTGAAATGCATTTTATTAGACAAGAATGCGAAGTTTCCCGTTTTCTGTGTCAAGTTTCGTGTTACCTCTACTTTGAGAAGAAAATTTTCTATCCAGAGATATGATTTGGCTCACTTTTTTTATACTTTAATGAAGTGCAGAGGAGAAAAAAGGCAAGTACTTTTAGAGCAATGAATATTAAACAAAAGTTAAACGAAAATAGCAGCAGTGAAATGCATTTTATTGGACAAGAATGCGAAGTTTCCCGTTTTCTGTGTCAAGTTTCCTGTTACCTCTACTTTGAGTAGAAAATTTTCCATCCAGAGATATGATTTGGCTCACTTTTTTTACATTTTAATGAAGTGCAGAGGAGGAAAAAGGCAAGTATTTTTAGAGCAATGAATATTAAACAAAAGTTAAACGAAAATAGCAGCAGTGAAATGCATTTTATTGGACAAGAATACGAAGTTTCCCATTTTTTGTGTCAAGTTTCCTGTTACCTCTACTTTGAGTAGAAAATTTTCCATCCAGAGATATGATTTGGCTCACTTTTTTTATACTTTAATGAAGTGCAGAGGAGAAAAAAAGGCAAGTATTTTTAGAGCAATGAATATTAAACAAAAGTTAAACGAAAATAGCAGCAGTGAAATGCATTTTATTGGACAAGAATACGAAGTTTCCTGTTTTCTGTGTCAAGTTTCCTGTTACCTCTACTTTGAGTAAAAAATTGTCCATCCATAGATATGATTTGGCTCACTTTTTTTATACTTTAATGAAGTGCAGAGGAGAAAAAAAGGCAAGTTTCATTTGTGGAATTGGATGTGAAGGATCATTTTCTTTCTTTCAACAGAAGCAACTAAATTTTACTTGATAGGGACTGACAATAATAGCTTCTTTGACCACTTCTAGTGGAAAATGTAAAGAGAAAATTAGAAGAAAGCACATACATTTTTTCCCTGAGCCAAGGGTATTGTTTTCAATTGGTCAAGAGGGTGGTCTGGTGTCCGTCCCCACAGGGCCTGATCATCGCCTAGGCCCACAAGGCCCTGGCCCTGGGCCCGTGATTTTAGGGGACCCCGAAATTGGCTGTAAACCATTTTTGTTTCACAAAAGCTATGTGAATATCTTTTATAACGTGTACAAAATAATTTTTACATAAAATTCATTTCGTATTGATCTTAAACCGTCTTGTATCCCAGAGTGTATTAATTCAAAAAAAAAAAAAAGTTTAAAAGCGTTAAACTCAAGCTTTCTTGAAACTTAGAGAAAAAAAAATCAAAGGAAGTCTTGACGAATAGTGAAATTAGAAAATGTCGGCTCTGAAGTGTGATAAAAAAAAATTTCCTTTTTTGATTTATAAATTTGATTGTTTGAAATTTGTTTCTTTATTTGTGATTAAAAAAAAAAAAATTAAAAACACTTTTAGAAAACAATATTAACAATAATTCATCAACTTTTTCTGTATTTCATTTGACTTTGCGTCGAGTCCATTTCCAATAAATCTCCCGTTTGAAAAAAGGGCCCCCGAATGTGTCCAGGCCTTGGGCCCCAACTTGTCATGATCACAGGCCCTGCGTCCCCACTTAATATTTGGGCAAGTGCAGGAAAGGCATTGTGTTTGCGCATGCGCAAGCTCTGTTTGTTTAAGACGAGATTAATGTTGTTCACTTGTATTGATGTATCGCTGTTTTATAAAACTCAAATAGAAAAAAAAACTAAAAAATAAATAAATAAATTTAAAAAAAAAAAGAAAGAAAAAAACTTTGTAATGGGTTTGACAAACTGTACATCAGTTCTATGCCGATTATTATTACATAATTTTTATTATTTTCAAAACGAAAGACCATAAATAAAATGTTAATAGGTTTGATTTCTATTGTCCTTCCAAGGTATGATGTTGAATCATAATCATATGGGTTATATTATAATATCAATTGGAAAAAATCCTTTAATTTTTCAATTGATTTATTATAAACAATTGACTACAATACTCGTGTTTTTAAAAGTTGATTAGTAATTTTGCTTGCTAGACCAAAGCTCTCCGTTTGGCTTTTTTAGAAACTTCAAGTTACCCATTCAAGACGACTGAGTGCCACAACTATAACATCAAACGCGAGTCATCACTTGAGATTTCTATAAATTAAGGCATTGTTTAACTCTTTGCACTCTAGTGGCGCCTCTCAGGCGCCACACGATTGGATGCCAAACCACGAGAAGACCATTAGGTGTGATGCGGAAATTCGATGCAAGGCCAATGACAGTGTTTAGTTTCTATGAAGCAAATCCATAAACACCAGCCGAACCTAAAATGTCTCGGGTTGCTGATTCCTCCGCGCGAAAAAGGCCTGGAGTGCAAAGGGTTAAGCCTTAGGTGAGCACACTGTTATCACAGACTATTGTTAGCCGACGAAATGATAGTTCGCAATTCACTCTCTATTAGACATGTCCATCTGTCTGTGACGATCTAGTATGTTCTAGCGTTCCCTTTAAAAGTTCGCATGGACGCGATCTCCCTATTTGATCAGTAGTTTAAGATTTTTTCTTGGCGCAATAGAATACGCGAGGACAATAAAGCACCGAAACATCATGATTCAGAATTTCTTTTACTGAGAAAGGGCGAAGGGAAGGGGGGGGGGGGTGTTGAACTCGGAAAGATCATTCAAGTAAGTGGTAGGCAGCTTCGACACACGGCATGCGACTATCTGTTACAACCAACACCATGTCTCTCTCTCTCTCTCTCTCTCATATATATATATATATATATATATATATATATATATATATAATTTGAGTAAAATCAAATTGTTAACTGCCGAGTGGAGGTGGATTCCGATACCTTTCGTATGTTAGGCGCCTCCGCTTTTCGCGAATACAAATACAAGAATAACGACCAACTACAGGCACAAGGCCATTCCAGGTTGATCCAGTTTAACTCTCCTCCACAATCTCCAAGTAGAGATCCAGCTGTCTTTTAAAACTGTTGAATCCGGTACAGTTTACGATGTGGTCCTGCAGATTATTCCACATATCAATAACTCTATTGTAAAAATCATGTTTCCGATTCTCCAAGTTACAAAGCGATTTAACTAGCTTATATGCATAACCTCTTGTCCGGTCCTTTGCATTGAACTCTAATGTACCCCTCCTGTTTGATAAATTTAAACAGCTTAATCAAATCCTCTATGGACCTTCTTTCTTCCTATGTATACGTATTAAGGTTCCTGAATCTAGCGCCATAATTAAATGTCGAGTTTCCCTGGATCATTTTCAATACTGTTTTTAAAAAAAAGAATAATAAACCCAAAAACGATTTTTATAAATTGTAGAGTACCAATTCCCCTAATGATATTTCGGGGCAGTAATTGCGGGCAATAATATAACGCATTAGGTCATTGGCACAGGTCTATAATACTTCTGCACACATTTCAACCATTACGATGACCCTTTAATAACTGAAATGTCAGATTAACGTATCTTGAATTGTCCGGAATATTTCCACAGAGGGGAGTCAAAAGGATTAAAATTCCTTTCAAAATGATCGATCACCTTTTCTTGGATTACAAAGACAGTATCGAACTTATTGGTCAACCGGGAAAATGAAATTCACACCGAAAACGTATCTCTTTCTTGACAAAAGAAGTAAAAGACATAATTTTTGCTCTTTTAAACCTTTAATCCCTTTTCAAACTGTCAACCTGACATTCACCTTTGAAAAATGAATATACTAATCCTTTCGCTTTTGACTTAAAATGTCGAGTTTCCATGTATCATTTTTTGTTGCTTTTCCAACAAATCAATATCTTTCTTGGTATGAGGCGACCAGAATTGCACTGCACGCTCTAAATGTGGCCTAAACCAATCCTCCATAAAGTGGCTCTTCGAACACTCCTTCCTTATAATAATATAAGTAAATAAAATACTGAAATTTCACAGTGAAATAATGACACTAATAAAAAATACAGAATCGGGAGGGTGTTAAGACTATAAGTGAGTGCCATCCCGATAATTAACCGCGAAGCGAGTCTCTTTTACTAACGTCTTTTCAGCCAGAGAACTGAGAGGGGAGAAGATGGGGGGGGGGGGAGGCTGGAAACACGTTCTTGAGGAGAATGGAAAGCAATTAGAGGCGCCAAATTCCGCCAATCCTCAACCGGCTATTATCTTAGTGGTAGAGGAGCGAGTTGTTCGCAGGCATGTCATTACACGGCGGATCGTCCCATTTATAATCCCGCTAATAACGCGGCCTTTCCTTTTACACCCGGGAAAATAAAATACTTGAAAAAGAAAAAAAATGATTCACAAAAAGCAAGAAGCGGTGTTGAAATCGGAGGTGGGAAAGTTTTGCGGCTTCGGCAATCACAGCCTGGAAAGTCCTCGGTGCGCGGCACTATCGGTTTCTTGATACCAGACTTTTCTTGCGGTCTTTTTAACCCTTTTGCGGACGAACTAGGGGAAGGACTATGCTGTAAAAATGCCCGATGTGCTGAATCCGGATTTTACGGAAATAAAATGTGAGACTATTTTGGATGAAATTAACGACTGCAGCAGTTACAGTCTGGAAAGTCCTCGTTGCGCGGAACTATCGGTTTCCTGATACCAGACTTTTCTTGCGGTATTTTTAACCCTTTTTTGTGGACGAACTAAGAGAAGAACTATGCTGTAAAAATGCCCGGTGTGCTGAACCCGGATTTTACGGAAATAAAATTTGAGACTATTTTGGATGAAATTAACGGCTGCGGCAGTTACAGTCTGGAAAGTCCTCGTTGCGCGGCACTATCGATTTCTAAATACCAGACTTTTATTGCGGTATTTTTAACCCTTTTTTGTGGACGAACTAGGGGAAGAACTATGCTGTAAAAATGTCCGGTGTGCTGAACCCGGATTTTACGAAAATAAAATTTGAGACTATTTTGGAGGAAATTAACGGCTGCGGCAGTTACAGTCTGGAAAGTCCTCGTTGCGCGGCACTATCGATTTCTAAATACCAGACTTTTTTTGCGGTATTTTTAACCCTTTCTTGAGGACGAACTATGCTGTAAAAATGCCCGGTGTGCTGAACCCGGATTTTCCAGAAATAAAATTTTTGAGTAAACTCCTTTGTAGTTAAAACCATAAATATACGTTATTCTAAAGAAGCCTGCTTGAACCTGTATATTTACGAAAAAAATGTTGACAGTATTTTTTTTTTTTCACTACTAAACTCCCAAATATACGTTGTTCACAAAAGAATGTGTGATGTAACAATATATTGAAAGATATAAAGGTTCCATACGAGATATTTTGGCGCAAGTTCTACCTAAGGATAATACTGCAACGAAACAAAATAAACACAATGTGGGACTACTCGTGTACCTTGTGTGCCAAACCAGTATATATTTATTAGGAAGTCCTAGTAAGGATCATTCCCTATACTCGCTATGTTACCATCTTCTAGCCCAGTGCATTTAGAAACTACTTTCTAAAAAACATTGACATTTTGTGAGTAGGTACGAAAAAGATCACTTAATGAATGAAAACAAAAACAAAAAAACAGGTGGAGCCATTGCATATGCATTGACATAAGGATTTCAAATATAAAATAAAATATGTTAAGACTCTATTTTCGACTTTTTAACTTGTGTCATTTCATTAAGTGATCGTTTTCGTGCATATTCTACAAATGTCAAGGTGGTAATCAGGGCCTGATCATGACAAGTTGGGGCCCAAGGCCCGGACACATTCGGGGGCCCTTTTTGAAACGAGTGATTTATTGAAAATGGACTCGACGCAAAGTCAAATGAATTAACACGAAATACAGAAAAAGTTGATGAATTATTGTTAATATTGTTTTCTAAAAGTTTTTTTTTTTTTTTTTTTTTTATCACAAATAAAGAAACAAATTTCAAACAATCAAATTTATAAATCAAGAAAGGAAAAACTTTTTAAGTATAATTATTCACAACTTCAGAGCCGACATTTTTTAATCTCACTATAAATTCGTCAAGACTTCCTTTCAATTTTTATTCTCTATCTTTCAAAAAAGCTTGAGTTTAACGCTTTTAAACGGTTATTTTTTATTTTTTTTTAATAAATACACTCTGGAATACTAAAGACGGTTTAAGATCAGTACGAAATGAATTTTATGTAAAAATTATTTTGTACATGTTATAAAAGATATTCACATAGCTTTTGTGAAACAAAAATGGTTTACAGCCAATTTCGGGGCCCCCTAAAATCATGGGCCCAAGGCCCGGGCCTTGTGGGCCTAGGCGATGATCAGGCCCTGGTGGTAATATAAAGTAGTTTCTAAATGCACTGGACTAGAAGATTGTAACACAGCTAGTATAGGGAATGATCCTCACTCTGACTTCCTCTTAATAAGGGGGAAAAAGTTGGAAATGTTCTTTATCCATTTCACTTCTGCACAAAAACCTAGATATTACTATTTTTATACATAATTGTCATGTATATGACATCGCAGCATATAAATAATAGCTGTGTCGTAATAGTGACTACTACTTCATACTTAACTGTAACCGTCACTGTATTACATTCCTATTTAAATACTTGTTTTGTGTTACCTGTGTTGTCGTTACTCTGTTACAATAAACACGTTTGCTTTACGAGACAGAGTGCACGTTATTTCACTATAGTGAAATTTTCAGATGTTTCGGAGCAAGATTTAGCCATGAAATTGCTTAAGAAAACATGGTATTAGGGCTATGGGGCAGGAAAACATATAATATCTCTTAAGTATCACAAATTCAGTTGCAAAGATTGATTGAGATATAAATTACTTATTAGTGGTAAAGGGGAAATATAGAAACTATAGTGGTGCTCTTAAATGAGAAATAATTAAAAGATAAAATTTGAAATCGAGAATAGAAAAAAATCACTGAAAAATAAATGCTATTTGAAAAAAGGAAAAAAAAAAATTATCGAAAATTAAAAGTAAAGAGTAAATCAAATTAGAAATGACGAATAGACCAAATTCGATTTAAAGAATAGATCAAGTTAGAAGTAAAGTCTATATATGATATTTGACATAAATAATAGATCAAACTAGAAGTAATAAACGTATATTAGATTACAAGTAAAGAGTAGATCAAATTAGAAATAAAGGATTAATAATATTAGAAAGAAAAAAATACAACAAATTAGAAATAAAAAAGAACTTCTCAAATTAGAAACAAAGAATTTATAAAATGAAAGTAAAGGATATTTTAAATTAGAAATAAAGTAATAATCCGAATAATTCATGAAGAAAAGTCAAAGTTGCTAACCATGTTCGTTGTAAAACCATAAAATATGGATACGATTGCAATGCTCTCAATTTAGAAATAAAGACAAATCAGAAAGAAAATACATGAAATTAGAAATAAAGAATACAACAAATTAAAACTAAAAAATACAACAAATTAGAAATATAGAATTGATCAAAGATCAAATTTGAAATAAAGAAAAACAGTTTGAAAGTATTTCATTTGCCAAGTTCATATTATAATCATTGTAAAATTTACCGCTGATAAATAATTAACCCATTATTAATCAGCGTCATTAACTATCTTAAAAAGGTTGCATTTGAGTGGGATAAACGTTTTTTTTTTCTTCTTTTTCTTTTTTCTTTTTTTTTTCTTCTTTTTTTTTTTCTTTTAATTATTATTATTATTATTATTTTTTTTTATTGTATTTGAATTCAAACACATAATGTATTGCGTTATGTTTCATATTATAATTACTTCACAAATATTTGTTTAGTTCTCTATTTTGTCTTTATTGCCAAAAAATGTCTGTGCTTTTCAAGTCCTGGTTAGATGTGTCATCATTTCCAGCATAACTTTTCAGTTCAATGAAAAGTACTCTTTATTAGAAAACCATTAGAATTAGGATTCCTTATATAACAATGAGCAATCTTATTAATCCAAAACTTATCCACACAACGTTGTTTGTGTTATACAATATCTTATTTCCATCGTCATTGATGACTGCAAATTTATTTGTCTATTTACCGGGGGAAACCAGTTTCTAAACTAGTGATGTAATATTTTTCACAAAAACCTTTCAGTACTTTGTTTTAATGTTATGAAAAGGTTGGTTGGTTGTTTTCAGATTATCTGGCACCTTCAGCAACACGAGGGCTATATTGCACCGAAGCATTCGTCATTAGACAAGCCAACATACATTTACAAACACCCATGCATAACACGGGACTCGAACCCGCAACCTCGCTGTCTAGAAGCTAGCAAGGTAACCACTATACAGTTTAGTCGGCATTGTCATGAAAGGAATAATTGGCTTTGAATTAAAAAATGTATTTTTAAAACAATCCGTCGTAAAAATATTGATCTAACTATTAATTGTTTGCTTGCATACTTCCAAAGTGCTATTTTTTTTTTTTTTTTTTTTTCTTCTTTTTTTTTTCCAAACTTAGCATAATTAAAAATAATTGTACAGAAATATTTTTGATGTGGTTGTTTCTATTGTTTAAAAAAAGGATCATTAGAGTTCGCAATATTTAAAAACCACTTGATTCTTTTTAAAGTTTATATATTCACGAAAAATGTTGTACATATTATGCTCATTGAAAGAGATGCGCCTTGCAAATATATTAGCAAGAAAAAATTTTAACTTGTTTAACAAAGTAACATAGTCAAAAATTTTAAAAATGTACTTACAATTTATTTAAAAATACTTTTTATTTGGTAAATCTACTTTACCATTAATTTAAATCCCTGGATCCTCAACTGCATTTAATTTCTCAATAGATCATTATTAAAAAAAGAAATAAATCAACATGCGTCAACTTCTCACAACGTTCTAGAGAGTCAATATTATGCAAATGCACCTCAATAAGATTGACATTCTCGATATCCATCCAGCTATTTTCTCAAAAACCGTCTTCTTCATCTCCCTCAATATACATCCCTTTCTCAAATTCCTTCCTCCCCTTTGACTCCAATCCGTCAAAAAGCGTTTGACGACAGCCCTGCTGCTGTAATCACATGAATTGAGCCCGCATGGTCATCTCCAGATAACCCGTCGTTAAACTTTCTAGCATGTATCAATTAAAGGAGCCAATTGGAATGTACAAGTGATGCCAGTTCAGACACGATAGCTTGATGGATTGCTCGAACCATTTCGATGGATTTTATCTGATCACGTGCGACAGATTCGGAGATTACCTCCATTGAATATAAATGATGAAATTAATACTCGACGTTATGCGCTTGTGTGGCTTCTCGCTTGCCATGACTGATAGCTGTAGAAAAATTTACTGGATGCGGTTGCAGAAATAGATGCGGAATAGGATTTGGCACAAGTTGACCAAAATTATGATTGGCGTTGTGCTTTTCATGACTGATATTAAGGATATCCTGATGGGGTTACAAACCAGAGCAAATTTTGATTTGACCCAGGCAAGTTGGTGAAAACTATTATTGGTATTATGCGCTTGTGTGGCTTCTCACTTTCCATGACTGATAGCTGTAGAAAAATTTACTGGATGCGGTTACAGAAATAGATGCGGAATAGGATTTGGCACAAGTTGACCAAAATTATGATTGGCGTTGTGCTTTTCATGACTGATATTAAGGATATCCTGATGTAGTTACAAACCAGAGTAAATTTTGATTTGACCCAGGCAAGTTGATGAAAACTATTATTGGTATTATGCGCTTGTGTGGCTTCTCACTTTCCATGACTGATAGCTGTAGAAAAATTTACTGGATGCGGTTGCAGAAATAGATGCGGAATAGGATTTGGCACAAGTTGACCAAAATTATGATTGGCGTTGTGCTTTTCATGACTGATATTAAGGATATCCTGATGGGGTTTCAAACCAGAGCAAATTTTAATTTGACCCAGCAAGTTGGTGAAAACTATTATTGGTATTATGCGCTTGTGTGGCTTCTCACTTGCCATGACTGATAGCTGTAAAAAAATTTTTACCATACTAAACTTCAACTTAACATTACTAGACGGTAGATCGTCACAGTGCTCATATGTATTTAATCCATTTTGGCGGCGTGAAAGCATAATGTTCGCCAAACCATAACCCTGTAGAGAACAAAAGGCTATAAGGTTTGGCGAGAATTATGTCTTCACTCCGCTAAAATTGATTATTTGCCTATGAGCACGGTAAGATCTATCGTCTGGTGATGTCAAGTTAAGTTGGAATGTATTACAGATGTGGTTACAAAAATGGATGCGAAATAGGATTTGGCACAAATTGACCAAAATTATTATTGGCATTATGCTTTTAACTTTTCATGACTGATATCTAGGATATCCTGATGCGGTTACAAACTAGAGCAAATTATGATTTGACACAGAAAGTTGGTGAAAACTATTATTGGTATTATGCACTTGTGTGACTTCTCACTTTCCATGACCGATAGTTAGAAAAGTCTATCTGATATATTGTTACAACGTGGATGTGGAATTGAATTTGATGCAACAAGTTATCTAAAATTGAGGGAATGACAAGCAAAGGGGTCTAAGTGACTTTTCTTAACTTTCGAGAAAATACACTTTGCAGTTTCTTATTTGTATTTTACTCTATGAAAACTAGTGATATCTTCATTACAGAGATTAGTATTTGAACAACAAATAATTTTCATACACATTTAACATAAGTAAAAAAAACTTTAAAGTGTATTTTCTCAAAAGTTAAGAAAAGTCACTTGCATCCCTTTGCTTCTGAGGTGCTTTTGTGACTTCTCACTTGTCATGATTGATAGCTAGAAAAGTGGCAACAAAGTGGAGTGGAATAGTATTTGACAGAACAAGTTGGCCAAAACTACGATTGACATTATGCGCTTTTTTTATCACTTCACTTTTCGTGACTGATAGCTAAAAATGTTTTGTTGGAAGGATTACAACGAAGAACTATACGTTTTTGTATGGCTTATCCCTTTTTGTGGCTGATAGCTAGGAAAGTTTAGCTAATGAGGTTACAACGTCTGGAGAAATAAAAGCAGGTTGGTTAAGAATATGATTGACATTGTGCGTTGATTTATTGCAAAGTGGTTGATTATTCAGCTGAATGGATTACTGATTAAGTTTAATAAAAACGGGTTGATTAAAATCAAAATCGGTGGCTGATTAAATTTAGCTGATCGGATTACAAAGTGGAGAAGGGAGTATTTGATACTCCCTTCAATACGATTCAATTCTCGATTCATTCTCTTCAATTTTCGATGAATATTTTACTTAAGTCAATGCTTTGTAAAACTTCGCCTTTTGAAGAATACATTTTTTTGGGATAACATTTTTGATGCCCTTTTTAGAGGAATTAATGCAAAAATTAATAATTTTAAATTGTATGCTTTTTTTTTTTTTTTAATGCCATATTAGTTAAAAGCTGATTACTCAAAATGCCAATTTTCCAGGCAAATCTAAATTTTTCATAAAATCTGTTTAGTATTTAATTTGAAACTTTTTGTGGATATTCATGGCACAATTTCGCACAAATGAACACTGTTTTCTAAAGAAATTTTTATTTCGAGAGAGCTGCAAATGCCTCCGGGTATCTGAACCTGAAACGAACATTGCAAAGTTAAGTGTGTGCCACGCAATATAGTTGAAGAGTTTTCGAAAATAGATCTGGCACAATTTGAACATCAACTCTTCAATTGCGAGTTGTCCCCTCCAACTAGTGCAGAAAGCACACGAGTCGAATGAACCTCAATTGCCTCCAAATGTCTGAACTTGAAATGAACAACAAAGTTAACCCTTTGCACTCCAGGCCTTTTTCGCGCGGAGGGACCAACAACTCGAATCATTTTAGGTTCGGTTGGCGTTTACGGATCTTCTTCATGGAAACTAAACACAGTCATTGGCCTTGCATCAAATTTCCGCATCGAACCTAGAGGTCCTCTCGACTTTCTGCATCCAATCGTGTGGCGCCTGAGAGGCGCCGCTGGAGTGCAAAGGTTTAAATGCATGCAATAAAATATAGTTATTGAAGAAAAGTTTTCTAAAATAGATTTGGCACATTTTGAACATCAGCTTTTCAATTACGAGCTTTCTTCTCCGATTAGGCGCAGAAGATACACGAGTGCGTGGGTCGAATGAGCTCCAATTTTCTTCAGATTTCTGAACTTGCAATTAACATTGCAAAGTTAAGTTGTGTGCAGCGAAATATAGTTATTTATAATAAGTTTTCTAAAATAGATCTGGCACCTTTTGAACACCAGTTCTTCAGTTGCGAGTTGCCCCCACCAACTGGAGAAACCTCATGAGTATATGTATCGAAAAGGAGGCACAAATGCCTCCAGCAGTGGCGGGCCCGTGATCGAAAATGCTAGTGCCTCCGGAAACGTGCATCCCCCCCCCCCCCCACACACACACTTTTCACAATCATTCATGAATGCTAGGTCGTCTTTAATCTTAATCATCTTTAAATCAAAATTTCCTTTCAAATTTAATAAAATGAATAAGGTGAGAAAGAAAACACTTATTTTTTGAAAACCAAATCAATCCTCCTTTCTTTTAAACTTGCGAATCAGTCATAAAATGGCGTTGTTTTGGTAATACACTCACCCCACCCACGCCGATTCTCATATATTGAGCCAATCAGCTCATCGAATCTTCAAGGGCAGACGAAGTTAGAATTAATTCCTGATCGGCAGTACCGCTATTGCATATTGCTTTCCATTGGTTACCATTTAGTGCTTTCCATTGATTACCATGACAACGAGAGGCTGCGTGGCTACCTGAAACACGTTTCAGGAACACACGTCTGCTGCGTTCGGAAGAATATTCCTTTGATTGAAAGCGGGGTTTTTTTCTCGTGAATTTTTCAGGTGAGAAGATTGCTGTTTATCGGATTTTTTTTTCACTTACCGTAGAAATTTGATCTTCATTTTAGAAAATTATAAATTGTATAATTTTAGTTTTGAACTCATAAATTTAGATGCCTTCCATCTGTACTGGCTGAAGTACACGAGCCGCCACTGGCCTCCAGATATCCGAACTTGCAATAAACATTACAAAGTTATGTGTGTTCAACGAAACATAGTTATTTATGACGAGTCTTCTGAAATAGATGTGGCACATCTAGGAACACACCAATTCTTCAATTGCGAGTCGCCCCCCTTCCAACTGGGCGCAGAAAGCACTAGATGGATCGAAAGAGCTGCTAGTGCCTCCAGGGTGTCTTCTCCTAAAACGAATGAGAAACGACCTATGATCTCCTCATTAGCATATTGATGCATCACGTCACCAGAGGGTCACGTGCACACACCGAACCACTTCACACCTGGTGTCAGAGGTTGCCTGCATGATTTACCGCCTATTTATATCGGATAATTAATCACTTAAACACTCTCCTAACTTGCTGCTATCAAATGGCCACCTCCTTCCGATGGCAGAGATGGAATTCAAGCTGCTTCATAATTTCTCACTCGAATTCCCTCCTACTTGGACTTTTTGCGGGATGGCTGTTGCTTCTTATTTGATATCCGTCAATGTCACTCTGGAGCAATCGACTAACTTTTGAGCAAATAACACTATAGAACTAGGTGTAAATGTTTTGATTAAATTTTATACACTGTTCAGCCTTTTCTGCAAATCGTATTCATTATGTAACTTCTGCATTTGAGGCAAAAAAAACTTAAGAATCCTCCCCAGGAAATGTCCGGCTTATATAAAGGACAACGGCAAAGAAAGATCAGAGTCCAATTTTTTTTCTAAATCGAGGTTTTCCCTCCGTCTGCAAGGTTATAGCAGATAGTTTTACCACGCGAAGTCCTTTGGCAAATAAATATCATGGTACGTAAGATTTTGAGCAACCATTTACCTCAACCCTGATATAAGCCCTGAGACTTGAAACTTTAAATAAGTTTTTCAGGATAATCGAAGAAAAAGGACTCGGGTCGTTCTTTGCAGTAGCCCTACGTACGCGAGCTTCATAAATCACACAATCTCACGCATAATAACGTTCAAAAGAAATCATCTATTATAACAAAGGAACATTTAAATAGTAACAAAAAAAAAACTGGCTTTACATGTCATCACGAAATTTCCCAGAGCGTGTAAAGGTCGCAATTCATCTCTTATTTTGTTCGCCAACTCGAATCCGTATGTATCAGTTCATAATATCCACCAAATCATACTCAAGAGGTTAAGCATATATATTATATATATATAAAAAAAAATATTAAAACGGCGTAGTACAAAGGTGAAAAGAAGCAAGGTTAAAAAGAAACTTCCCTCCTCAAGCAACAACACAAAAAAAAAAAAACATGAAGAAATTGCATCCTGCATTGTATTCCAAGCCAGCGTGGAAACACAAAGTGACAGATGTTTGGATCGCTGGCACACTCTGAAGACATAGATCTCAGGTTGACAAAGCCAAGGCTGTGCCTTCAAGTGATTCCTTGTCCAGATTATGAGTGGCAATCAAGCGTTACTGGGGACTCCCATCCATCAGCCTTGCTGACAGGAGCCAAATATGAAAAGGACCGTGCATGTTAACAAGGTGGGGGGGGGGGGGGACAAATTCACTTTTAAGGTCCCTGGTCCCACAAAGGGGGTCCCTCGTCGCTTGTCAGGCCGTGACATTTATTTTGACAAAAAGGACTATTGCCTGGTGGACGGGTCTCTCGTAACGGATAGCCCAAGAAGGGAAAGAAGAAAAACATAAATAAAGAAAGCGGTAAAAAAAATGTAAATAAGTAAAGAAAAGAAAACTGGAGGGCGGATATGCCTGTAAAGGAAGACGAGTGGGAAAAGTTCAGGTCGGTTCCGGTGGTGACAGGTTGCAGATAGCGATGCATCACGTACAAACTTAGAAGTTAACACTCCTCTGTTCACCATAAATGCAGATAACGGCATCCACTACCTGCGCTGAAAATTAAGCGAATATTGGTTTTGTTTCTATCCTGTTAAATATGTTGGACGTCCTTTGAAGAATATTTCAGTTTTAAATAAGTATAATTAAAACCGGTTACAGCCAAACCTTCAAGCAATCGTACTATAAAACGATAACCGTTTAATGCTGTAGTTTTGTTGACTTCAATATATAGTTTGGCAGATAAATGCTGTTTACAATTATTTTGTTGAAATGCACTTTTAAATCTACCTGTTGTAGTTAATGAACTTTCATAGCAATTAAATAAGAGGTACATATAAACTGATATTAATTAATCAGTCTCTATGCATCTCTTATGCAATAGAAATTAAATAAGAGGTGTATAGATGTTGATATTCCAAATTTTGTTGAGCCAGTCACCCTAACCATATTATTAGTATATTACTACTCAAATTTTACTCCCAAGTTGTATAGCATATATGCTACACTATGCACTAGAAATTTAACATTTTATGTCTTTAAATAAAAGTTATATGTTCAAAACATATCAAATTTCTGGAAAGCAGCTGCCGTTAACGATATAGCACTCTCGACTTAATTGGTGAGTCCAATCTTAGTAATTCTCCTGCATGTACATTTGTCCTAACTTCAGCGTTAATGTTTACATCGTATCTTGCTAACTTTTAATATTCAAGTATAATTACTGAATTTTCCCTCCCTGCATACTGCCTGTACTTTTGATGTGTCTACAATCTGTAAATATTTTTGCAAATCTTCTCCACTAAGTTAGAAATGTTTTACCCAGCATACATTGTAATATTGAATTTCGTATCAAGTTACCACCCTATATCTGAATATTGTTGAGAGTTTTTTCTCATGTTACATAACCGTTACGTTTTTTACGTTGTTGTATACCCTTTTATTTACAGTGTACTGATTTTGTGCTATTTATCTCTGTATACTTCTCCACTTACATATTATTATGTTAAGTACGAGAAAGTCAATTGATCTGTAACTCCTTATGTATGAAGTCCATTTAATTAAATATGTATTTTGTTTATGTGCATATTATTCTGCAGTTGTGAAGAAGAATGTATGTAAAAATAATTATTTAATGGGTTTCGACAAATGCAAAAATTTCAAGAAGCTGCTTTTTAAACAGTTACCTGATATCAAATGGATTGACTTCCTTCCCAAAGTCATAGCTCACAAGTTATTCAGTTTTGGTACAATCTTTAAGGGGACTGTTAAGGCAAAAATTTCAAAATTTTCGATTTTTATATTTTAGGGGGAAAATATAGCTTGAAATTCTAGCTTTCAGTAGATACCTTACTTTTGCTGATCCGAGAAGAATTACGAATATTATTTGAGTTTTTGTAAGTGCGCATATCGGAAATCGCCTGTTTTTCATTTTCTTAAATTGCATTTTTCTCTTCATGTGTATTTTAAGATTTTTAGGGTATTCGATTTGTTCCTTGCGATTCAAAAGTTGATGTATTTTTTTTAAACTTGGAGATATTGTTTACTATACTATTTTGAACACAATTGTGCATGGATTTTGGAATCTGGTATTTTTTTATTGTTTTACAGCAATTTTCGTAATGCTTCTATTTAAAAAGTTGACATTTTTTGCCGTTGTACCAAAGTTTTACTTTTAAATAATTAACCAATGAGTCAAATTCAAAACCCATGCACAATTATGTCAGTATATATTCAATTAGCTTGTAAAAAAAATTGAGACAGATTGCAAAAAATTTGAATCGCAAGGAGTATTTTTAAAATTACGGAAAAAACGCTAAATTTTTCAATAAAAATTCAATTTCTTGAAAAAAATCAATATAAATTTTTGAAATTTTGGGTTGTGTTTTATCTAATTGCTATTGAACTGCACAAAAAATTTCATGAATTTTGAGCAAAAATTGAAGAATTTTTATTTTTGACTTAACAGTCCCCTTAACAGAGTGTTTATCATTTACAGTTTGCGTTACATAAATCTTTGTATAAAATATGTCCATGAAATTTTAATGGACTATCGAAGCTTTTACTGGATGTTTGTTTATAACTTAAAAAACTAATATTTCAAACTAACTACTTTAATCTAATATTCAGCTGAAACACTAATTTCAGCTTTTTTAACCTAAATTTCAGTACTTTGAACGTAGCTTATAAAATTGCAAAACTGGGATTAATTCAATTCACATGTTTATCAATAGAGTCTAATTGTTTAAAGTAACTTGACTCTCAATTATTTATTTTTTTTAATTTGATATTTCTTGCTGGTTTTGTTTTCACATGAAAATTAGCCTTTTTTTTTTTTTTTTTTTTTTTTTAATTGTGGTGGCTAATAACTCAAATTTTCAATAGTCTATTATTTTCTTCTCCTTAATAATTATTTATCTTAAAAATAGGAATATGTACTATGAAAATGGTTGATAAAATAATTTCAATTCTTCTCATTGAATTTGATTGTTCATTTTACTCTACAATGGGATAATGTTCAAATTATAAAATAAAGTAAAAATTATCTTTATTATAAAATCAAAATTATGTTATTTATTATATGGCACTGCAAATTATGATTTAAAGTGACAACTATACTGTTTGGAGCTATTAAATTATGGTCCCGTAAATAAGTGTGCTTTGACACATTCTCATGAAAAACTTTTTTATAGTCAAATGATAGCAGCTAGTTAAAACATGAAAAGAAAATTTCTGTAAATTGTTTCTCGATTATCTTAAGTTATGTTTATTATTTTAATGCTTTTGTTGCTACAGATTAAAAACATTAGTTTGGTTATCAGCGCCAATGTTTTTTAAATTAAAAAGTGTCATACAATCAAGAAACTAAAAGGATTATACACGTTAATAAGTGTTTATGTTTTAATATTTAATTATGTAATTGCCAATTAGATACGATAATCTACACCAAACGAAGATGTTAAATCGACTTAAATGAATTATTAAACTATTTAATTATTAAATATAAATATTTAATTAAATATTGGAATTATTTTATTGTTAACAATAATTATTAAAATTTGACTAATGATTAATAAATCGAAAATTTGGGCCGGAATGACTCTAAAATCACCGGGTCGATTTTATGTCCGAGTACGCCCCTTTCCTAGAAAAAGTCAAAACTGCATCAAAAACCACAGATCTCCGCCCCCAGTGAACAACAATGATTTATCTAAAAACGCAAGTTGTGACAGCATTTCGGAAGGGTAAGTAGTGGTCCTGTAAGTGGCTTCAGTCTGGACATATACCGTCGACGTCTGGATTGTTTTAGTGTGGCATTTGTGAGTAAACTTTGGTACAGGATGGGAGGTGTCAAGGTGATACAGGGAGGTGCAGTGGGTGTGATGTTCGATCAGTGGGTGTGATGTGGGCTTTATGGGTTTGCCGACCAGCCCCACCTAGGAGGAACTTTCCTGGAAATCCTTCGGTTGTGGAATTCGTTTCGGGACAGAGGCAGAATTTTAAGAATGTGGGGGAAAGTGTGGATATGAAAAGGGGTGATCCCCCTCCTCCTATTGCTTAGGAAATTGGGAGAAAAGGAAGTGAAAAGAAGGGGGGCATGGAAACATACAAAATGGGGTCCAGTAAAAGTATAGCATCGTTATAAACTAGCAAGAAATTTGACTCGTTTTACATTTGTTGGATACGTAAATGTGTGTGTGAGCCTTAGAATGAAGTATAAAAAGATGCTAAAAATCATTATTGGAAGGGGTTTTGATTGTTTGAAAAACTGAATAAAGATATACAGGAACATTGAATTTGTAAATGAAATTTTAACTGTATAAAATCTAAAAAAGTACTAACCAAGTTTTTTCAGAATTGACTGAAATCCAATTGAAATGGTAATGATGGCAAGAACAGCAGAGGAAGCCTGTACGTAAGTATCACATACGAATTTCCTGTATGTGTTCATACAGGAATTCAATTTTCCGTGTACGCAAATATCACCAAAATCGATTTATTCAATATTCAATAAAATAGAAAATGTTTTTAATCTTCACAAATACCACCCTCGGTATTTAATGCAAATGGTAAACATTTTTTCTCCCATGCAAATTTGATTAAACTTCAAATATGTTTTGAAAATTGAATAAACCAAAAGCAGTATAAATTCTTACACTAGAAATACTTTTTTTTTATGGTTTCGATATAAACTAACTACTGAATACCTGTGGTTTGCTATGAAATTTTATCATGTGCATTTTAACAATAAACATTTAGAACGTTTGCCCTCTTTTCCACAATGATAGTAAGTTTATCAGGATTGGAATAGCTTAGATCAATCATAGAGATTGATCTTTCTGACAATTGTACCAAATTTCAGAATCGTGACGGTATTGGAATTGGGATATTTGAATACCATTCGTTCGTAAAGTTTATCCCTTTTCTGAATACTTAAAATTAGTCAATTAAGATAGAGGTAACTCACTTTTTCTATGATTAGTATTGTTGCCATTTGTACCAAATTTTAGAGTTGCTGTTAAATTAGAAGTAAGACGACGGAGTGTTTAACAGACACCATCTGAGCAAACATACAAAATAATCTCTTCTAATTCTCTTTATTTCCAAAATTAACCAATAGAATTATTTATCGGAGGCGGAGGGATTAAAATTATATGCAATAGAAAGAGAAATTAACATTCTTTTTCCAAAATTACCAATAGAATTATTTACCGGAGGCGGGATCAAAATTATAGACAGTAGTAAGAGAAATTAAGATTATTAAGATTATATTTTTAAATTACCCAATAGAATCATTTATCGGAGACGGAGGAATCAAAATTATAGGCAATAGAAAGATAAATTAACATTCTATTTCCAAAATTACCCAATAGAATTATTTATCGGAGCCGAAGGGATCAAAATTATAGACAGTAGATAGAAAAATTAACATTCTAACCAACACATAAAAATGAACAACGTGTTGAATCTGTCTCAAATAACAAGTGGCACTGTCATATTTTTCAATGGACGAAACATTTATTGAACAGCTACTGAATATTTGGAATGCTGTAGCAGGGGGTCGGGCACCTCCATAGGAGCCCATGTTAAATTCAACAACTTTAAGGGCATCTAATTTAATAACCGATTCTTCAATCATTATGAAACTTTCGCAGTATAATATTTGGATATTTTTGAATATTTTAACAAGAGATTTTTGTTATTTTTTAAAAATTAAAATAATTATGATTTTCTAAAAATATGTTTAAGAAAAATTATTAAATTTTAGACTAATTATTTTTTTTAAAAAAAAGTATGCTATTTATCAATAATTCCTCGTGTTAAAGTACTTAAATACATTAGAGAAACATGTCAACAAAATTTCAAGCATTTATGTCATATAGATTTTAAGCTATGTGCCCCCAAACATGAAAAAATGGCATTTTGAGAAATTCGGCTTTGAAGTTAAGAAACATGCATTAAATACCTACATTTTGTTTACTTCAAAAAATTATTAAAAATACTTTGAAATAAGATATAACTACAAATGTGGCATTATTTTAAAGACAAAAATTTATATTTTAATAAACGGTAATAAACTCGAAATCCATAATCTGAAAAATTTTCATGTGCCGGACCCCCTTAGGAGGCCCGGAATCTCCATTAAGAGTCCATGTTGAATTCAACAAATTTTGGTCATCTTATTTAATAACCGACTCTTCAATCTTTATGAAACTTTCACAGTAAAATATTTAGATATTTTTGAATACTTATATATATATATATATATATATATATATATATATATATATATATATATATATATATATATATTTTGAAAACTAAAATTATTATGACTTTCTAAAGATATATTTACAATTTTTTTTTACATTTTAGACTAATTATTATTATTACTTTTTAAGTATGCTATTTACCATTTATTCCTCATGTTAAAATACTTAAATACATTAGAGAAACGTATATAAAAATTTCACAGTTTCACCAAACAAGAAAAAATGGCATTTTGAGAAATTTGATTTTGAAGTTAAAGAACACATGCATTAAATACCTGCATTTTGTTTACTTCAAAAAATTATTAAAAATATTTCAATATAAGGTATAATTGCAAAATAATTTAAAAAAGAAGAATTTAAATTGTAATAAAATCAAAATTAATAATCTGAAAATTGTTCATGTGTCGGATCCTCTTAAGGCGCCTTCACACGAGGTTAGTAAAACAATTAGTAGGGATGAGACAGAATTTTCCGCTCTGAAATTTTCTTAAGATTTCCCTTTTCTTTAACGGTAAAACATGTTTGAAAAGTCGACAGTTCTATTCGCATGCAAGGATCACGTGGCCTTCGGCAGCCAAATAACCTTCCTGCTTTCTTTGAGAAGGTGAGAAGTGTGATCAAGACTGTCCTAGCACTTGAAAGGAACGATAAGGTGAGTTTGTAGATGGTTTGGTTTGTGGAAATTGAAATTTATTAGTGCAAGATCAGCGCTAAGAGAGAGAGAGAGAGATGTTCAAACATAATGTTCTTGTTACATTCTAAGTATCTCTTTGAAACTAGATTTCAAAACCATAAATGGCTTTTTGAAGTCCTGAGCCCTATATCAAGTCAGGATGACCAATTTCAACTTAACAAGGAATAGATTCCAAATCATTATTTCTTGAATGTAAATTTACTCCACTTCATCATCCTCGCCGAGTGATAATAAAAGACATTTGTTGTTGTTAATATTATTTTTATTGTGAATTACAATTACTATTGCAAATATTATTAACTACGATTACTATTCTAATAATTACTGATGATAAAATAATAATAATTATTATTATTATTATTATTATTATTAACTACAATTACTATTGCAAGTATTATTTTAGTAACAATAAAAACAATAACAATTGTTTTTATTATTACTATTATTATTATTATTATTATTATTATTAACTACAATTACTATTACAATTATTGTTATTAATAACAATAATAATTATTATTATTATTATTATTATTATTATTATTTCCAGCATAGTCATCATTATCATTATTATCAACCTCCTCCTCATGGTTATTTTATTATTATTATTAACTACAATTACTATTACAATTATTATTATTATTATTATTATTAATAATAATTTCCAGCATCGTCATCATTATCATTATTATCATAATTATTATCAACCTCCTCCTCATTGTTATTTTATTACTATTATTATTATATTTATTTTTTGTAGAATTTGTGGCGTCACCTGTTGGAGAAAAATGGAGAATCTTCACTTATTTCATTTTCACTAAAATTGAATACTTTAATTTTCATTGAATAAACATTCAATTACCTCTAATCGCTGTTGCATCTGGTAAAAAAATATATGCAATACACTTGGAAGCAATGTTTCGGTAGGAAATGTTAGGTCGGAAATATTTCATTAAGTTAATGCAACCTTAAAAGTTAACTCCTAAGTTCTTTTGAAACCTGTTAGCCCGACATTTTACCAGTTATCACATATACTTTAGCCGAATAGATCCGACATCAGATGCCAGTCTAATAAAACAGCCGACACCAGTTAAAAAAGTAATATTTCCCCTCCACCTCACGTAACCGCCTTTGATAATATGACGAGACATGTAAAGCCATTGATGTCAAAGTGAAAGACTACTGCTGCATCCACTCGCTATATTTCAAACCTTCCTCAACCAGAAAACCGACGTGACGAGATGTCCGCATTAAAGTACATGACGCCTAAATTTCGCTCGCTTTGGAAGCGTAATTTATTGTGAAAATTCTCGGTTGTAATGGCGTCCGAAATATCGGTTACGGCCGCCCTTACATCTAAGATCGCGACAACAGATCTAAAGCCAACGAGTTACTAAAACACGTCGACTTGAGTTATTGTTTGATGACGAACGCGCTATTAATAATAAAAACTCCCCGAGTTGAGTTTTGAAGAGGCTGATTTAGGGCTGCGTCTGTTGTTTCTGATGGCAATGTCAAATGAGTTGGTTGAGGTATTTCTTAATCCTTGATGTATAGGATAGATGTAGAAGCCAGTGGATAAAGGCCATTTGGTGCATAATGAAAACGTCTGCTTAGTTTCGGAGTGGATTTGCATCTTAATCAATTACGGAAACGGTTTGAATCAATCTGTGTCAATGTTTGTCTTTGGAGTGAATACCAAAGCGAAGTATGCTATATTATTGAGCGTACTTAGAGTTTTTCTAAAGATTATTTAGAGTTATTCCAAAGGTCAAAAGCATAACACTTGTAAACAAAATTTGATGTCTATCAGACATTTTGCCAAGATGAAAAAGAAAAAGAAAAGCAGATACTTGTTGAGCAATTTAAATAAAATTTGATGTATTCATGAAAAAGAGTTTTTTTTTTTTTTTTAAACATCGTTCTATTGAATTAATGAATTAAAGTGGTATGTATTATTGCACGTATGAGATGACAGAATTGAATTCCAGTTTTCAAGAAGAATTTTTTTTTTTTAATTTCATAGTATTACCTACAAACTATGGAATAAAATTATTTAATTCCATAGCATTACAAACCAGCTATGAAATAAAATTATTTAATTCCATAGTTGGTTGGTAATTATACAATAAAAAAAAAAATACCAAAAAAAAAATAGCCGATTAGTTTTGGTAAAAGAAGTTCACCGAGTTTTCCTCAACAATACGGGAATAATAGATAGGACTCATTAGGATAGGATACTCATTGGGCGTTGCCAGATAACGGCATGGGAAACACTCAAATTTGTTATTTAATTATTATAATGTTTAGTTTTTAGTCTATTGTATTGGAAAATATGGTAATAATTTCCCATTCATATTGTAAGCAAACTGAAATAAGACCATTGTCAAAATTAATATTTATATTTGTATAATGGGCAATTAAAATTTCAAGAAATCTATTTCATTGTACCTCACTAATAGGACACAGTGAATACAATGGGGCACAGTTTGAATAGAGCACAGTTTGGGATACAGAAAAGGACGAGGATTTTGAATCGATTTATTTCTAAATAAGTCTATTTCGGCGACTATTCATTGATTGCAAAAAAAGCAATCATGAGACTGAGACAATTTGAGTTTTTAGTCAGCAATCAAATTTTAATTTAAACTTTATTTATAAATTTTTTCACGTCAAAAAGCACTAATGAGTAATATATCTGTTATTTACTTATACTGTAATTTTTACTAATTCAGGAAAGTATTTATTCATAAATTTCTTTAACCAACACGTAATATGTTATTTATTTATACTGTTACTTTTGCTAATTTCAAAAAGCATGATTATTCAAAGCCTTATGGCACCCTGGAAATTTTATTCTTTAAAAAAGAACTATTTACACTTACCTAGGAGTTAGAAGAAAAAAATTAATGGCAAAGACTACGATGTACGTTAAACACCCATTTTCTCTCATAGGTTTCTTACAAAAACTGAGTGTTTATATATAAGACATATAAGATGTGTAACTGCGGCACCATCAAAAACGAGAAATTGGGTCTTTTCTTTTTAAAAGTAATTTTTCATCACCCCCCCCCCCCCCTCTCTTTTTTACAGTGGCCTATGTTTCCCAACTTTCTGTACATGCTAGAAATGTATTCAGAGTCATCTATATCAACGTGAATAATGACTAATAGGTGATCAATGATAAATAGATGATCAATGACTAAATGGTGATTCATGACTGTCACATGAATTCTCATGGTGACAAAAGAAATCTAACGTAAAATATTTTTGCACCCAATCTTTAAGACGTTGATACGCGTAGCGAAAGCTACAAAAAATTCGCAGGTTTCCATAAGTTCTCAAATTATTGTTTGCTTATTTCTTTGACCAAAACAAAAGTAACAATCCATTGAAGGGAACTAATTTATTAAGGTGTCAAAGAGGAAAATAATTCCTCACTTTAAGAATCATGCCTGGGGTCTCAAAAGTCTTAGTAATGGGCTCTCCTTCGCATTTATAAAACGGTTATTCTAATGATAATCTCTTTTAAGGGGGTCTGAGACTCAAAATTTTTAAAATTCTCAAAAAAAAAAAATTGTTATTGTAAAAAATAATGCAAATATTTTAAAACAAAATGGCATAAAATTTTTGTTTCTATCTTTAGTAGAACTTGAAATCAGGGCCTGATTTAGAAAATGTTTTACTGTAGGCCCAACATTCAGAGAGGGGCCCCAATAGCAATATTTATTTCTTTACGTCACAATATTACCAGATCAAGCTACATTCGTTAAGACTAACTTTTTACATTTAAAACTCATAGTTTACTTTCACACGATTTTTTTGTTATAATTAGTATGATCTTGATTTGCTCAAAACTTTTGAATTAATCAAGACCCCCCCACCCCCAAGTACACTAATTTTACAATAATAAATCCACAAATTATATAATAATAAAGATTACTTAATTTTATAACAATAATTGTAAATAATACAAAGTAACCTTTCCACTGTTTCTACGACGATCTCACCAAAAAGGAGGGCCAAAAAAGTCCAAGGAAGAGCCTGCAAACCAACCAATCACAGAGACTCTTTCATTTCATAATATAAGAAGTTGTATATGGTTGGTTGGTGAACATCTTTTTACAAGAGGCGAGAGAAGGAGAACAGCTGCGTAAAGCATTTGTCTCCGTGTACATATGAAGAAGTTGTATATGATTGGCTGAACCGGAATGATTTGCTTAATTAGGTTTTATTAGGTTAATCTATCTAACTTAACTCTCTGTGACTATAAAAAATATGGAATTTGCGGATGTGTAACTAAAAATTTCTTTTTTTTTGTTTAGTACTTCCCATAAAAAGACCCTTTTATTTAAAATTTTCAGAAAACTTTCAAAATTTGGGGGCCCCTAGGCCCGGGCCTAGTGGACCTAATGGTAAATCAGGCCCTGCTTGAAATATTTAAGTTTTTATTACATGATAACTGTATCTCAGACATGCTATCTTGAAACTTTGAAACTTTTTTTCTCTGTGATTCTTTTTGTCCCTTTTTTTTAAAATTTAAATTGATATAACTTAAAAAAATTTTGATGTAAATCTATGAAACTTTCCACAATTATTTTTCATATATATTTCTTTAATTTGTCTTCATGAATTATGATTTTTTTTATATATTTAACTTTTTTAAAAAAGTTTTAGGAATTTAGCATACTATGGATTTTATACAGGTTTTGCACAAAATATTTTTAAATTTTTTTTTTCTAATTACTTTATTGAAAAATCATGATGACAATTTTTTAAATGAATTATAAGAAGTAGTTTTATGCAAAAATGAAGCGATTTCAAAAAAAAGTTTTTTAGATATATCAAATTTAGGAAATATCAATTTTGAAGTTTTTTAATTTTTAAAAAAATATTTTTAAATTTTGAAAATTTGAAGTAGTTTTTAAAGTTTTAAAACATCATACATTACTGCATAAAAAATTCCAGAAAAATAATTCTAAAAATAAAGATTTTAGAATTTTCAGTCACAGACCCCCTTAATCTTGTGCTTTTGTTTAACTATGTTGTTGTTTAACTGGGCTTAAGAATTATTTGGAAGCGTTCGTCTTCGTTATACAAAACCAACATCCTTCACATGAAGTAAGTTGCCTTACAAGAATCCAATGAACCCCTTTTTGAACTATTCAGATTGGCGTTATATTTAATAGCCAATGAATTAGTAAAAAATGGGGTAACATATTGCAGCTAAATGTTATTCAATGATACACTTATTTTCAGAGTTTTTATTATAGTACATTTTAATTGATATATTTCTATAAATGACACTCACACTTTCTGTTTTTACATTCAATATCATTTTTATTGGTTTTGTTGCATATTACAAGTACTAAGGATTTTGAAAATATATTTGACATGATTTGATATTATCTGGAAAAAAATTTATTCTGGGTAGTCGATGACAGCATTAAAATCAGGAAAATCAACCAAAAAAAATAAAAAATAATAACTTGTGTAACATTAAATATTGGTCAAAATGAAGAAATTTTTTGACCATACGTTGTTTAAATACTTTAAAATTATATTTTAGAAAAACCAGTTCATAATAATTGACTGATAATTTATTAATAATCACTTATTTAAAACTCGGTTAAAAAAAAAATTTCGCAGTGATTTGAATTGTGGTAACACGTAGAAAAATCTTAAAACTAAAATAGAGTGTACCAAAAGTTGGGAAAGCGACTTTTTCAGAAACGTAAAATTTTGTGTGTGTACCTTGCATACTTTTCAAATTTAATCTGCTCCACTACCACATTCTGAAGCATCTCCTTACAGTTACTTCTAATGCCTTCCGTTTTAATTGTTTATCTTGTATGCATCTTTTGAGGATATTTTAAATGCCCTATATCTGCTATTCAACAATAATTGAAGCGTCATAGTGTTATAACCACTGTTATTATGTAGTGTTATTATAGGGGAATGTTATAACCAGGTTAAATTCCCAAATGGGGGAGTAATTAGATTACAACTGCTTAATCCATCATTAAAATAAGTTTATGCTGCCCCATAATGTATCCGCAGCATTTTTAGACTTGCCAATACAACACATACTAGAAACTAGGTTCGTGTCTACATCACTCTTGTTATTTGTCGTTGAAGTTGACGTGTAAAAAAGCAACATAAAACCTTGATACAATCTTAGAAGCTAAACCTTTTCTATTTGAGATTCAGTCACAATACAATGTCTGCTATCCCAATACATATATTTTACAATAAGTCCCAGTTCCCTTACTTGGATATATTAATAATTGTGTGCATATTATTAACAGTTGTGTTGCTGATTGGCATCTCATACTTAAATTTACCAGGAAGTTGAAACATAGTCAACAAAATGTTATGTGCAACATGGTAATTAAACAGTAATTTCTACTTTTCTTTTTATAAAATTTGTAATTTAACACAAGTGCATTTATATTGCTTTTTAATTTAAATATATATGTTTTTAGCTTCCCAACATCTGAAAGGTACCATAAACAATCCATTCAGTTACATCAACTGCCTGAAAATATCCCCAATTCAGACACTTCAAATGTCTGAAAATACCCCATTTTCAGACACTTCAAGTATCTTAAAGATTACGACACCATTTTGCGTCTTAAAACAGTTCCACTTGTTTAAGACGCTTTTGTGTCTTATTTTAAGACATTTCAATTTGCTGCGAGTGCATGAATTTCCCATTCATTTTTAATGAATAAATTTTGAAAAGTAGTTTACCGCCTATTTTGCTAGCAGATATATTTTTAATATTTAAAATTAGATGCCAACACCAAGCACACGCTGGCAACAGAAACGGCGCTTTGTTACTGAACATAAAAATTGGCAATGCATATAAAGTATTTATATTAATTTTTTTTTTATAGATTATATTAAAGAAGATAGTCTACATGTCTAAGTAACCTGAATCAACAAAAAACTCATTAGCCTTTATGGTATAGTGGTTAGCGTGCTAGCTTCTAGACCGCGAGGTTGCGGGTTCCGAGTCCCGTGTTAGGCATGGGTGTTTGTAAATGTATGTTGGCTTGTCTAATGACGAATGTTTCGGAGCATTATAGCCCTCGTGTTGCTGACGGCGCCAGGTAATCTGAAAACAACCAACCATTTGCCTTTATTTCAATATTAATACAACGGAGGCTTCCGAAAATTGCTGTTTAGACAATGAAAGGTCAAGGTCGAAAGTTGCTATTCGGCAAATCAACGGCACAAGAACAAGTGTAGCAAAAAACTGTCTAACAACCGTTGGGTGAGTACTGGTTCATTGCAATGAAAGTAACAAGAAACAAGTTTTAAAAGCGGTTTAAATAATTTTAAGCGGAAAAGTATAAGGTTACCGTAACTTTAGAGCTGAAGTAAAATGCATAATGATGTTTTGACTTCGTATTCAAATGGGTACGTGAAGTCTGGGTGATGGGTATGAAGTAGAGGTCGGAAATATCGATCAAAATAAATATCGATACTATATCGTTGCATAGAAAAAAAATATCGATATATCGATACATGATTTTTTTTATTTGATTATCAATTCCGCCAGAAACGAATTGGTGCAATAATATTTTTTTTTTTTTTTAAATTAGATAATTTTCAATAGCTTTTAATGGCAACGCTGACTATTTAGGATAATATTTTTACAATGTAAATAATTGAAAAATTAACAGAGGGATGAATATATATGGCAAAATATTGAACATTGGTGCCATTTTAACTGCCTCTCAGCCAAGTCCAAATTTTAGTTTTGATGGTTTTGAAAAGGAATAAAGAAAATCGAAAAAACACATGGAACTACAAAACAATTTTTAAAAAAATAAAAACATTTGAAAATATCGATATATCGGTGACTTTTATCGATATTTTTAATATCGATATTTTAAAAAAATAAACATTTGAAAATATCGATATATCGGTGACTTTTATCGATATTTTTAATATCGATATTTTAAAAAAATATCATTGTATCGATATATCGCCGACCTCTGGTATGAAGTCTAAGAACTATCTGAGAGTACTTTTCGATAGCAGTTACTTTAATCGAATAGAAACTACAAAAACACATTTCGAATCTTTGTAATTGCTCACCGAACAAACCGTATCTCCTCTTGCATGACTCCGGGATAGTCAAAACAACGATACATGGGGTTAAATATTTGTCAATGGAAACTTTTTTTTATTCAGTTGAGATGAGTTTTCACGTGGGACTTTCTATTAGAAATATTAATGGAATTTTATGCATTTTATAACAGTTTGTTTTGGGAAAAGAAGAAATCCATCAAGAGTTATTAGGTATTTTCATCAACCGTTTCACTATACTTCAGTATCAAATCGACTCGGAAGGGTGAAAGGATATTGAACAATTTAAATGTTCCCACACTCCTTCGAAGTAGTAGAAGTTTTAACAATAGTCCTCTTAGAAAATGTTATTTAAAAAAAAAAAAAAAAACATAGGCGGAGATAGAGCCCACTGCTTCTATGTAAAGATCGGTTGATTTGGAAATTCAATGATGTTTCACAAAGTATGATTTTGGCGATAGTTCACTAACCTCGTCATTTCCATGACGTCATACGTTATCTCATGCGTCATACGTTAGGAAGAAGCTGTTCGTTAATTTGTGATTGCATTATAATTTTATGTTTGGTATTCGACGCGTGGACTTAGGGGTGCAGAGGAGGGGGAACGACGTTCCCTTATCCTCTTAAGAAGGAAAAAGGAAAGGCGTTCCATCTCCAAAAAAGTTTCTACGTTTTTTTTTTCTTCTTTATTTAACAAAGTACTCAAAGTCACGTCCTTTTATTTGAAAATTATTGATTTAAAAATGTTGGTAAAAAATCTGTTTAAAATTTGTTTTATGTGTAATTTTTTTAATATTTCTTTTTTAATTGACTGTATCAATTTAAAGGAAGGTTAGCGTAAATATCCATGCAAGATAATAGTTTAAAAGTTTAGTTAAATACTAGCTGAATACTCGTGATTCACTGAAAAAGTTTAGAAAATTAGTTACAATATCGAAATGTGACAATACATTATCGAAATATCTGGATATTGCTACAATGCATGATTTTTTTTCTTTTTCTTTTTTTTTCTCTTTTTTTTTCCAGAAGAAAAATATATTCAATTCTTTGATATCCATATAGTGATGGTACGATAAAATTTTTAAAAAATAGAATCATTCATATATATAATTAATTCATTATTTTTAATTGTTGTCAATTGACAACATCATGGTTGGTTGGTTGGTTGTTTTCAGATTATCTGGCGCCGTCAGCAACACGAGGGCTATAATGCGCCAAAACATTAGTCATTAGACAAGCCAACGTTCAGTTATAAACACCCATGCCTAACACGGGACTCGAACCCACAACCTCGCGGTCTAGGAGCTAGCACGCTAACCACTACACCGTTTGGTCGGCTAACAACATCATGATTAAATGTTATATTAAGCAATACTATATAATAGAAATTAAAGAGCTAAAATATAATAAATTTTTTTCAATCGTGGAAATTGACTACATAAAAAAGTTTATATTAAAATATATTCACCAGACACACACCAAAATCATGATTAAAAAAAAAAAACTACACAATTTTTTAATACTAAAATTTATTAAAAAATAAGGAAAGTTAAGCCACTCACATCATTATTTTTTTATTGTTAACTGCGATCTTAAACGGTAAGGAATAAAATAGTTGTTTTTATAATAGGAACATAATATTCATTTTCGAGAGAGATTTGTAACTTTGCTTTGAACCTAAATACTCTGATCAGTGATCGGCCGATCAAACGGTATAGTAGTTAGCGTGCTAGCTTCTAGACAGCGAGGTTGCGGGCTCGAGTCCCATGTAAGGTATGGGTGTTTGTAAGTGTATGTTGGCTTGTCTAATGACGAATGTTTCGGCGCATTATAGCCCTCGTGTTGCTGACGGCGCCAGATAATCTGAAAACAACCAACCAACTGATCAGTGATCAATTTTATCACTCCAAACATCTGTAGGTGATTTGTTGCAGCAAAGGTTCAACGATTGTTTTAACCCTTTGCACTCCAGCGGCGCCTCTCAGGCGCCACTCGATTGGATGCCGAAACACGAGAGGACCTCTAGGTTCGATGCGGAAATTTGATGCAAGGCCAATGACTGTGTTTAGTTTCCATGAAGAAAATCCGTAAACGCCAACCGAACCTAAAATTATTCGAGTTGCTGGTCCCTCAACGCGAAAAAGGCCTCGAGTGCAAAGGGTTAAAATATAGTCCGAGAGGTGACTGCAATTTTTGGACCCCATCGAACATCATTCTGAATTTTTTATAGAAATTGGAGAAAAGTGAGTAGATTACGAATCCACTGGTCTGCCGTGGCAAAAATGGCCGAAACTGATCAAAAATCGACTTGGAATGAGTTGAACTAAAATCCGAATGCCAAATATGTCATAACTTGCAAAAAAGAGAACAAACTTTTTCGTCTGGCAACCCTGCATTTTGATTTTCAATGAGAAAAAGCGCAAACGATTTTTGATCTCTGGCTTGGAAAATTTGTCTCTTTTAAAAGTAAGCCAAATTGGCGACATCAGTTACGTCATAAGTGACGTAATATTTTTTGCCAACTTGGCTCCCTTTTAATAGATGCAAGTAGACCGTCGCCAGATATCTGAATCGTCTGCAACCTTCTTAATTGATAATTAAAGAGTGAGGGTTACCAAATAAAAAAAAAATGCTTATTATTTGGCAAGTTACGGCGCATTTGGCAATTGGATTTAGTTAAACTTATTAAAAGTCGATTTTTTGATCAGTTTCGGCCATTTTTGCCACGGCAGACCAGTGGATTCGTAATCTACTTACTTTTCTCTAATTTCTATTAAAAATTCAGAATGATGTTCGATGGGGTCCAAAAATTGCAGTCGCCTCTCAGTCTAATAGGTTCAACCTCGTTTGATGGTCACCTTCCCCCAATAACTCCCATTATAATAATAATCTTCCCAAAATAACTCAAGATTTTAGAAACTCCAAGTCGAAAGTTCATTAAAATTCAAAAGTCTATCAGAACGTATACTCGCTTGTATCAACCAAGTATTTATTACAGCAAGATCAATGGTTGTACAATGTTTTTTTTTACACTCTACTAAATTATTTGTTCAGTGATATATTAGGTGAGAAAAGTTGGGAGATTCCGGCGATCCAGGAGAAATAAATATGAAGAAAAAAAAAAGCAAACTGGTTTTCTATTTACAACACGCTTTCGAGACGAGTTACATCTCCAGAAAATTCAATCGAAAAATAATCGGGTTGCATCATTCCAAGTTTCCAAGGTAAACTCTTTTGTTAACGTTTAGTGGTTGGTTTTTGTTTTGAAGGTGATTGTTAGTTTACTGCATGCAAATTTGCGCTGATGTTCACATAATTTTCGCTCAAGTATTTAAGGGGGTCCAGTACCGAAATTTCTTCAAAAATCCCGATTTTTTTTTCTGATTTCAAAAAATAGTTCAAACATTCCTGAAGAGAATGATGTTTTTATCTTATTCCTCCGGTGATTAGAACGCCACAAAATTACCTGTGATTTAAACATCACTAATGGGCGTAACACATTGAAGCGTCTGCTTAAAGTGCGTTTTTCGAGCACTAGCGTTTTTCACAGATGTTGCATATTCAAATCGATATATCTCCAGAAGCATTAAAAATTGGCTATTCACATTTTTGGAGCATTTAATTCATATAGTTTTAAATATTTTGTCTTCGCAGAATTTTATTTTTTTAATTCTGTTTTAAAATATAACAGTTAGCATAAAAGATAACATAAAAAAAGCAAAAATTTCAATACTTTAAATTTGAGATTTTTTAAAAATTTTTTTAATTCACCTATCAAAATTCTGTAAAGACAAAATTTTCTTTATATAATTATGTATTACAGAAAGCTTTCACTTTGAAAAAAAAATTATTTTTTCTCGACTTATATCAAAATACGCAAACATCAATTATTATGACTTTTTCTTGGTTTTTAAATTTTTTTTAAATAACTAAACACAATATTTAAAATAACATTATCTCAACGATATATAAATAGTATCTCATACATAAAATAAATTTTTGACATAAAAATGTACATAAATAAAGTTTTTTTTTATTTTCGGTACCGGACCCCCTTAACCGTTTGCAAATCACCCTCATTTTTTACGCCTATAATGCCGGAATTATTGAAGCGAATGTTGGAATCAATCATTGGACTATTACATCATTATTATTCAGGGGCGTACTGGGACATAAAATCGGCCTGGTGATTTTAGATTTGTGCCGGCCCAAATTTCCAATATCATCACTTATAAAATTTTAATAAAATCATTCCAATAATTAAATAACTAATTTTTAATAATTAAATAATTTTTATAATTAACATATTTTATTATTTAAATATTCGCATTTAATAAATTATTTCAATAATAAGTTATTTTTATTTATAAATTTAAAAAATTGAATCGTTATAATAATTAGTTTAATTAAATAAAATCTTCTCGGTCGCTGGTATTTACATCTCCTTTGAGTGAACTTAATCTTCATAAGTCATTGATAGTTTGTTGCAAAAACAAAGAAATATAAACTGTAAAATAAAGAATTTCCAGGAATATAACTGGTAGGTTTATTAGAAAATGACATCCGAACTGATAATAAATATTTAACCATAAAGGCTATAAAACAACTAAAAAGTAATATGATAATATATAAATCTTAGAGGCTGGAGGGAGGGGGGGGGGGGAGGGGGGGGGGAATGATTGGCATTTGAATGCATTGGATTTTTTAAGAAAACGTTACGGAAAGCAACTATTTATATCTAAAAATAATTATAAAAAAAACTTCGTATCCGACCGGCGATTGCACCGGATTACCCTATGGCCAGTACGCCCCTGCTATTATTTAAAAAAAAAAAATCACTTCCACTGGAATGAGAATTTCAGATTTTTCATCAATTAATAATTTTTCTTCTTCTCATCTTTATCTTTGAAGAATACATTCGACATGTTGCTTTTCGTTTACAAACATTTTAACGACGAACCAACGTTGAAAAACTTCAAAGAAACACCTAAAACTACATCAATTGAGAATGCAAACATAATGCAGCAAAAGTGTAACAGCCAAAAATGAAAGCAAAAACAGCCAGCCAATCAGAGGGCGGTATTATTTTCCCATGTCCGAATGCATGTAAAGGTAGGAAATATGCGGCCCGGCAGATGCTGACTGAAAATTGATGGTATTTTAATCAATGTTGTTGAGATAAAAATAGTTTCTAGATTGGTAGAAGATTTTGAAATGTCTTTGCTGGTATAAGAAGGAAGGAAGACTTGTAAATTGCCAATTAATGAATACAAACCTTCCTTTTCCACAAAAGACATTTTATTAAAAAATTAAAATTCCGCAGAAGAAAAAATCCTTTCGCGGATATCTCGTATTTGAAAATTTGGTGTGTTGATTGGAACTTACATACACATAAGTATTTAATGCAAGTCTAAGTTTATTTAGTTTCCCTTTAAATAAAAGATATTACTTTAGAAAGGTTTTTTAAATAAATAGAGAACTTTACAATAATTAACGTAAATATCGAATGCACGAGAGATTTGTGTTTTCTAAAACAACAATTTCAATTATTTTTGTATTGTTTTAAGAAATTGCACAACACTTTGTGATAGTTATTTTGTTAAAGCGTGTTTTTTAGTTCTTTAAAATATTATTTTTTAACGGCATAATTATTCTAAAATATAATTTTCTAAGGTCTAGATGGCATCAAACTATGTGAAAAAGTGGCTCAAAAACGAGTTTTCCATACGGTGACACCGGCGTTGGTTGTTTTCAGATTATCTGGCACCGTCAGCAACACGAGGGCTATAATGCGCCGAAGCATTCGTCATTTAACAAGTCAACATACATTTACATATACCCATGCCTTACACGGGACTCGAACCTGCAACCTCGCGGTCTAGAAGCTAGCACGCTAACCCCTATACCGTTTGATCGGCATACATCTAATCAGATGCTAGCTAGGAACTTAAGTCAAAATTAAGAAGCATTCCATTTAAATTTAAGCCATAAATATTCAATAAATTGGTTGAAAAAATTGGTGTTAAGTATATTTTTAGGTAAGAGAAAAATTTAGGGGCGAACCTTATTTTTCCTGCTTTATAACTCTTGCATTGACAAGTTCTTTGAGTTGGTTGGTTGTTTTCAGATTATCTAGCGCCGTCAGCAACCCGAGGGCTATAATGCGCCGAAATATTCCTCAGTAGACAAGCCAACATACATTTACAAACACCCATGCCTAACACGGGACTCGAACCAGCAACCTCGCGGTCCAGAAGCTAGCACGCTAACCACTATACCGTTTGGTCGGCCAAGTTTTTTGAGTGTATATTTTAAATTTTGGGAAGTGTTACATTTTGATTGTGTTACAGAGTAATTCTAAGTATACTCTAGGAGTATATTCTAAGTATAATAATAAACTTTTGCTTTGACACGAGCAAGAAGAGACTGATGGTTATAAAATTTAATTATCTATTTTAGAAGTCAACGAAATTCCTCAAAAATGAACGTAGAAATTTTATACAAAATAGTAATGTAATAATACACTAGTTTAGTATAATAGAGTTCACAACTTCGATATAATTTTCTTAGCCATCTTACAATACCAAACAATAACAGTATGCAAGCAAAACATTAAATAGACGCAGACCAGTATTAACTTTGCTAAAAATGTTAAGAGTATGTTCTATCGATATCAATCTAAATTAAACACACATCCAAAGTCATTTTCTTTGGATTTAATCATGTATACGAGTAATATTCCGACTCACAAGCAGTGTCTTCAGCAAACAAATAAATAAAAACTATAATATCAGCCTAAATGTATAAGGTGTAAACAAGTTTAGATTTATTTTCTCACCACAGATGATAAATAAGGGCTGAAATAAAAACTTACCGTAAATTAAAAGATTTCCAGATCTTTCCTTCCAGCCCGACAACAACTGCGACTTGTTTAGAAAGCATTATCTTTAATACAAGTACAACTTTCACGTAACAAGTACGAATGCACAATAATAAGAATAAATAGACTGATTTTGATTTTATTTGATTTGGTGTTGGTTTTGCTGGATTATGCTTCCCGGGAGAGGGAGCTTTTTCCAGACATTATCCAAGGAGATATGTGTACGAGGCTAGCGACTTCTGCGAAGAGAAGAACTTTACAGGACAAGTAATCATTCAAAAGTTTGGCGTCTATATCATTCGGGACACAGGACATAAATAAAACAGTGAGAAAGGTTTAATCAAATCTTTTTGTGAACGAAATGAATTTGCACAAGGCTCTGATCTTTTCTTTGGGTCGATGTGACCAGTCAAAAAGCCACGGGAAGGACAGTGGAATGCAGCCGAGATCTTTGCGTAGGGAGTCACGTTGGATATCGAACGCAGGACATTCGAGAATGAAGTGCTCTGGAGTTTCAACTTCAGCACAGAAATTGCACTTGGGAGAGGGAATGATGTTGAAAGTACGAAGGGTGGCATTAACGGTGGCCATTTTAGTCTTCAGTCTGGTCAAAAGGATGTCCATTTGGCGGTTGGGCGAGAAGGACAAGTAGTTTTTCTGCAGTGGGTAGATCCATGGGTATCTGAAATAGACTGATTGGTGGGGTGGGGTTGGAGGAAGAGGAGATCAATGAGATTTCATCATGGTTCAAACTTACCAAGCATACTTAGCTCTGAGTACTTTATTTCCGCAGAAATAGGCAGTCGGAACAGTGTTATATACAGGGTAGTGTCATAAAGAAACTTCTCCGATATATGGACCTGTTGCGTGGATGGGTTCGAAAGATTTGAAGCCAAAGCAGATCAAAACTTGCAGAAATTTATTCCAATATAACTCTTCACAGATTCCTTTACAACTCCAGAACTTCTCGTTCTAGTAGACTCAATACAGCTCTATACACAACAATAGAGCACAAAACAGCAGTTAAAAACTTGACAACACTACTGCTACAATCGCTGCAAAAGACAATGCAATACAGTTCGCTTTAGAACTATTCTGAATGCTCACTGAGACTCAGTATCTCAACTCAGTACTTCCAGTCAACTAACGGACTCAGTCAGTAATTCAACTGACAAACGGACTCGACTAACTCCAGTCAACAACTAACTCCCCACTCACTTGGCCGGTCTTATATAGGAGTCAATACTTCGTGAATCTTCTGTACTAAACTTCAACTTAACTTGACATCACTAGACGGTAGATCGTCACAATGCTCATAGGTATTTAATCCATTTTGGCGGCGTGAAAGCATAATGTTCGCCAAACCACAACCCTGTAGAGAACAAAAGGCTCTAAGGTTTGGCGAGAATTATGTCTTCACTCCGCTAAAATGGATTAACTGCCTATGAGCACGGTGTAGATCTATCGTCTAGTGATGTCAAGTTAAGTTGGAGTTTCGTATAGAGATAGATATTTGGAGAACTTTCCAGATCGTAGTCGAAAAGTCCTATACATGTACATGGGGACCGAAAATGTCACCAAATGGTCGCCAAGTTTGGCGACATTTGATGATTTCTCGCCAAATTTGGCAACAAAAATTAGTCGCCAAAACAGTTGCCAACTTGGCTCTATCGGGCCAATTTGGCGAGATTGCCATAACCGTAATGTTAATTGCCCTGCTCCTTGTAAAACTCGCTTCCCAGCGTTACCTCTGTAAAACTCGTTATCAAGCATTAAGACCCATATTGCAGGGAAGCCAACTTAAGACGAACTATTATGCAAAATGTACATAAATTTTCCTATTTACAAAATTAATACAACGAAATATTTACAAATATACAAAAATTCGTAACAGACCAATAGCGGCCGTTCCGAGCAACTGATAGAGATTAGATTTCCGGTATAGTTATTCAAAGGTATGAGTTCGGAATTCTGTGATTGGCAATAAAATGGTGCTCACGGTTAAGGTTATAAGTACAGAAACACGAAATTTTCGAATTGCAACACCTACTTCTTCTTGTCGTAAAATGCTCAGCGCATGCGAAAACCTTAGAGAGTGTTGGAACTGTACATGTATTAGAAAAAAAGGACGCGTTATGCACGCACAAAAAACAACTCTGCGAGAGTACAACAGAAACATGATCGGGGCACAAGGAGGAAAATTGCACATAGAAAGCCGATGAAATTGCCTGTGATTGCACCTATGTGAACTTTGGAATGTGTTATATGCAAATTTACACTGTGCGCAACCGATCACTTTTTTGTTGGCCGTTCGCAGAGCTGTTTTTTTGTTGTTGTTGTTGTGCGTGCATAACGCGTTCGTTTTTTGTGATACACGTACCATTCGAACGCTCTTTAGGGTTTTCGTATGAGCTGAGCATTTTCAAAAGTAGGTGTTGCCATTCGAAAATTTCGATTTTCTGTAACTATAACCGTAACCGTGAGAGTCATTTTGTTGACATTCACAGAATTCTGAGCTCTCCTATGAATAACTATACCTGAAATCTCATCTCCATCTTTTGAACGGAACGTAACCTAGAGGTCCATATATTGGCAAAGTTTCTTTATGACCACCCTATATATACATCGATATAGATAAACATTTGGATACACTGCTCAACACTGAGGAATGAATTGAAACCTTTGCCAGATCGTTGGATGAACGAAAAATACTGATTGCCAAGGATTTAACAAAAAATCCTGAATTGTACACATCAGAAATGTCAGTAGTAGACCTTAATCAGTAATAATGGATGGTTGGAGTTTAACGGCGCAAGGGCAACACATGGGCCATACTGCTCTCAATAATAATGTGCAAAAAAAAAACTACTTTAACACTTCACAAGGTTTCCAGAGTTCCCACCCAATCATAAAAGTGAACTGTGATTCGATAATCGTCCACCCATCGTCCTTTTTTGTTTTTGTTTTTTTTCCCCCCTTTCATTGCCATCGGAGCAGTCGATCCAGTTATTTATCTACATCGATGTATATATACTATAGCTAGAATGTTTTAAGCACACACTTAGTTTCCTAAACATCAATCACCCAATAATGACTTTTAATGCAATTATTTTGTGCAGATCTTAAGTAAATATTTACATTTCCATGTTAGCTAAGGTAATTTTAAAAAAAAGTTAAGGCCCTCAGAAAAATGCCTACACTTGTTTAGAAATTACGCAATTTCTAAACAAAATTAAAAAAATTGCCCCAGGCAGTCAAAACACTATTTGTATGTTAGCAGTTAAGAAGAAGTCTTAGTAAGAATCATTTCTCCATACACACTACGTTAAAATTTTCTAGATCAAGTACCAAGGGCTTAATTTTTTATTATTCAACTTGGACAGTTCAAATTCTGTACTTAGCTGAAAACCATCATTATAAGATAAACTGTAATGTCATTTTTTTTTTTTTTTATTATTTTTTTTTTTTTATATACATAAAATTTTATTTTCTATTTTATGAGAGGAAAAATTGTATTTTTTTAAAAAGCGTTTTGTTATTTAATTTTTTTTTTAAATTAATGTCTGATTTTTTTTCTGCGACATTATTAAACTATTTTGAAAAGAAGTACATCAAGATATTTGTTGTTGTTGTTGTTTCTTATCCTCCACCTGTCTGACGAAGTCAGACAAGATCCAACAAATTGTTGACCCTCAAAAAGTCGATGACAAGAAGTGGTGTAGCGTATAAGTCCCCTTTGGAAAGACCCAAGCAGTCCAGGATATGTTCGGCAGAGGCCTGCTGGGCTTCACATTTGGAGCAGACAGGGTAAGTTTTTCTACCCTCAGAGTACAAGAGACTCTTCGAGTGTCCACTTGCCAATCTGGAAATTGCCGTACGAGACGCTCTATCACCAATAGATACAAGTGAGGAGCCCGGTTTCTTGGCCGCATACCAGTGATGAGAAGGAGGGGTCTTCCACTTTTTGGAGAGATGACTTTTGATTTTGGACAGATGCTCCGAGTATGAAAGAGCTGAAGAGGAAGGTGTAGAGTGACTGCAACCCTCCTTAGCTAAGCGGTCCGCTTGCTCATTTCCAAAGATGTCAACGTGGGATGGTATCCACTGAAAATGAACGTCGTGGCGCTTTGAAATAAGTTGAAGTTTAAGAAGGATGGAGATGCTTGTTTTGTCTCCAACTTTAGTCCAATTGTGTAGATGTTGAAGGGAGCTGCGACTGTCCGAAAGGATCCAGAGATCTTCAAAGTCACGCTCGTTGATTATAGCTTCAATGCCCTGTTCAATTGCGATTAATTCACTTTTAAAGACTGAAGTGAAATCAGGGTTACGGAGACAGATGGAAAGATTTTGCCCAGGTTTTTCAATGAAGACACCACTACCAGCTAGGTCTCCCAGTCCACTACCGTCTGTGTAAATTTTTATGGCATCACTGGGAATCTCTCCTATAATTTCTAAAGCCAGCTGTCTGAGATGAGCTGGAATAAGATTTTTCTTCGTGACCGGAGCAGAAAAGCCGAAGTGGAAATGAACTCTGGGGATTCCCTCTGAGGGATTCAGACAAGATTTTAAGGAGTGGGGCTCAACGTCTTCAGAAGGCAGATGCAGAAGTTCGGCATGACTGAATGGGCTGTCTTTCTTTAGTCGCTGATTGTTGCGCCAATTGTTAAGGTATAGAGAGGTTTTATTGTGCTGGCCAAAGCTTGAAAGTTTGTTGAAATAATTGGTGAGGTTGGCCTTTCTTCTAGTTTGGAGAGATTGAAGATCAGCCTCAAAGAGGACAATTTCTTTAGGGCAACTACGTTTGAGTCCAGTTATTATTCTCGCAGCACTTAGTTGAACCCTTTCCAATTTTTCCAAGATATTTGTAAAAATATGGACAAAAACTCTTTTAAAAAGCATTTGTCAAGTGTACCAAAACATCATATATATATATATATATATATATATATATATATATATATATATATATATATATATATATATATATATATATATATATATATATATATATATATATATATATATATATATTAGCATTTAAGCGATCAAAAGACATTCATGTATTCCACACTTCAGACGTTTAATCCCATTTCGATCTCGACAAATTGATTTATCAAAATAGGAATAGGAATTTTCCTTTGTTGACATTTTAAACGAAATTTATAATTGTGAATAGTAAATTGGAATAGTTTATTGTGTTTATGTTTGCTTATAGTTTTAAATTTCAAAGTAGTAGCTGTATTGGAATTGAGACATTAAGTTAATCCTCGCATAGTTTCAATGTAGCTCCAACTTTTCATCCCTTAAAAATTCGTTAATCGATATTGGAACGACTTATTTTTTTAACATTCGCCCTTTTAACATTTGCACCAAATATCAGAAATATGACTACATTGGAAGAGGATGACGAAATGAGAAGTAGGACATTCGGATATCCTTCGTTTGGAACGTTTAACCATTTTTCGACCCCTTAAAGATGGTTAATCGAGAACGGAATAGCTTACTTTTTCTATGTTTAATCTTTTTTGATATTTGTACCACTTTTCCGAGTTGTGACCAAATGGGAAGTGTCATATTCGAATATCCCTAGTTTGGAAAGTTTAACGCCTTTTGCAAACCTTAAGTGGGTTAATCGAGATCGGAATGGCTTACTTTTTCTACGTTTATCTTTATTGACATTCCTACCAATTTTCAGGGTTGTGACTATATGGGAAGTGGGATATTCGAGTTTGGAATGTTTAACCCCTTTTCCACCCCTTAAAGTGGGTTAATCAAGCTCGGAATAGCATAACTTTTTTATGTTTGTCTTTGTTGATATTTTTACCAATTTTTAGAGTTGTGACCACATGGGAAGTGGTACATTCGAATATTCCTCGTTTGGAACGTTTAACCCCTTTTCCACCCCTTCATCCACCCGAGATCGGAATAGCTTACTTTTTCTGCATTTGTCTTTATTGATATTCACACCAGTTTTCAGAGTTGTGACAATATGAGAAGTAGGACATTCGAATATATAGCTCGTTTGGAACGTTTGACCACTTAAAGTGGGTTAATCGAGATCGGAATAGCTTATTTTTTCTATGTTTACCATTGTTGACATTTGTACCAATTTTTAGAGTTGTGACCATATGGGAAGTGGTACATTAGAATATCCCACGTTTGGAACGTTTTACCCCTTTTAGACCCCTTAGAGTGGGTTAATAGAGATCAAAATAGCTTAATTTTTTACGATTGTTTTTGTTGATACTTGCACCAGTTTTCAAAGTCTTGACGAAATGAGAAGTAAGTCATTCGAATATCCCTCGTTTGGAACGTTTAACATCTTTTCGACCTCTTAAAGGGGGTTAATCGAGATCGGAATAGCTTAATTTTTCTATGTTTGCCTATGTCGAGATTTCCACCAATTTTCAGAGTTGTGGACATGTGGGAAGTGGTACATTCGAATATTCCTCGTTTGGAACGTTTAACCCCTTTTCGACCCCTTAAAGTGGGTTAACCGAGATCGGATTAGCATGCTTTTTCTATGTTTAACATTGTTGGTTTTTAAGCCAATTTTCAAAATTGTGGCCTTGTCGGAAGTGGCACATTCGAATATTCCTCGTTTGGAACGCTTAACCCCTTTTCCATTATTTAAAGTGGGTTAATCGAGATCGGAATAGCTTACTTTTTTTTCGTTTGTCTTTATTGATATTCGCTCCAATTTTTAGAGTTGTGACGAAATGAGAAGTAGGACATTCGATTATTCTTTGTTTGGAACGTTTAACCCCTTTTCGAAGCCTTAAAGTGGGTTAATCGAGATCGGAATAGCTTACTTTTCTATGTTTACTATTGTTAATATTTGTACCAATTTTCAGAGTTGTGACCAAATGGGAAGTGGGATATTCGAATGTCCCTCGTTTGGAACGTTTAACCCCTTTTCGAAACCTTAAAGTGGGTTAATCAAGCTCGGAATAGCATAACTTTTTTATGTTTGTCTTTGTTGATATTTTTACCAATTTTTAGAGTTGTGACCACATGGGAAGTGGTACATTCGAATATTCCTCGTTTGGAACGTTTAACCCCTTTTCCACCCCTTCATCCACCCGAGATCGGAATAGCTTACTTTTTCTGCATTTGTCTTTATTGATATTCACACCAGTTTTCAGAGTTGTGACAATATGAGAAGTAGGACATTCGAATATATAGCTCGTTTGGAACGTTTGACCACTTAAAGTGGGTTAATCGAGATCGGAATAGCTTATTTTTTCTATGTTTACCATTGTTGACATTTGTACCAATTTTTAGAGTTGTGACCATATGGGAAGTGGTACATTAGAATATCCCACGTTTGGAACGTTTTACCCCTTTTAGACCCCTTAGAGTGGGTTAATAGAGATCAAAATAGCTTAATTTTTTACGATTGTTTTTGTTGATACTTGCACCAGTTTTCAAAGTCTTGACGAAATGAGAAGTAAGTCATTCGAATATCCCTCGTTTGGAACGTTTAACATCTTTTCGACCTCTTAAAGGGGGTTAATCGAGATCGGAATAGCTTAATTTTTCTATGTTTGCCTATGTCGAGATTTCCACCAATTTTCAGAGTTGTGGACATGTGGGAAGTGGTACATTCGAATATTCCTCGTTTGGAACGTTTAACCCCTTTTCGACCCCTTAAAGTGGGTTAACCGAGATCGGATTAGCATGCTTTTTCTATGTTTAACATTGTTGGTTTTTAAGCCAATTTTCAAAATTGTGGCCTTGTCGGAAGTGGCACATTCGAATATTCCTCGTTTGGAACGCTTAACCCCTTTTCCATTATTTAAAGTGGGTTAATCGAGATCGGAATAGCTTACTTTTTTTTCGTTTGTCTTTATTGATATTCGCTCCAATTTTTAGAGTTGTGACGAAATGAGAAGTAGGACATTCGATTATTCTTTGTTTGGAACGTTTAACCCCTTTTCGAAGCCTTAAAGTGGGTTAATCGAGATCGGAATAGCTTACTTTTCTATGTTTACTATTGTTAATATTTGTACCAATTTTCAGAGTTGTGACCAAATGGGAAGTGGGATATTCGAATGTCCCTCGTTTGGAACGTTTAACCCCTTTTCGAAACCTTAAAGTGGGTTAATCAAGCTCGGAATAGCATAACTTTTTTATGTTTGTCTTTGTTGATATTTTTACCAATTTTTAGAGTTGTGACCACATGGGAAGTGGTACATTCGAATATTCCTCGTTTGGAACGTTTAACCCCTTTTCCACCCCTTCATCCACCCGAGATCGGAATAGCTTACTTTTTCTGCATTTGTCTTTATTGATATTCACACCAGTTTTCAGAGTTGTGACAATATGAGAAGTAGGACATTCGAATATATAGCTCGTTTGGAACGTTTGACCACTTAAAGTGGGTTAATCGAGATCGGAATAGCTTATTTTTTCTATGTTTACCATTGTTGACATTTGTACCAATTTTTAGAGTTGTGACCATATGGGAAGTGGTAATTTCGAATATCCCTAGTTTGGAACGTTTTACCCCTTTTAGACCCCTTAGAGTGGGTTAATAGAGATCAGAATAGCTTAATTTTTTACTATTGTTTTTGTTGATACTTGCACCAGTTTTCAAAGTCTTGACGAAATGAGAAGTAAGTCATTCGAATATCCCTCGTTTGGAACGTTTAACATCTTTTCGACCTCTTAAAGGGGGTTAATCGAGATCGGAATAGCTTAATTTTTCTATGTTTCCCTATGTCGAGATTTGCACCAATTTTCAGAGTTGTGGACATGTGGGAAGTGGGATATTCGAATGTCCCTCGTTTGGAACGTTTAACCCCTTTTCGACCCCTTAAAGTGGGTTAATCGAGATCGGAATAGCTTACTTTTTCTATGTTTACTATTGTTAATATTTGTACCAATTTTTAGAGTTGTGACCAAATGGGAAGTGGGATATTCGAATGTCCCTCGTTTGGAACGTTTAACCCCTTTTCGACCCCTTAAAGTGGGTTAATCGAAATCGGAATACCTTACTTTTTCTATTTTTACCATTGTTGATATTTGTGCCGATTTTCAGAGTTGTGACTATGTGGGAAGTGGGAGAATTAGTGATGAGTGAGTCAGTGAGTCAGTGAATGAGTGAGTGAGGGCTTTGCCTTATATATATAGAGATATATATTTAAGCACAAGATTCTGCAAAAAAGCGCTTAAAGATTATAATTATATAGAATAGTGATACCAGTGAGTTCATCGAAATAAGAATAAATAAGATGTTCGGAGCCTGCTACACTCTTAAAAGTTTTGTTCCACTTTGCATCAAAAATTGGTTCCACTTTGCATCAAATATTGGTTCCCATTTATCTACAACCAACATTCGGTGCTTAGTTTAACGATTTAATGGTGCTCACGGTTCGAGGTAGAATCATTAAATCGTGAAACTAAGCACCAGTTATTGATTGCAGGTAAATGGGAACCAATTTTTGGTACAAAATGGATCTAAATTTGTAATAGTGCATGATTACCAAATTTGGACCACATTGTCATCAAATACTATAGAATTATTTTTTATAATAAAAAAAAAATATTATATTTTGAAGATTTTTTTCCCCCAAATTTTATGGTACGGATCTACCTTAATGAGTCAAGATCACTTGCTGCATCGAGTGAACCTGAATTTAATACATTTAAAATATAATTTTCGAAAATAATCTTACACTGCGATTCAACCGCAACCTTAACTTTGCCTTTCTCTTTTACTTCCATTTCATTCACTCTATATAAGAGATTGGACAAAATAATATATGAGCTCAGTCTTAGAAGTGGAGAAGGGGGGGGGGGGGGAAGGGGGTAATGCCCAAATGTTGGTGGCATCGCTCCTCCCCCCCCCCCCTCCCTCAAACCCCTTTTCATCCAACGATCAATTTTGAAATTTCGTATCTTAAAACAAAAATATTTACTAGTAAGGAAATCTCTATATATATAAGGCAAAGCCCTCACTCACTCACTCACTCACTCACTCACTCACTCACTGACTCACTGACTCACTCATCACTAATTCTCCCACTTCCCACATAGTCACAACTCTGAAAATCGGCACAAATATCAACAATGGTAAACATAGAAAAAGTAAACTATTCCGATCTCGATTAACACACTTTAAGGGGTCGAAAAGGGGTCAAACGTTCCAAATGGGGGACATTCGAAAATCCTACTTCCCACATAGTCACAACTCTGAAAATCGGCACAAATATCAACAATGGTAAAAATAGAAAAAGTAAACTATTCCGATCTCGATTAACACACTTTAAGGGGTCGAAAAGGGGTCAAACGTTCCAAACGGGGGACATTCGAAAATCCTACTTCCCACATAGTCACAACACTGAAAATCGGCACAAATATCAACAATGGTAAAAATAGAAAAAGTAAACTATTCCGATCTCGATTAACACACTTTAAGGGGTCGAAAAGGGGTCAAACGTTCCAAACGGGGGACATTCGAAAATCCTACTTCCCACATAGTCACAACTCTGAAAATCGGCACAAATATCAACAATGGTAAAAATAGAAAAAGTAAACTATTCCGATCTCGATTAACCCACTTTAAGGGGTCGAAAAGGGGTCAAACGTTCCAAACGGGGGACATTCGAAAAT